>OZ012690.1:36313225-36358225 GCA_963942565.1 Maea johnstoni
TAAAACTGCATATCCTTCAATATCAAATGATTTTCTTATCAGATATATATATGGGTAAGAAGGGGTTAAAGAAAATTGAATAAATTTAAAGTAGATCAGGAATTTGTCAATTTCCTGATTACATTTGTGTCAAAGTGGATAGTTTTTATGTCTCTACTCAAGGAACAATCCATGACTGTGGGCTCATTGAATCACATGGAAGGAATGCCCGTGGTTTAGTCATGAACCACTCCAAGGAATACAACACCCGTTAACCCTTTCATGTCCACAGCTAGACCCATTGCATAAAAACATCTTAAAGAAAGGAATATTGAATGTTTAGTTATAAACCACTACAAAAAAGATGACACTCATCAATCCTTCCATGCCTAGAACTAGACCATCTTGATTAGAATTAAGTCTTAAGGATAGGAATCCTTAAAGATTTGGTCATGAACCACTCCAAATAATACAACACCCACCCGTTACATGTTTTGTCTTTGGAGACAGGTGGTCTTCACAAAGAGGTGAATGATTATGTATTTTGTACCTGGATTTTTTGACTGTCCTGTGTGAACTCAGGTGGCCTCAATGAGCAGTTATCAATTTTTACTAAATGCACATAGTTTTCAGATTATTTACTATTTTTGGTATAACTTGGATAACCTAATTTACATCATTTACACACAAATGGAAATATCATGATAAATGAAAGTTGTAATTCCTGTTCAATTTGGACAATCCCTCTTCAAATAGTTCCATTACAATTATTGCCCTCCTGAATGTGATAAGTGTTAGTGGTGTGCACTCCAGATGCTGAGGGGTTAAAAAACCACAAACATCTGCTCACATTTTAACGACCAGTAGACAAAGTTTCAAATTTAAAAAAAAAGAATGTAAAAGCTGACACTGAGCAGGATATAAAGAATGTGAAGGAATGTAAAACCTCAATCCTTTGAGGGGGCACAACTATTTAGGGATTAACCTCTTGATTCTTGGAATACAGGAGTGCTCTGGTAAGTATCAAGTATTTCAAATCGAGTGAATGCTGAATTTCACTTGTTCCCAGAACTATGATGAAATATAAGCATTGCTGCTATTTCCTTATTGAATTTTGATAACATACAAATACGTAGTTAGAAAGCCTGCTAATATTCAATAGACCTCCCTCTCTCCTTCCCTCCCCCTCCCTCCCTCCCCCCCATCTCTCTCTCTCTCTCTCTCTCTCTCTCTCTCTCTCTCTCTCTCTCTCTCTCTCTCTCTCTCTCTCACTCTCTCTCTCTCTCCTCTCTCTCTCTCTTGAATATCTTTTTAGCATATTTCATACCTGTCAACCCCAGACAAAAAAAAAAACAGGAGATTTTCTCACGCGGCAGTGCCGCTACCATATACGTTAGTTTACCAACTTCCCACCAGGTGCCGCACCTGTATATATAATTTACCAACGTCCCACCAGGTGGCTCTACCTAATGTAGTGCCAATACTCTCAACTCTCTACAGTAAACAGATGGACATAATAACAACAAATCAATTTTACATGACCTTGTGCAATTTTATCACTAAATTTGCACATGTATTTTGCTCTTTTACGTGGAGGTGAATTTTCCTTATCAGCCATTTTTTTCTTAATGTTATGATGCTCTATGATTATCTAGGCTAATTGCAACTTTTGGGCAAGCTGGGTTCAATGAGGTCAACTGAGTATTGTTTAGGCAGGCTAGAAGAGCTGAGTCGGCTTGCTAAGCTGTAGGAGTTTAAGTAGATCTGGACTGAACTTGAGGAAAAACAGGAGATTATAGTCGCTTTAGACAGGTTTTCTAGAAAAACAGGAGAAAAACAGGAGACCAAGAAAAAAACAGGAGAAAAACAGGAGGCAGGTAAAATGAAGTCCAAAAAAACAGGAGACTCCTGTTAAAAACAGGAGACTTGACGGGTATGATATTTGTATACATGGTATTCACAGAAATTCTGGGGAAAGACATTCATCTAGGTATGATGACAAAGGCATCCCATTGAGAATTGTTCTTGTTTCCCAGGTAATCTAATAATGGGCTGGAATGTGTTAAGTGAAAGACCATCTGCTCACTAACTTTCCAGTAGCACTTCTAAACAGGTGTTCCCGCAAGACAGAGCCAATTCACGGCTAAAGCATGTTTATGGCTCATGACACATGGCGGATAAGGATATACCTTGATAACAAGTCAATATTTTGAGAAATATCTAACAGGAAATTTTCTGTTAGATTTTCAAATAGCTAACTATTCTATGTGATGAGTTAGGTTCAAAGTTGCCAGACTATGCAGGTATTCTAGATGCTAATTAGGGTTATATGTACACTCAGAAATCAAGTCAAATAAAGAGCACTAGGATAACCTCATAATATGTCAATATTTCTGTTTTTGGATATACATATGTGTGCATATGTATATATATATATATAATATATATATATATACATACACACAACACACACACACACACACATATATATATATATATATATATATATAATATATATATATACACTTTATTTACACAACTTGGTTATCCATGACAATATGACAATCAACTGCACTTGAGTGAGTTCTCTTTTATAGCACAGCTGGCAGTAGTCTAATAGATAGTTAAGTGTTATTCATGAGTTTTTTATTTCATTTTCCACAATGTATGTGTGGGTATGTCTAGCAACCAGGTGCGAGATGTGCTGATATGATCACTAGCCCTGTAGGCAGCTTTTCAGGCAATATGGTGGCATCACGTTTCAACCAACCCACGCAATTGTGTCATCTTTCTTAACCCACTGATACCCCGAGTATCCAATTCTTTTATATTTATTCTTTTCTTTAATATATAAAGAAACAGATAAATAAATATAAAGAAAAAAAGAAAATACTTAGACATGAAATGGTAAACTTTATCTAATCCAAACTCCAAACAATGCAGGGGACTGGTAACTTAGTCACGGTTATTCAAGATAATTCAGAAACGATGCATTAACTAACCTCTATAAATTGCAGAGGTTAATTTCCCAAGTACAAAAAAATTATAAGATATCTCAGAGAAAGTATATTGATAAATGAATAAAAATCTATCAATATGTCTATCTATCTTTCTATCAATATGCTTTTATATATACACATATATATATATATATATATACATATATTATTAGTTATCCCCCTTGTAAAAAAGGGATACGGCCTGGTATCTGCGTGAAGCCAGCCGTATCGCACGAGGCCGGAGGCCGAGTGTGATACGACTGGCTAAACGCAGATACCAGGCCGTATCCCTTTTTTACAAGGAGGATAACGAATTTATCATCAGCTCCCCCCCCCCAAGCCTCCCAACATACGTGTATATTGTTGGCAATGGGTAAATTTCACAATGGGACCTAATGGGTAAAATTAACATTATGCAGAGTGGAGATAAAACGTACGTTCATCTATACACAACTTAGTGCTCCAAAGGGATTTGCCAAGTTTGGATGGCAAATTCGAGCGATTGGTCACAAAGAAAATGAAAAAAGCGGTTGCCAGACTCGAGTCCGACAGGCTATGTAGCAACGGAGATTTTCGTCAGACCTGTCTCCGACCAAACGGAAATTATTTCTCTTATGTATGAACAACATACCAACCTAAATCCATCTTAATTACTTTCTGCCATCTTTATTTCCATGTATACACCATGTTGGCAGACTAACATGCGCAAATAGTGTTTTAAACGGCAAAAGAATCGAGTCAGGCGGCGGTGTGAAGAGGAATGTCCGCCATTTTCTTTTTCGTCGTCAGGGGTTTAAAACGAGGCTGTGACCTGTAAACTTGAGGTCAAACCCATAGTTGCCATGGCGAAGTGGGATAAAACACTGAGAGTGAGGATAAAACACTTATCCGGATCCTAGCATTGACATTTAATGAAAAGCAATGAAATACAATCCAGTACCCAACAGCAATTGACCAATCAGCTGCGAGTATCACAGTGGAGCTGATGATAAATATGCATATACATGTATATATATATATATATATATATATATATATATATATATATATATATATATATATATATATATATATATATATATATATATATATATATATACATATATATCAGTTTATATATATATATGTATATATATATATATATATATATATATATATATATATATATATATATATATATATATATATATATATATATATATATATATATATATATATATATATACAGAGAGACATCAAAGCCTCTGCGAGCCATGCCATGGGACAGGCATGTAGCTGTGGGAGCTGCCGAGTGCGTAGGTATTGATGCGGAATAATTTCCACCTAACATTCAACAATACAGGCAGCTAGGCGTTCTGAGTCTGCTCGGCACACTAGGAGACTGGCTGCTGAGCCGGCCGGCTGCCTCTACTACGCCTTCTCCCACTACCACAGAACCACCACAGCTATCACTACTACCACTACTACTAGTATCACCACTGCTGCTGCTACTACTATCTATAGTACACTGTACTCAGCAGAACAGGCAGGAGGAGGAATAGGAGGAGGGGTCAACCAATGGGGGCAGCACTGATAGGGGCAAGACTACCCACCTGGGGCCACTCACCACCACCACCACCACGGACAACAGCTAGGCAACATAGCTACAATGAATATTGATTAGGTCAGTTCATTAAGAGAGAGAGGGCTGCTGAAGTGGAGCCTGCTGCTACTACTCAGACTCAGTCTGAGGCAGGCAGTGAAAGGTGGCAGTGCTGAGGGATCCACTCCTTCTCATCAAATCACACTTGAGACCGTGGAGGAGCATGGAGAGAGAGGTAGTAGGCAGCTGGCAGAGCAGCAGCGGCGGCAGCAGGGACTAGGCGCAGTGAGTGTACAGTTATTACCATTACCAGGAATATCTTCCACCGACCACCAGCAGCAGCAGCATCAGCGAGTGAGCTGCGAGCCTGCAGTGTTCTTTACCTCCCCCTCCTACGTCTAGGTGCAATGGATCAATATTAACGCACAGGAAACCGGCAAAATAACCAAGGAGCTTGGATGGCCACATTCTCTACAGCAATAACGAAAACAACAACCAGGCTAACGGAATTCCTTTCCTGCAATCAATTAATTGGCTTATCGTCTCCTCCTCCTTGAGGGAGACAATAGGATTAGGGTTTCTATTGTGGCTAGAGGGGAGCAGCAAGCAGCAGGATGCCGTCGCCGCCGTCATCATCTCAGCTCCCAGCCTCCTCATCCTCGCAGGAAGGCAATCAACTACAATATGGCTTTGGATCTTGGAGGCCATCTTGCCTGCAAATTTTTAACAAGGCGGGCTGGTTTCTTTTCATCACAAGCCTGGCCAGCCTGCTTCGCTGCATCTTCACGGACGGTCTGATCGGAACATCAATAAGCAGCATCGAGCGGCGCTACGGTCTCAGCAGCCTGGAGAGCTCGTGGATTATTAACGTTCACGATGTGGCCACCATTCCCTCGCTGCTCCTCATCAGTTATCTAGGGGCCACGAGGCACCGCCCCCGCCTCATCAGCGTGGGGGTCATTCTCATGGGCATCGGCTCCGTCATTTTCGCCCTCCCGCATTTCCTCGGGGAGAAATACACCTACCAGCAGACAACACATATCAACGTGTGCACCAGTAATGCTACAGGTAACAACGACGCCTGCCTGGAACGAACACCTGACCGGCATGGACCACCACCAGAGCCTCATGGTGGCATTCTTCATCCTCAGTAGGACATGCACAGGTATCGGCGCCATGCCCCTAGCCATCCTGGGGATTACCTACATCGACGACATCACCAGCAAGCATGTGGCTTCATACTACCTGGGAATATTCTCCGCCATGAGTATTCTGGGACCCGCGATAGGCTTCATCGGCGGGGGATTTCTCCTGGATCTTTATGTGGATATCGACAGGATGGATTCCAATGAAGTGGGTATCAGTAAGAAAGACCCCCGTTGGGTGGGTGCGTGGTGGATAGGGTTTTTCATCAGTGGCACCCTGGCCATGATCGTTGGTGTGCCCATCTTTGGATACCCTAAAGATCTACCCGGTGCACAGGAAATCCGTGACGCCAAGGTATCGGAAGCTCACGATCATATGAACGGATCTAAAGATGACTTAGATGATGCAGAAAGTGAGGATGCTCAGGTAGTCAAAGCACCAGTGGGGGAGAGTTTAAAGGACTGGCTGGAATCGCTAAAAATACTCATCTATAACCCCACCTACATCTCAGTGACGCTCTTCTTAGCCTTTGAGATGTGTATAATAACCGGATACGGGGCATACGCACCAAAATACATGGAAAATCAGTTCAATCTTCCAGCGTCATTAGCGGGTGCGTTATTCGGTGCCTTAACGGTCCCGGGTGCCGCGGGCGGGACATTCTTAGGTGGCTACCTCGTAAAACGCTTCAAGATGAAGGTACCAAGAATCCTCGTGTGCTCAATTTTCATTTCCACTTCGTGTCTAGTGTTCGGTGTCCTTGCCCAGGTAATACGCTGCCAACCTGTGGATTTTGCGGGAGTGACGGTGCCCTACAATGGCACCGCTGAACTAGGTAGTCTCGATTCACCCTGTAACGCGGGGTGTGGCTGCTCTAAGAGCGAGTATGAACCCATATGTGGGGCGGACGGTTCATTCTACTTTTCTCCTTGCTATGCAGGCTGCCCATTACAGCCAAGCAACAACTCCGACAAGTATTACAACTGCTCATGTATAGCGGTCTCGGAGGCCGACGGAGCGATGGCAAGCAAAAAACATTGCAGTGAGCCGTGTTTTAAGGCACCCTACTTTCTCTTCCTTCTTTTCCTCATCATGCTGACCATGTTCATGTGTAGTTCTATGAATATCTCGACCACGATTCGGTGCATCCCCTCCCCGCAGAGGTCCATAGGTCTCAGCTTCCAGTGGTGCATCATGCGTCTTATCGGAGCCATTCCGGGACCCGTCCTCTTTGGAGTTCTGCTCGATTTCTCCTGCATGCTCCAGATGGACTCATGTGATGAGAAGGGGGCGTGTCTTTTGTACGATAACGAGAAAATGGCCAACTACATGCTCATCAAATTCACGTTTCTGAAAGTCTGCAGTACACTGTCAGTATTCATGGCATGGAAGCTCTATCGACCCCCAAAGGTCAAAGAGATCAAGAGCACCACTTCCACGAACGGAGAACTACTTCCTGAGGTGGAAGATTTGATAAGTGACAAGACTGAAACTAATCTGACCGTCAAAAATGAATGTGCAGTTCATGATGACCTTTTACAGTCGGAACAACTATGTACAAATGAAATCTAGATAATTAATGAAATGGAGATGTCCATGACATGATTAGTCAATGAAAAGATAAGTATGTTAATTTATGTGAAAAAATGTTTTCCTTTGATCTCAACTCCTCACCGGTATACAATGTAATACAATGCTTGATCAAAATGCCCAGTTGGACCAAAAAATACAAAGTGAGGCACAATACCTAAAAAATCACTGAAACCTGCAGATGGGTACTCATCTGAGAGTACTCAGCCAGAGCTATCCAATCAATAACAACATGACAGGGTTTAGATGGGTTTTTTAAAATCTTTGCATCCTTGTGCTTTGGAAAGTTAACATCTCAAACAAAAAAGCCAATATGACAATATTTCAAAAGGGATCATTTTTGAGCAGAGTTATGCTAAAATATCTCTTTCAACTGATTGTGTTTTCTTCAAGGCATTGTATGTGGTAGTAAGGGTAAGAATAATGAGGAGCTAGTTTTACCATGTGAAATTAATCTACTGATCCATAAATAGACACGCTTCAACTGGTCCAGGAACTAGTCACCCATGAGATGACTAAATATAACAGAACTGGTAAGATCACTCAGAACAGGAACACTCAAAGCAATACTGTGACAGCGCATTTCCATCCGACCACCTTGATACAGGGACCAGGAATAAGTATGAATCATGTTCTGCTACTAGCAGGAAACCATGCAGAACGTTTATCAGACCTTAGTTTATTTTGAGCACCCAGTAATACCTGCACAAAACTCTTACCAGCTCAAAAATGTGTCTTTCTCACTTTGCTATCATAAGGAAATGACTGAGTAATTTTGAAACCAAGGCAAAATTTTATTTAGAGGAGTTTTATTTCAAGCCTTTGACGACACAAACACAAAATTGATATAATTACTTTAATCAATTAATCAATTAATGTTAACTGCAGTAAATAACTGTGAACTCTTACATAAGAGGATGTAGCATTACTTCAAGCCCCTAACAATCTCCATAAAAGAATGTTGAAATTGAGTCTATGATGTTGTGTTAACTGCAGGTAATCAGAGAAAAATTTGGAAAGAGGGGTTAATATTTGAATAGAGAATGTAAATAAATTAGAAAAAAAACACACACTTGAGAATTGACTTAATGATATTGTGTTATCTGCAGGTCATCAGAAAAACTAGAAATAGGGGTGATCATTTGAATAAAGGATGTAGCTTTATTTCAAGCCTGTGCTGATATCAGCACCGATTTCCTAAATGGAGGTATGCCGCACTGAGACAGGATGTCGCTTTACCGCTACCTGCAGAAATCCATAAACAGTATTAGAGGTGGTCTTAACCCAATTGCATCTGCGGTGCTCACATGGCCTGACAATTTTGGGTATAACTAATTAAAAAGAGTACCATTTGAAAAATATTTCAAGGGATTTTGTTGATAGGAATAGGAATAACAACTTTCAGTCAAATATTTTTCATGATATTGTTTGGTTATTGAGATATTTGCAGATATGTCAGATTGTCTGTACCCACAGAAATGAACAGGTTAATCTCCCACTACTAAGCCATCAAAGCTAGGCATTATCACTGTCTGTTTAGTCCAGGAACAAACGAGTTATTGCATCGATGTGCAAACCCCCTAAGAGCAGGCTAACCTCAAGGGTTCGTCGCCATGGCAACCGCACAGGCTCACCTGAGAATAATCATTATGCAAATGAGCAGAATTCAGAGCAGAATGATTCCTGGCAAATCTCAAATTCAACCCACCGGGGAGTAGAAGCATAAAGAGGTCTGTGAATGTCTGCGTACATCATGAATGTCTGAATTATTGTTAAATGCTGTTTACAAATGCAGCTGCCTCTTTTGAGTCATCACAATGACATTTGCTCCCAGGCCAAACGCATCTCTTGGAACAATACCCAGCCAGTTATGTCAATATATCACATACATTAGACCTAAATGCTTGAAGAGATCAGGTGACATAGGCAGTTAGTACATTATTGAATGTATTAACCCTTTCATGCTGTGAGCACCCTGGAATATGTCAGACCACAGGCATTATTAGATACTAAGCCTTTCATGCCTAAATTACCCTGGAATATATAAGATGGCACATCATTATTAAATGTTAACCCTTTCATGTCTTATAGACTACCCTGGGATATGTCAGTCGACAGGCATTATTAAATCTAAACTCTTTCATACCTAGACTACCCTGGGATATATCAGACAACAGACATTATTAAATTCAAACTCTTCCATGGCTACACTACCCTGGAATATATCAGACAACAGGCATTATCAAATTTAAACCCTTCCCTGGCTACACTACCCTGGAATATATCAGGCGACAGGCATTGTTAAATTTAACCCTATCATGCCTACAAAACCCTGGAAAATATTAGATGACAGGCATTATTAAATGTTAACCCTTTTATGTCTAGTGCATCCTGAAATAAATCAGATCACAAAGGCATTATGAAATACGTTACTGGCCCTTTCTGGAGTATATGAGAAAACAAAGAGAGATATACATTACAGGGGTCGAAATTAAGATATTTTACAGGGAGCCAAATTGCATCTTCAAAAGCCACTTACAGGTGTTGTGCATAGAAACAAGTACATTTTTGGGCTCCCTGCAGAAATTTGAGGGACAAAAGGAGAGAAACATTATTAGATATGTAAAACTTTTCATATCTTGAGTACCCTAAAATATATCAGATGACAAAGGGAGAGATACATTATTAGATGTGCTAATCCTTCAATGTCTTGAGAACCGTGTGATATATCGGGTGACAAAGGCATTATTAAATAAACTAACCCTGTCTGAAACCCTTTCGAAAATTGTTGTGTCCTTGTGCTTTGGATGAAACAGCATTAGCATTGGAAGGGATAATAACTTAAGCAGATAGATAAGGTTTGAAAAACCCTAAGTTAAAGTAAATTCCTCTTTTGTTAAAGATAAGGCTTATGGGAATGTACCAGTACAATACTCAAGGTTAACAGGGTACAAAGAAGGGAAACATGATTCATTACCTATACCTCTGATTAAGGAACACCTTGAATATCATGTCTAGATCAATGTATCCTTTCAAAATAGCTAAAGCAATAATTCAGAAAATATTTGAAAGAGATTTGCTGGTCTGATTACAATCAACATTTCTCCTAAATATATTTTTTTCAAAAAAATGTTTGCATCCGAATGATGATGCCAAACTAGCCAGGTCTGAGAGAAAATAACAATAGACGCACCTAACAAGTCTTGGCTTCATTTCAAATGGAAATCACATTCCATAATTATAAGTATACCCCAGCAGTAATACATTAATGAAGATACTATTTTCTATGACAAACATATCAACTTTGTATGAATGGCTGAATTATACATGTCTATATAATCCCACTGAGAGAGAAGGCTGCGCCTCAAGTTACCAGTATTATGAGTTATTATGAATAGGTATTGTGAAAATCCATGTTAGCGTAAGTGGTATTGTCTATGTGTATTTAAGTAGAAGAGTGGTTAACCCAGTCACGTCTAGAGTCACCCTTGAAAAGCAATGTCTGGATCTGTGATAGTTTTGAATATCAATTGATTATAACGTATAAAACTGAAAAACTCTTGAAGGAGAGATGTAGATTGAGTTTTTAATTACATCTCTCCATCAAATATTTTCTAGATGTTCTTGCAAGGAAGTTATCACCAAAATAGGCAGAACAAATTCGATTTCTATAGGCATGAATGGGTCATTATATATTGATTTTGGTGACATCCAGTTCATTTCGCAGTCTGTGACTGACTACTGGGACTCTGACCTAAGTCTATAATATTGAAACAAAGAAATTCGGACTACTGTATTTGAATATCACCACTCAAAGTTGAGAACCCTGAAAGGTACCATCTTCGATTATTAGAAGCAATCTTAAACCATTGATGCCTTCTGTTTCTTTTTTTCTTTCTTGACTTTTTGCCTCAAAATTATTCACACTTAAGTCACTTCAATATACTTGATTGTTTGTCAAGTTGGCTTGTAGTAATTCATGATATTCATGACTTTTTCTACAGATTACTATCAATTTTCCCAACTTGCATATATAACTAATTAGGGTCAAACATATTACGACTACTTGAGTGTGTTTATATTAATCAGAATCCCTGATGTTGATAGTAGTTTCTATAGGTCTGAGCATATAATCAAAGTCTCTGTGCCAAAAAATCAAAATTACTTAAGATACAATGAAAATTTCTATTAATAAAAACAAAATTACTTTTGATACAATCAAACGTTCTATGAATACACTGTATGCATATACTGCTACATAAAAAAAATATTGATGCAATCTAGGTTTCTAATGTACAATTAAAGTTTCTATTGCTACAATCAAGTTTTTATTGATACAATCTAAGTTTCTATTGTTATAATCTGAATTTTCATTGGTAAAATATAAGTTTTTATAGATAGATGATGATACAGTCAAAATTTTCTTTGATACAATATAAGTTTCAGTCGACACATCCAAAACAATGATGTTATAAAATGAATGAATGATATAATCAAGTTACAGTAGGAAAAAGTCAAGTGTATATTATTAAAGTTGAGTAGTTGGTGTGTTTAAAGTATTGTTATACAAAGTATTTCCATGATGTCATTGGTGGGATGAATTGTTTGAGGTATTGTTTTAATTAGTAATTGCATGATCCCACCTGAAAGATGAAATGTTTGAGGTAATTTATTATACATTGTATTTCCACGATCTCGCTGGCAGGAAGAAATGTATGCCATATAGAATAGAGGGCAAAGGTGAAAAGTCTGTATGTTCATGAGTATTACTATTCCTACCCACCTTTACAAGCTGTAACAGCTGGGGGTGTGGGATGACTGATATGTATGTGTAGGGACAATTAACCCTCTTAATGCTATTGAAAATCACTTGAAAAAAGGATTTTGTAAGACCAACAGAATCAATAACTTTTTGATTAAATATTCTCAATTAGATTGCATCATATTATAACAGTTTTTCCATTTGTATTTAATTCTGTGTACATTCCAAATGTTATTGCATTTAACAATGGTTGAGATAAAGAGATGTCTGAATGAAAACATCATTGTTTTTCTTTTTGAGAAATGTTTTTTTTTCTTCAAATCATTCTTAAGAATTACCTTAACTTTTTTATTAAGGACCTTGTCAACTTGAAAATCTCTGTCTTGAACACTTTATTTTAACCCACAGCATTGTAATTTCTACTATCAAATAAAGTATTATACTGAGAGCCCATATAATCTGAACACCTGTATATATTGAAAAATAGGGCAAGAGATCTGTACCAAAAAACTTCAAAATAAAACAACCGTTTATCAACAATAAACCATATTGTATTGTTTCATCTTTCATAAACTTAGTGTAATTTCTATGACCATTTACTTAAACCTTTCTATTTCCATTTCTAAATGGAAGAAGAATACCAGGATATTCATGTGTTGATTTTTTTTTAAATATTGTCATTAAAAAAATATTCAAAAGCTTGAGTTTCATTCAATGTATATTATCATTTACTCCTAAATGAATTTCAGATTTATTAAAAAAAATGACCTTGACCTGACGGTGTTCAATTCATGAGGTTTTTATAGTAGTCTGAATTGTATTTGATCTCCTAGGTGAACTGGACATGAAAGGTAGGACACAATGAAAATGTCATGTTCCTCAACATTATCCATTCTGCATTAATTTCAACCCCTTTTCTCCTAGAGTGAACTAGTAACCACACATATATGCACATATTTTGTATGAGAAAAGCCTTCTTAAAATATTTGAATGAAATGTATTATTTATTTGCAATTAAGAAAATCTCTTGAAATATTTCTAGATATTATTATTGTATGTTTAATATCACTGCTAGTTCAGTTGAAAATGGTTATCTAAGAATGAATATATGGGGCTATTGATATGTCACAATAAAATATTTTCATCTGATTTCTAAGAAGAGTTCAATTTCTCATTTGTCCACACAGATGATGATTACAATAGATACAACTAGGAATAACATAGTGTAAAACAAGACTAAATTGACAGGTTGCAAATTTATGAAATAGTTCATCCAGTATTGTTTCAAGAAGTTACATTCTATTGCATTCATTTTTGTACAATCAAATTTCATAGAACTCTTACAGAAACTGAAACACAAGAGAGGCAAAACCCTCAAGAATAACAGGAAGCAGTGGGTGAAAGTAAGGGGTCTGGCTACCAAGATTGCAGTTTGTCAATCATTTGCCCCCTCCCAAATTATCTGCATGCCCATGATTAAAGATTCTTTGTTCTGGCTAATAGATATGGAGGTCGTTCCTAATGACCACAACGGATATTATAGGGATATGCAGTAACAGTTATGAGGGTTTAGCAAATATTCAACCCTGCCTCCCCCACCCCACATCCTTAATTCCCTTTGAAATCCATTTCCATCTTCTGGCTCTGAAATAAGCATATCATTTTAAAATAATTCTATCAAAGACTACATGGGACAATCAGACAGTCTCAATGGTTTATTTTACCCTTAATCCCCCTCCCCATCTCTTGCTATGAAGTCCAGTTCCATCTGGACTGGGCACATGTTCTGATGACTTTGAACAAAGGGATTATCTTTGAAGATCAGGGGATTAAGTCTTTAAACAAAGCTCAACAATTTATTTCATTACAACAGCAGATGAAGTATTTATTCAAGGATTGTTAAAAGCCTCTCAAAATACTGCTTTGGTATAATGATACTTCCAACTGGCTCAGACCATACCTTAGCTGCAACTGTAAATGGGTTGAAAGCAGGTCTTTTGGTTTTTTACAATAACAGAAACTATATGGCAAAGATAAGGAATCAGATTTTAGGGTTTATTGCATGCCACACTATCCCACCTCCACATCTGAAATCTACTCTCATATTCTGGCCATATAGTTAGCAAATCATTTTCAATGCTTATAGCATATGCTACGGGATGCAAGTATATTAGCAGTTTTGAAAATTCATTGGACAACCTGACCCGCCACATTAGGCCAACTTAATATCCTGCCATGAAATATTTATATATATATATATATATATGTATATATATATATATATATATATATATATATATATATATATATATATATATATATATATATATATATATATATATATATATATATATATATATATATATATATAAATACATATATATATATATATATATATATATATATATATATATATATATATATATATATATATATATATATATATATATATATATATATATATATAAATATATATATATAAGTGTATATATGTATATATATATATACATATATATATATATATATATATATATATATATATATATATATATATATATATATATATATATATATTATGTATGCATGTATTTATGTATACATGTTTACCACATAGCTACCTCAAGTCCGATTGTGATATTTGAAATGTATTGTCTGATAAAATGGAATGTGCCCATTAGAGATGATGGGATACAATGTAGCAGCACTGAGACTGGTATAAATAGCTATTCCTCTGCAGCCCGCACCAAAAATCAATTCATCTCTGCATTTGCTCAACTGAACAACAATGGTGCAATTAAACTCGCTCGAGCATTCTAATCCCTCATGAATTTCAAGCCAGCTACTGCCCTGGCATTTGTCATCCATTTGAATATTTAAGTAATTTCAATATCATGGACATTAACACTTACATTCTCTGAATTTTAACGATTTATGTACGATACCAAATGAATTCTCCAGAAATAAAAAATACCACAAACACTAAACCCTTCCATTCTGAAAATTGAAGTCAGCTATCAAAATCACACATGATATAAAAAAAATTCTAATGAAATTTTAATATCATGAACACCCAACCCAATCATTCTTGGAATTTCACGCATCTCCTACCTTGACATATCAAATGAGCACTAACAAATTTAAATACCATAAACATCCAAAACAATCTTTCTGAGAATTTTGCTCATCTACTACCCTGACATACCAACTGAACAAATATCATCAATATCATGAACAGCCATATCCTTCCATGGCATGAGTGGAATAAAATGAAGTGTCTGAACAATGAGTTACTGAGTATGTATTCTAGTTTTCAACTTATGCACATTTTGGGGTTTAATGTGTCAACGTCAGGGACTTCCAACTGTAAGTCTATATGTCTCGGGTCAACGTTGCGCCTCGTTATATATCCATTGTTATGCTGTCATTTCAGAGGATCAATTTTACCAGTCTCCTTCTGGGCCCACAGATGAACCAACATTTCCTCATGCTTGGCAAACACTGCAGTGGAAATACCATTAGCAATTGCACAAAATGAACCCCATAAAAACACTTGTCAAAACAAGCCAGACGGCCTGTTCTGAACATTGCGCTAATTCAGGGTTACACTGCTCCGACTAAACAAAGAAACAACAGAGAGGACCCATTCAGTATTAGGTAGTAGAACTGACTCTTCACTAATAGATGGTTTAACTGACTCTAAGACAAGCCAGCCTGCCTGTTCAGAACATTGTGCTAATTCAAGGTTACACTGCTAAGACTAAACAAAGAAACAACAGAGAGGACCCATTCAGTATTAGGTAGTATATCTGACTGTTCCCTAATGAATGGTTTTAGTGAATCTAAAATCATCACCGGATAAAAAAATACAACACTTAGATGAGTGTGTCAACCATATCAAATAAAATCAAATCCAGGCATTGTCTTAGAAATTCATGGTATTTTCCTGACATCACCCTAGATATTTACAGCATTATCCATTATGCCATGTTCCATGTTTTCCTAGAAAATCCTGGCATTTTTCTGTAGGTACTGCTGGGATAGTAGAATATTGGTTAAAGTGGGGAACTGTGTATCATGACTGTTCCAGTTCTAGAAACAAGTCAGGCCTGGTGAAATTTTAGCCACTAACCCTACTGGGCAACCACTAGCTTACTGGGCTGTTGGGAATTTTGAGACTGTTGTCTGTCATCATGCCAGTACCGAGACTGCTTCCCAGTAGTCTACACCCTACGGGGCCGCCCTGAGAGCCAAGTGGTCTTAGGCATCGGCACTGACTGCTCATTGTCACTCATAACTGCCCAAGGTTTGAATACCGGCCAGGGCATGAAAGGAAATTTGACAGATACTCCACTTTTCTCCACCAATTTCAACTGGCTAGTCATAACCTAGGTGCACTACGGCAAAAAGGGACAATAATCAATATTCTGAATTACTTATTCTAACCCCTACACAAGGCACTCAAACCGAACAGCTACCAGTTAATTATACTGCCCCCATGTGAAATCAGTTATGATACTCCAGAGGACTCATGTTAGTGCTTGGCTATAATAGGAAATGACATTTATGCTCAATTCTGTTATGTTTAACAAGAAATATCCCACTCAGCAATTATTTAATAGCTAGTTGTTGTCTAGAAATATTATTGATATAGAGGCCTAGATATAATACAATCAGCTCATGGTATTTCCCTAAATATATCCTAATCATAATCAAACTATGATACATCTAAGATATAGAATATCATAATACATATTTACGCAGGTCTCTCTCTCATATTTTGAAAACAAAATTGCGATGATAATTCAAGAAGTGTCAATTAGAACCCAACAACATTTTTAAAAATTCCATAATTGGTTTAAGGGAAGTCAGACAATATCCATTTCAACAAATCTTACTGACAGATCCCTCCTGGCATTCGTGTGCAAGTTTAAAATGTGGGCCAAGTGAAATCAGCAGGTTGAACATTGTAAGCCTTGACACCACCACTGGCGAGATTCAATGCTGCTTATTAATTCATGAAACCCAGCACACAGCCATTGACCCATTAGAACCTGGAATGCACTCATGGTCTGACAGCTTTGACCATAACTCATTGATTAGAGGAATAGTTGAAAATTATTTGAAGAGGGATTGTTAAACCCAACTAGAACACTAACTTTCAGTCAAGTATTTTTCAAAATATTGCTTTGATATCAAGATATTTCCATATGTGTGCGATGACGCGTGTGCTCCAGATGTGAGAAGGTTATTGTGAGGTACTCTTCCGTGTAAGCTGGGGTGATTGGCCACATCAATATTGTGATTACCATGGGAAGTAAAATGACACCTCTATGCTTCAACTGCCCATTAATTATTATTAAGTAGAATTTTTGATCCTCATCACTTTTCTGCCTTATTGAGTATAAATCCTGACTAACCCTTGTTCATTGACCTAGGTATTAAACCATCATATCTAGGGGATGCCATTGACTAAAACATCAGGTAACTCGGGAATTTCCCTTATGAATATGCTTAGCCCTTCCAATGCTGAGGCTACTTTTGTCTAATGTTGGTATTCATTGGATAGCTCTCACTGAGTAATCTCTGATGAGTACCCATATGCCAGGGTTTCAGTCATTTTTCAGGTTTCATCTATCATTGTATCTTTTTCTTACACCTTGAATAAGGCAATTAGATTGACACATAATGAATTAGTTATCTTGTTAGAACAATATTTTACCCTGAATGCTTATGGTAACATCCCTAGATAGATCAGCCATGGGGTATGCCCCTTATACCCGTAGCTGTTCCAGGTGAAATATTGCCATCACACAATCACTGTGACATGACTCTCTAGATGAACCTTTCATTATGTGTAGTCTTACCATAAGTGCTGAGGGAGGGATGATTTGGTTTTTGTGTTACTTTCAACAGCTTAGGTCATGTCACAAGACAGAAGACTGGAACCAGATAGAATTTCCTCTCTCTTTACAAGTAGTACCAAGGTTGTTGTTTTTTCAGTTGAAGAAGCACCATTGACAGCCCTCCTCAATTCTGCCTATTTGTCTAGGGATCAAGCCAACTCGCTAATGGGTATCCAGTGGAGTCACATACGCTTAGCACTACAGGATAAGACACTACAAAATGTAAGATAATCCTGGTATCTATTAGTGTTAGACAGCTTAGCCATGGGGAGAACCCTTTCACCCAAAGCTGTTCAGTGTAAAGAGTCTTAGCAAGCAGGGCGTCTGGGCATCTTTTGGACACCCAAACCCTTAAAAGCATCCCCCAGGAAAACCAATGTTTTGTGTGGAATTTCAAGCATATAATTGAATTTTTTCATCTCCATATAACTCCCATGCATTGTATAAGGATATTGTGCCTCATTTTGATAAATTCATACATGTTCATGGTTGCAATCTGAGTATACTCTGGTACCCCTTAAAAATTTGGACACCCCAAAACTTCACAATTGCAAATTTTGGGCACCCAGCTTCTAAATCCTGGCTAAAACCCTGGCTGTAAAATATTGCCATTACAAACAATCAGTGAGATAGGATTCCCAAGATGACAGCTCATTACGTGCAGTCTAGTCTCGCCAGCTGAGGGCCCAGCAGGATGAGCACGCCACAGTGTTGGAGATCTTGTTAGTGCCTAACAGCGTCAAGTTGAACAGGTGCCAACTGCATGTCGTGACTCGGTGTACAGAGTCATTACTTAAACATCTAGGCATATAGGATTAAGGCCTATAGTCCGTTTGATTTATGCCAAGCATTATCAGTGCTACCAACATTGTGTCTACATATCAATAGATATGGATGAAACTGATGATCACTCATTCCCTTTGTTTTCATTAAGTCATTCTTCTTTTTACCAAACATCAAGACATATAGGATTAAGGCCTATAGGCTGTTTGAATTATACCAGGCATTAGCAGTGCTAACACTATCATCTCTACATACCAAAAGATATGGATGAAACTGACAACCACTCATTCCCCTTTTTTTTTAGTCATTCTTTTTATATCTTTTCACAATAATTCATCACTTTAAAGAATTTGTATTTTCTCTTGTACATTTTTAACGATGGAAGCCCTGTAGACAACATTTGTGTCGGCGATACAATGCATCTCATACCCTACTGACTGGAATAACAGTGGAAGAATATACCACAAATGTCGACTAATGGAAATGCAATGAGCAGATCTAGCTCAACAGCCTCAGCACAACTCAAAGCCCAGATATTGACGACAAACACTCAAGAGGTGTATTCTGTGCATGTGCATAAGCAATGAGCTACAACTTTTATTCTAATATATGGAAAAAAATAGCTTTTTTGGTAAGTATGGTTAAATGACATTATCCATATCAATTCAGATATATTGATTTTGGTAAATATAGTTCAGTTTGAGTACTTTAAGCACCGAAGTAAATACTTCCAATCAGCAAGTGATGGGTCTACCATATCTAGTGAATACCAATCTAAGCAATAGATGCTACCCATATAACCCAATCATGTCTGGACTTCCTCACTAAATAGAACCTTCTCAATCAGTGATACTCCTGGAAATAACTTTGGAATGACACATGAATCCACAAAATATTCAAAGGAGAGCTGTATTAGGTGATAGACATTCAGCTTGGTTCTGTTAGACATTTCTCCTTGTATATCTTCGAAAATATGCCTGTGAAAGAGACACATTACCAAAATAGTCCTGCCTTATTGGCTGCTACTGTCATGAATGGGATGATGATGAAGGCAGCAGTGCTCAGGAGATGTCAAACAGGGTATGGTCATGGAGTAGCAGTGTTTTTGTCGTGCGGAAACACAAGTCAATTCTCATATGTTCATGTCTGCACGAACCCTTGTTCTACACAATCAATGTCACTGGTTACCTCGGTCATTAAACCCTGGCTCTCGCTAGACGCTGATCTCATAATCCAGACTTCCTGAGAGGCTGAGACTCTACCGGCTTTCGCCAGACGCTATACTATCCAGACTTCCTGAGAGGCTGAGACTCTACTGATTTCATTAAACTCTGGCTCTCCCCAGACACTAAACTATCCAGACTTCCTGAGAGGCTGAGACTCTACCGATTTCATTAAATTTTGGCTCTCGCCAGACGCTAAACTATCCAGACTTCCTGAGAGGCTGAGACTCTACCGATTTCATTAAACTGTGGCTCTCGCCAACACTAAACTATCCAGACTTCCTGAGAGGCTGAGACTCTACTGAGTTCATTAAACTCTATCCAGACTTCCTACGAGGCTGAGACTCTACCGAGTTCATTAAACTCTATCCAGACTTCCTAAGAGGCTGAGACTCTACCGAGTTCATTAAACTCTATCCAGACTTCCTGAGAGGCTGAGACTCTACTGATTTCATTAAACTCTGGCTCTCGC
This sequence comes from Maea johnstoni, assembly GCA_963942565.1. Lineage (NCBI taxonomy): Eukaryota > Metazoa > Annelida > Polychaeta > Spionida > Magelonidae > Maea > Maea johnstoni. The sequence continues at coordinate 36,333,665 of OZ012690.1, forward strand.
AAGACGCTAAACTATCCAGACTTCCTGAGAGGCTGAGACTCTACCGAGTTCATTAAACTCTGGCTCTCGCCAGACGCTAAACTATCCAGACTTCCTAAGAGGCTGAGACTCTACCGAGTTCATTAAACTCTATCCAGACTTCCTGAGAGGCTGAGACTCTACCGAGTTCATTAAACTCTGGCTCTCGCCAGACGCTAAACTATCCAGACTTCCTGAGAGGCTGAGACTCTACCGAGTTCATTAAACTCTATCCAGACTTCCTGAGAGGCTGAGACTCTACCGAGTTCATTAAACTCTGGCTCTCGCCAGACACTAAACTATCCAGACTTCCTGAGAGGCTGAGACTCTACCGAGTTCATTAAACTCTGGCTCTCCCCAGACACTAAACTATCCAGACTTCCTGAGACTCTACCGATTTCATTAAATTTTGGCTCTCGCCAGACGCTAAACTATCCAGACTTCCTGAGAGGCTGAGACTCTACCGATTTCATTAAACTGTGGCTCTCGCCAACACTAAACTATCCAGACTTCCTGAGAGGCTGAGACTCTACTGAGTTCATTAAACTCTATCCAGACTTCCTACGAGGCTGAGACTCTACCGAGTTCATTAAACTCTATCCAGACTTCCTAAGAGGCTGAGACTCTACCGAGTTCATTAAACTCTATCCAGACTTCCTGAGAGGCTGAGACTCTACTGATTTCATTAAACTCTGGCTCTCGCAAGACGCTAAACTATCCAGACTTCCTGAGAGGCTGAGACTCTACCGAGTTCATTAAACTCTGGCTCTCGCCAGACGCTAAACTATCCAGACTTCCTTAGAGGCTGAGACTCTACCGAGTTCATTAAACTCTATCCAGACTTCCTGAGAGGCTGAGACTCTACCGAGTTCATTAAACTCTGGCTCTCGCCAGACGCTAAACTATCCAGACTTCCTGAGAGGCTGAGACTCTACCGAGTTCATTAAACTCTATCCAGACTTCCTTAGAGGCTGAGACTCTACCGAGTTCATTAAACTCTGGCTCTCGCCAGACGCTAAACTATCCAGACTTCCTGAGAGGCTGAGACTCTACCGAGTTCATTAAACTCTGGCTCTCGCTAGACGCTAAACTATCCAGACTTCCTGAGAGGCTGAGACTCTACCGATTTCATTAAACTCTGGCTCTCGCCAGACGCTAAACTATCCAGACTTCCTGAGAGGCTGAGACTCTACCGAGTTCATAAAACTCTATCCAGACTTCCTGAGAGGCTGAGACTCTACCGAGTTCATTAAACTCTGGCTCTCGCCAGACGCTAAACTATCCAGACTTCCTGAGAGGCTGAGACTCTACCGAGTTCATTAAACTCTGGCTCTCGCTAGACGCTAAACTATCCAGACTTCCTGAGAGGCTGAGACTCTACTGATTTCATTAAACACTGGCTCTCGCAAGACGCTAAACTATCCAGACTTCCTGAGAGGCTGAGACTCTACCGAGTTCATTAAACTCTGGCTCTCGCCAGACGCTAAACTATCCAGACTTCCTAAGAGGCTGAGACTCTACCGAGTTCATTAAACTCTATCCAGACTTCCTGAGAGGCTGAGACTCTACCGAGTTCATTAAACTCTGGCTCTCGCCAGACGCTAAACTATCCAGACTTCCTGAGAGGCTGAGACTCTACCGAGTTCATTAAACTCTATCCAGACTTCCTGAGAGGCTGAGACTCTACCGAGTTCATTAAACTCTGGCTCTCGCCAGACGCTAAACTATCCAGACTTCCTGAGAGGCTGAGACTCTACCGAGTTCATTAAACTCTGGCTCTCGCTAGACGCTAAACTATCCAGACTTCCTGAGAGGCTGAGACTCTACCGATTTCATTAAACTCTGGCTCTCACCAGACGCTAAACTATCCAGACTTGCTGAGAGGCTGAGACTCTACCGAGTTCATTAAACTCTATCCAGACTTCCTGAGAGGCTGAGACTCTACCGATTTCATTAAACTCTGGCTCTCGCCAGACGCTAAACTATCCAGACTTCCTGAGAGGCTGAGACTCTACCGAGTTCATTAAACTCTGGCTCTCGCTAGACGCTAAACTATCCAGACTTCCTGAGAGGCTGAGACTCTACTGATTTCATTAAACTCTGGCTCTCGCAAGACGCTAAACTATCCAGACTTCCTGAGAGGCTGAGACTCTACCGAGTTCATTAAACTCTGGCTCTCGCCAGACGCTAAACTATCCAGACTTCCTAAGAGGCTGAGACTCTACCGAGTTCATTAAACTCTATCCAGACTTCCTGAGAGGCTGAGACTCTACCGATTTCATTAAACTCTGGCTCTCGCCAGACGCTAAACTATCCAGACTTCCTGAGAGGCTGAGACTCTACCGAGTTCATAAAACTCTATCCAGACTTCCTGAGAGGCTGAGACTCTACCGAGTTCATTAAACTCTGGCTCTCGCCAGACGCTAAACTATCCAGACTTCCTGAGAGGCTGAGACTCTACCGAGTTCATTAAACTCTGGCTCTCGCTAGACGCTAAACTATCCAGACTTCCTGAGAGGCTGAGACTCTACTGATTTCATTAAACTCTGGCTCTCGCAAGACGCTAAACTATCCAGACTTCCTGAGAGGCTGAGACTCTACCGAGTTCATTAAACTCTGGCTCTCGCCAGACGCTAAACTATCCAGACTTCCTAAGAGGCTGAGACTCTACCGAGTTCATTAAACTCTATCCAGACTTCCTGAGAGGCTGAGACTCTACCGAGTTCATTAAACTCTGGCTCTCGCCAGACGCTAAACTATCCAGACTTCCTGAGAGGCTGAGACTCTACCGAGTTCATTAAACTCTATCCAGACTTCCTGAGAGGCTGAGACTCTACCGAGTTCATTAAACTCTGGCTCTCGCCAGACGCTAAACTATCCAGACTTCCTGAGAGGCTGAGACTCTACCGAGTTCATTAAACTCTGGCTCTCGCTAGACGCTAAACTATCCAGACTTCCTGAGAGGCTGAGACTCTACCGATTTCATTAAACTCTGGCTCTCGCCAGACGCTAAACTATCCAGACTTGCTGAGAGGCTGAGACTCTACCGAGTTCATTAAACTCTATCCAGACTTCCTGAGAGGCTGAGACTCTACCGATTTCATTAAACTCTGGCTCTCGCCAGACGCTAAACTATCCAGACTTCCTGAGAGGCTGAGACTCTACCGAGTTCATTAAACTCTGGCTCTCGCTAGACGCTAAACTATCCAGACTTCCTGAGAGGCTGAGACTCTACTGATTTCATTAAACTCTGGCTCTCGCAAGACGCTAAACTATCCAGACTTCCTGAGAGGCTGAGACTCTACCGAGTTCATTAAACTCTGGCTCTCGCCAGACGCTAAACTATCCAGACTTCCTAAGAGGCTGAGACTCTACCGAGTTCATTAAACTCTATCCAGACTTCCTGAGAGGCTGAGACTCTACCGAGTTCATTAAACTCTGGCTCTCGCCAGACGCTAAACTATCCAGACTTCCTGAGAGGCTGAGACTCTACCGAGTTCATTAAACTCTATCCAGACTTCCTGAGAGGCTGAGACTCTACCGAGTTCATTAAACTCTGGCTCTCGCCAGACGCTAAACTATCCAGACTTCCTGAGAGGCTGAGACTCTACCGAGTTCATTAAACTCTGGCTCTCGCTAGACGCTAAACTATCCAGACTTCCTGAGAGGCTGAGACTCTACAGAGTTCATTAAACTCTATCCAGACTTCCTGAGAGGCTGAAAGTCTGTATATTGGTCTCATATCTTGGTCTACCTACACACATCATCATCATTTACAGGCTTACTACGGAGTTCATTAAACTCTGGCTACACCTACCGTATTACCCCGCATACAACACGCACTTTTATACACCACAACACCTATGTCAAGAAGGGGGTGCGTGTTATCAACGGGTACATAAACAGAACTTTTTTTACATGGATGCTATGGGTGCGGGGTGTGCATGGTAGCGAACATCTATCTTTAGTGGGTTCCTATTGTCTATTGTCCTGTCACCATGACGATGTTATATCGATTACTATTCTGATAACCTATATGTACCAGCTAATGTTTGAAAATAGACTACCCGTACTAGTAATTGGTATCACCTGTACAGTGACCCTGAGCACTATAAACACTGTAAGCCTCTAATTCAAGAGGCAACGCGGGTTACGGTACAAGGGTCAAGTACTTGACTGGCACTCCACACTCCCCATCTCCGCCTGCGTGTTATTAACGGGGAATGGTATTTTACATATGGGAAAGGGACTTGGGGAGGGGGTGCGTATTATCTATGGGGTGCGTGTTGTATGTGGGGTAATACGGTATAACCCTCAATGGTAGATTTTGTCTCCGCCCCTGGGGAGCAAAAACAATGCAGTTGTAAAGGTCGGTTCTGTTCCACAATTCAGCAGGACAAGTGTTAAATTAAGATAATAGAGACCACGTCAGGTCATGTCAGTGACTCACCCTGTTGTCTCCATGCAGGAGACAGACAGTCCACTTGTCTATGCAACAAGGCGTCTCATCTCGTTTCTCTCTCTGAGGTCGTTTTCAACTCATTCATGCCAGAGTTCCCCTCTAGACAAGTATCATCTGGATGAGGCACTTGTGAAAATATCTTGTTAATAAAACATAAATTCTCAAAATATTTCCAGGGGAGTTGTTGATAGGGTTCTATAATGAACAGTTCTTCTTCAAATATATTTTCTAAAATATTTGTTTGTTAGGAAGATATTCCCAACATAGGACAGTGTCTTTGTGGAGCTCAATCTAAGTGTATTCATGACCATAATGGTTTTGAATGCTAAATATAAGCGGTTTGGCCTTTCAGTGAACTCATACAGCATGCGGTTGGTGAGTAGACAATAATCCAATCAAAAAGTCTGGGACATGACCATGTCATGGTTGTGTTATTTTGAAACTAAAACAAATATATTTTTTTCAGATTACATCATTGTTCCAAGAAATTATTTGTGTCAACTTGTGTCAAGCTAGTTTCAATGATTTTGATACTTTTTCTGATAAACAATTTTCCTTCGAATACATCCACTTCTTTGATACAGCATTTTTTCCTTTATTCGTTCATGCACAGGAATTGCCTTGACAATAGTCTCCTATAATTATGATACTGATCAAAACAATCTAGAAATCCCCTTTAATTCACAAAACATTTGAAAAAGAACTTTTGGTTCGTTTCCCTTCAAATATTCTCAGCAAAATACTTTTTAAAATACTTCAAAAAGATATCAGTATATTAATCAGTATATTTTGAGAGCTACACGGGGGGGGGGGGGGGGGGGGGGTTGGAGGGGGGAGTGGATAATCTATATACAGTGAATAGGACTGTTAGCATGCCGGTATCTTCCAAAGGGAGTGATTGCCAGTCTACTTAGCAAAATTAACCAATACAAATCAACCCTATGTGCCACAAAGGACTATGGAAGAACAAGCAGGTAGTCTAAGTCTTGGTGCAACAACTGTTTACCACAGCTTCCACTTCAAAGCCCAAGTGAATAGAGTGATTGATTCTTAATCAGAGAGTTATATATTATTCATTTATTGAATTGACAAGTACACTAAGCTACACAAGTTTCGCTAGGAATTTGCCAAGAGGAATTGACCCAATTTAATTCATAGTGCTTAACCAATTTGCATCAGGAATGCACACATGATTGGAAAACTTAGAACATACTAACTATTCAAATAGTGTTCAGTAATATTCTATCAAATATTTCAAGAAAAGCTTTTCCCAAAAAGAACTACAAGTTTCAGTCAAATATTCCTCAAAATATCTAGATATTTATATCATACCTGCCATATACCATTTGTGCATCACAAAAATGTCAGTGAATAAAATCCCCAGCAACCCTTTTCATTATGTATTAAAATCGTCTCAAAAGATTGCTGGAAATAAGCCCTAACAAATAACAGGAAATAGAGTTTGCAACACTCTCCACTAATACTTTCATGAAATAAACTCACCTATGTACCATATCTAAAATCTTAGTGAGAAAAGCCTATCCCTATCACGGCTGTAGCACCCCCAAGATGGCCGACTGTTTGACTGATATCTTTCTGACCAAAGCATTATTTGAGAAAATATTTGAGATAAAAAGTTCATCAGTACTTAGACAGCAATGCTCCTTCAAATAGTTTAAGATTTTTCATTTAATTCCATAGTTCCAGACGATTCTTTTGAGTGGAACACCATTTATCAAGGGTCTCTTAATCCATACAATGGTAAGAAGATTAAGTTGGTTATGGTAGTGGGCTGACAATAGTGGGTCAATGTTATATCCTAAGTGGATTTGAGGAGATCCAATTTAACCCTACAGGCTACCTTAAGGCGATCCAGTCAGGACCAGTCCTGCATATCTTTTGAACTCCAGAAGCACTGAATGAACTCTATCACGTATAGAGCAGTTATAAGACCTGACACATAGGGGAATATCTTGATGACAAAGCAACATTCTTTTTAGAAATATTTGACTGAAATATTTTGCTCCTATTCAGTATAACAACCTGTCTTCAAATATTTTTCAAATATAAGCTTAAATAGTAGATCTTTGTGTATAGTCAATTGTCAGATCTTGAGTGCATTCCAAATGCGAAGAGGCTATGGCCAGCAACATGGGTTTCCATTATAATTCAGTGAGGATGCACTATTGCCATAATGTAAAATGTAAAATCTTAGCTTGCAAAGTGTACATCAAAGAAATAGGTATATAGAAAATTAATCATAAAAGGATATTTGCCCCAATAAGTAAACAGATATTCACAACACATAGACATTAATTGGTGATATTTCTAGATTTTTCAATATTTTCAGTAATTACTGCAGCTACTAGCATACCAAGTCACTATACCTTGCTAGCAATTGACACTACCTGAGAGAAGAAATAGGTATAGAAGTAAATGGTTAAACCCCATTTATGCTAGCAAGTTCCTCCAGAAAGTATCTTATGGATCTATGATAATTTTGATAATAACTTATAAAGTAAGAACAATTTTACAAAACATTTGAAGGGGAGCTTTTAGTAGTCTTCCTATAAACATTTCTCCTTGAAATATTTTCCAAACGTTGCTTTTGCCTGAAAGATTTAATCAAAATTGCCTGTGGGCCTGTGTGAGCATTAATGGGTTAAAGAACAACAACAGTTCCGGTTTTAAAGGCGTCATCCTGCGATATCTGTAAACAAAAATTCTGGACAACAACCAACTATGTACAGGTACTTGATCCATATATCCCACAGGAGAAAAGAAAAACAAATGCATGCAAATTCTAATAATCTTTAAGTTTATTGTACAAGATTTGACAATATTTATGTACAGTAAAATTCTGATAACTTTCTTTTCATACAAAATCAGTCTTACAATATATTTACAAATGTGAGTTGTGATGACAATTTTTATCTATTTGAGATTCTGTTCATTTTCTAAGGTTTTCTTCAAAAGGGCCGCCACCTCTTACTTTACCTTATAAAAGAGTCATGATAGAGAAGGAGAGAGGTAAACGAATAGCAACGCAGAAAGAATCAGGGTTTAATTTCAAATAGTTCTACTTACTTTCAATGTTTATAATGACGATGGTAAAAATGCATAGGAAGAAAGACGACTGACCTGCTTAGAAAATGAACAGACAACGTAACCCGAAATTTCAAAAAAAAAAAAAAAAGAGAAAAATAATAATGAAAATAAATAAATGAATAAAATAATATTAAAAATTATAAAAATAAAACAATAACAAATCAATACAGAACCAATAGGGATCAATATATGGATCAATTACCAAATCACATAGATAACTGTTGCACTAGTTGTAATTAGTGCTCTTGATGATTTCCTGGAATGATTAAATAACAATGGTATTAATATATTCATCAATATGGATCAATAAGAAACTAGGTGAGAAAGGTTTTAATCTCTTTCCATACATAGAGCTATAGCCAATAATGATAATCAATTGATCTTATTGATCCCTATTGATCTGTATTGATTGGGCATAGGCAGATATAAGTCATACAATGGCAGCTGGGAATTTCTTCTTCAGACCAAGGCTGTACAATATTATAACTTTAAACATGAGACATTTCCAAGATTTCTACAAATTTAGTTCCATCACCCTCTTCCAATAAAGGATTTCCATACGTATATAAATAAATACACAGCCAAAGTTCTATTCTAAAACACACACAAACCCCAAGTGTGCATGAGCCCAACCCCTATATAAAATATTTAAAACTTAACAGTGGAACATGAAAATATGTTCATTATACAAAAATAATCAAACAATTGCAATGCCATACATTCACAACCTTAATGAAAATGGACAATTTTGATTGAGGTTTGTACACATATTGAGTGAACTTTGAGTTTTTATCAAACAACTTGAATGACTTAACAAAAACATTTAAACCTTTTCCAACAGGAATCTTACTATTTACATTATATAAAATACAATTGGCTATTCCAAATGTCTGTAATAAAATTTCATTCTAAAGATGGATGGATAGGCAAAAGTAATAAAATATTTTTTTTATCTTGGCGTGGAATGTTTTGCTGGTGGTAGTTCACCATTGTTTCCTTTTTAAAATAATAAAAGCCTTTTATCACAACCAATTCCCACATATCACAGTGTCAAGGGAACTCAAAGGCTATTCATTTCGATACCAGACCGATACTTGTGATATATGGCTCTATAACAAACCATATATCACATGGGTCACAGTTAAAAATTGCAATAAAGATATTTGTGGAATTGCGCAAAGGCAATTTTTGTATAGCTTACCCTGAATGTATCAGTGCAGAAATTTCAAAATTCTAAGTTTGACTTAGAAATTTTATCAGGGTTATTTTCAAGATATCCTTGATATGCATTTTCAATTTCCTCTTTATTTATGTTATAACTAGCTTTTTGAAAATAAAGTCTTCGTTGTTTGATGGATAATCTTTCAATTAAAGTTTATGTGACCAAAATGTACCAAAACCACAGGATTTTTGCCTTATCATAGCAGATTCCTATAAGCATTTAAGAAGTTAAAGCTAAACAAAGCAAAGTGAAGACTTCTTAGGGCTTAATTATATTTGCCATTCTGTTTAAGTCATTCATTCAGAACTACGCCAACTCTTCCTTAGCACCTTTATTTAAACTTGCAATCAAAGCGGTTATATTTGTACTAACTTATCACCTATCAATTGTCTCAATTGTGTCTCTGTTGGCTTTCCCCTGATTCTCACAAAAGCCAGTGTTCAGAAATCAACACTGCCAATATATATGTGTATATATATATATATATATATATATATATATATATATATATATATATATATATATATATATATATATATATATATATATATATATGTATATATATATATATATATATATATATATATATATATATATATATGTATATATATATATACATATATATATATATATATATATATATATATATATATATATATATATATATATATACATATACATATATATATATATATATATATATATATATATATATATATATATATATATATATATATATATATATATATATATAATTAGATGCATGACCACTGAAGGGTTTCTTGTCATATCAATGTTTCTGAAATGTGTGAATACCCGTAGTGATAGTTTATTTACAAAGGATTTTGATTTTGGTCATCTATCTACACAGACATCATATTTGTCTTTCCTGAAATATCTGTAAACTTGTGCACATATGGTAAAGTAGTCTTTTAACCATGAAGATATCATATCATTTTAGATCATAGACATTCTGATGACAGCACAATTTAATCAGCTGAGAATAGTTAATGAATTTGCATTAAGTTTAATTGTAAATGTAACGTAATTTAATTAATGAGACTAAGTGTTCCTGCAAAGTAGCCAATACTTTACTTTTGCTTCTATGAGACAATAGCAGCTATAGTTTGAGCTCTGCAATGTACAAGTGTAATAATATATGATATGTTTAGGTGTGCCTTATTTCCAACATGTCTACCTTCTGCCCGTTGCTGTCAAAGACAAGGAATTTACATGGCGCCACTTCTTACATGGCGCCACTTCTAATCACTTTAATACTCATTTTAAAATAAACCCAAATTTGAATTAATTCATGTCCGAAAATCCTATTTTCTGCCATACAGTTAATTATTAAGTGGACGGATTACTTAGAAAACTTAAACATTTTGGACATAATTACAAATCAACCCATGAATGCTAAGAGTTACATACAAAAAATTATACCTGATATATTCAACTAGTACAGAGCACCGAGATATGATCTATCAACCATGTATATATATATATATATATATATATATATATATATATATATATATATATATATATATATATATATATATATATATATATATATATATATAAATATATATATATATATATATATATATATATATATATATATATATATATATATATATATATATATATATATATATATATATATATATATATATACACATATACACACATACGTGTGCTCTGCAGGTCATTGGGTTCATGTGGGAGGGACGTATCGAGTAAGCTCTTTGAGTAGTCAGGTGTGGCCAGTGTCAATTCCACAGTGTCATGACAGCAGTGAGAACAAAAGGAGACATGTCAGACGGCATTGCATAATGTCATTGTGTGCAGAGAACAATGCCAGGTGTGCCTCATATAGGATAATATTACAGGTAATCATGCAAGGTTGCATAAAACATATCACGATTAAGCTACCTTAAAGGTTCCCTCAAGCGTCATAGTTTCCCTCAAATTTATCCATTAGGATTCCCATACCTATATCCTTGAGGTTTCCCTTTAATCTATCCTGATGGTCACCTCAAGAATAAAATCAAGGGAAACTATGGCCCCTTTGGAAACCTTCAAGAGTTCCTAACCTGAAGAAAGTTTATGCAACCAGCAACATGACCCATCCCAAAATATAATGTTCACCCATTCTTGTTTAAAGATCCCCACAAAAAAGAATCGTGCCTTGTTTGTGGGGGGACTGAAGAAGAAGGGGTTATAATTCCTTTGATATCTACAATCGTTGTAATGAGACGCGTATGCATGTTATCCAGATAAATGCCACGAGACACATGGTATTGTTATAATGCACACTCCGACATGCACATCTATAAGCACAAGTCATGAACATAACCCATTCATCCCTACAGTACCAATAGTGATCTAATCAAATATGCAAATATTCATCTGAAAATTCAAATTATGACGAGCAGGAAATAATCATTCAGTTGACTTCAAAAAAAAGTTGCTTTTCCTTTTGAAGAAGCAATTACCCGTTTCAGTGATATGAGCCATTATAATAACCCTTTTGAGAAATATCAATTCTTTGTTATATATTAAAACATTAAAACCTCCCAATGTGAACACCTCACAATAAGAAATGTGAACACTTTCCCATATGAACAATTTCCCCCAAACACTTCATAACTCAGAAAAATTCAATGTATCAAAATTGTCTTTATAAAATATTGAATCTACGTTTAAAAAAAAAAACTGTTTCAAACTTGTTTTTAGAGTAATGTGTCTACTTTGAAAGGTATTTGCATAATTATAGGATCACACTGGTACTCTGGGTGTGAATGGCTGAGTGGATGGATAATATCATATAGGCGTTGGGGGTGGAATAGTTTTTTTCCTGCGAGCAATAGAAGACCCTGAGACCTGCTCCTCCTCCTTCACCTCCTCTCCACCTCCCCAAATACCTCCAAAGCTGAAACAGACAACCAAACAAACGTTAGAAATGATACACTATCAACTCTACTCTGCCGGTAGGCACATATATTATCTGTAGAAAAGTCAGAAACAGGCAGAGGTATCAACGCTACTCTACGCATATCAAGTATGCAAACACATATTCCCTGTAGACATGTTAGAAACTGCAACAGGTATCAACTCTACTCAGCGGGTATGCACACATATATTCTCTGTAGACAAGTGGCCATAAAGGAAATTTTCTAGATATCAGGTGTGTTCTGGAATTATGAAAATACAGAGAGAAATTTCCTGAATACAAGTGAAAGTGGCGAAAATAAAGACATTTTGTTGATCAACATTTTTTTACCCCATGAAGGACCATCAACCTACCCCCTAAAATCCTTGGCAAGTTTATTACATGCCCCAACCAGAATTCTAGCTCTATGAGTGAGACGAAACATACATAAAAGGCGCTTGGCCATGGAGACAGTGCTTGGCAGCACTTAGTTGTGCAAGATGAAAATGCTTTAAAATCATTGTCACTTCAACAAACACTTCTACTATGCTATTACATGTTCATATCAGATTTGGACACCTATTCCCAGAGTATTGTAAATCCTTGTACTTAAAAGACTGCTCTGCATTTTAATAACTTGAAACACATCCAAGATAATATCAGTTATCCTTGTTGTGAAAATGGTGTACAGCAAAATGTCTGCAAGAAGCTGGCTGGTATTCAGCCAGCTGAATGCAGACATCTTGCTGTGAACCATTTTCACAACAAGGGTAACAATTTTATCAATGTCCTCAGAGGGGACCATATATTGATGCATGATTATAAATAGACTAGGCCATTTCTATTATAGGGGATCTACAGCGCTTAAGTCTATCTACTATGCCACTGTAGCACCACACCACTTCTGTTGACCTTTATGGTGACCAATAATTCCTACATTCATGCTTTGAGAGGGTCCCTTGAATGGCATCATATTGGTATATGATCTGGATTTATAATACATCTAAAAATAATTTGTGAATAATATTTGTAGTTGTTGCTTGGGGATCCAAGAAATAGTCAAAAGATACATGAATGATAAAATACTTTGGAGGAAAAGTGATGTATGTTTACATACAACTTCCTGCTGAAAAGTACTGAAATATTTGACACACAAACATAATTTGTAAACATATCCTTGAATCTGATAACCTGAAACTCTACAGTATGACCATACTAAGAAAGTGTCTATTCAACTAAGTCTTGACCGGTAGCTGTAAAAGTTCCCTTCACATGATTCTGTACCTTGTACATTTTGAATGTTGAAAAGTTTCATCATGTCTATATTAAAGCATGTGATAGCTAGAATATAAGAGGGACAATGAACTTACAATTTGTAATCTACAAATTTACAAGTTGATGATATGTCAAAATGAAAATCATGATTCTGTACTTCATTGAGCTAAAGAAAATATTACTGCCTGTCTAAAATGAAATACCTAAAGGCTAGAAATCCTAGAATGAATAGACAAGTTCAAAAACCTATTGTACATCTGCAAAGAAGTAACCCTGATAACTTGAGAAGATAAATACATGTACTCACAAGTTAAAGATATACACAAGTAAAAATTAGGATTCAGTAAACAGAAATTCAAAAAAAATATTAGATAAATGCTTCAGTCAGTCTGTTTTATGTGAATGGTAAAAATAAATAAGATAACAAATTAATTAAAACAAATGAAATAAGAATATAAAGATCCTTAGTACCATTTCAAAGTTGAAAAAATTGAATAAGTATAAGAAAAAATATAACTAAAAGCCCCCCCCCCAAAAAAAAAAACAAAAAAAAACAAAGATTTTGTCTGTAAATGACATATGAAAAAAAATCATGATTCTTTATACCGTTCAAAAGCTTTTTTAAAATCATAAATAATAATAAAAATAATAATGATAATAATAATAATAGAAATAATAACAATAACTAATAACAATAATAATAATAATAATAATAATAATAATAACAATAATAATGATAATAAAAATAATAATAACAATAATAATAATAATAATAATAGTAATAATAATAATAATAATATTAATAATAATAAACTGATATTTGATGTAGCGCCCTTTCCATCTATAATGTTTGAAAGTGAGTAAAGAAAGAAGGGAGAAAGTACTTACAAGTTCCAGATGGAAGACTTTTTCTTGGTGGATGAAGCTGCGCAGAGGTCAGGATGTTCCCTTGACGCGCGAATCATCTCCGTCCACCTGACGGCCTCCTGGAGCTCCATCAGGCGCTCCTTGTACTGGTTTCGCTCCATAAGTACACGCGCCATCTCCACGCGTGTGAAACGTTTACGCTGCGCCATGGGAATATCCTCCTGAAACACACAACACAACACCACCGTCACATATCACATGCTCCATAAGTACACGCGCCATCTCCACGCGTGTGAAACGTTTACGCTGCGCCATGGGAATATCCTCCTGAAACACACAACACAACACCACCGTCACATATCACATGCTCCATAAGTACAGGCGCCATCTCCACGCGTGTGGAGCGTTTACGCTGCGCCATGGGAATATCCTCCTAAAACACACAACAACAACATAATCACATATCAGATTATACGTAACCCTCATGCTAATTTGGCCAATACAGAATGATGCAAAAATCCTGAAAAAATGACTGAAACCCTGGCACATGGGTACTCATCTGAGAGAAGTCAGAAAGAGCTATCCAATGAATACCAACATGACAGGGTTTAGATATTTTAAATTCTTTGCATCCATGTGCTCTGGACCAAAGTAGTCTCAGCATCAGAAGGGATAAGATTCAAACTGTCTTGTCTCTCCTCATGGTTGATAGAAGTTTTGAGATCTTTTGAGAGGAATGATTCATATGATGATTCACTGTTTTCCTGTTGAAAAAGTGAAAATTAGTATAATGGTAGCATACAGAAGGGTATGCCACTGTAGCCACACATTATTGGGAGGGTTGTACACAATCAATCTATGGTTCACCACAGTTGAGAGTACTCAAGCCTTATTGAATTGTCTCAACTTTACTGCAATAAAATCAAAATCACCAGCAATAAGTACATTCAATTTCCCTTCTGTAGGCTTTCAGAAATCTCATCAACCTTGGAATAAGACTGACTGTGTGAATGAATTCAAGTAAATGCATCATCTCAACTTGTACTGCAACATAATCAGAATCTTTAGTTATATAATAAAACACATAAATTGAACATATTCAACGTTTCTGAGCTATAGTTAAACCATTCATGCTTAAAGGTTCCTCCAAAAATTGTCGTCTGATTCTATAACACCTTTGATAATAATATGAATAATAATAATAATAATAATATGAATTTTTCATACGTTGGAAGGAGAAATGTTGTTAGCGTCGGATTGAAATTTCCCCTTCAAAACTTTTCCCAAATATGCTTTCACATGTAAGTTTTCACCAAAAGTGACAGTCTCATTTCGGCCACATCGAGTATCAATGGGTTATAAGTACAAAATTTCAAATACTGTGTTGATGTAGTGTGTTCCCCATGCATGGCCAGTAAGTATAGAAGTTTGTTAAAGATGGATTTTGGAATAACCCAATGATTTGAAATGTTTTGTAAGGAACTAGGCAGCTTTTTGTTTAACCCATTCATCCCTAAAAGTGTAGTCTGAATACTGTGGTGGTTTTGTATAAACCATAGTAATGGAGCATGAATTCTTAAAATAGTTATATAAGAACATTGTGTATGAAGTTCTAATTAACTGTTGTCCTTCACAACGTTTCTGAGAGGTGCTCATGTTAGGAAGATACCACCAAAATAGTAAGGCAATTCAAAATAGTCAGGCAATTTTGGACAGCTTTAGGCATGAATGGGTTAACTTCAGGTTAGTTTGTTCCTAGAGTATAAACATATGAGTATATCCTTAAGTAGTTCAGCAATGTAAATACACCCTCATTAATTGATATCACAAAAACACAAATATTAGTAGGTATGGGTTTAATCCATTCATGCCTGTGTGGCCTAAAATGGCCTGACTATTTGGATAATATATTCCCAATGAAAGGAAATTTTGAAAAGTCTATGACGGAGGAATGTTATTCTCAACCCTATCACCAACTTTCAATGATATGTTTTGTGATTTTAAACTTACATCCAAAGATATTTTCATAAGTATTCTGCATCTAGACAACAATTAATAAGAGGAACTCCAAGCATGGATGGATTAAAGAATTAAGAACACTCAGTTTCTAGCTTCAATATGTTTTCTCTAATCTGAAAAACTTTTGAAAAGAGTTTGAACGACACAAGAAAACACCTTTCACCTCTTCATGATTAGAGGGTGCATATGTTGGTTAAGCCACTAGGGTAGGGCACCTTGACCCTGGAAAGGGGTATTCCAGGGTGCAGAAATGCCACCCTACCGTATCTAGGGTGCGGAGTCAGCTAGGCTCTCTGGTTAAGCCACCAGGGTGGGTCACCTATCCCTAGAATAGGGTATTCCAGGTACAGCAACACCACCTTACCGTACCTACTGGCCCATGTACCCACACTCACCAATAATACTTGAATTTGAATGCCCGAGGAATTTTTCTAGATTTCTGCTGGTCACCTCTTACAGTAGCCTATAAACAATGGGTAGGGAGCATGCAACAATACAGGTAACAATAGGAATTAAGCCATTGTTTGATACAAAAGAAATAAAACTGTTTGGCTTAAAATCAACATCCATCTATTTTAAATATCCTAGACTCAGGCAATTAAAGAAATAACTAAAACTGCACGAAGGTAAGGCCAAAATAACTGAATAAAGCTGGTGGAAATAAAATGAAATATTAGGGTTTTTCTTTTTCAATTATACCTTTATCTATTTGTGCTGGCAGTGTCTAAAAACTTCCTGACTATTTTGATATTAACTTTGAGACTTAGTGAGTCTAAGTGAGTCTATGGGTCTTAGTGAGCCAGCCAACCATTGAAACAACAGTATCAAAGATCTAAGACTGTGAGTCTAAAACTTGGACCAATGAGTGTAACTCAGGACCCAGTTGCACAAACCATTATTAGGTTAGGAATCCTTATGGATTTCTTTATGGTCCAAAGTTACCTTTAGTCTAATCCTTGAGGTTTCTTTAAGTTTACCTCAAAGATATAATAAGATGAAATGTGGCCCTTGACAAAACCATAAAGGGAATTACAACTTCCAGACATTTTATTGAACCAGGCCCTGAGTAGTGTTATTATCTGAGAGTGAATTCTTAGACTTACTTCTTCGTCAGCTTGAGCTGTCGATGCTTTCTTCTCGAGTTCCTCCTTCGTTTTCTTGAGTTCTTCCTCGAGTTCCGTCACACGCTGCTTGAGGCGAGACTTGACCGCCTGCAGCGACTGGATCTCCTGCCTGAGAATCTCCTGCTCACTGAAACACACACAGCAAGAGAACGCAAATAAGAAAAGTCGTCTGGACCTATGATACTTATGGAAATAATTTGGAGTTAATGGGTAATTTAGCAAAATATTGGAAGGATATGATTTTTCGGCCATATCAATGTTAAATGTGACATCCCATTGGAAAACCCAAGTACCTGGGGTAAGCAATTGACTAACTAAGTTCCTGGCAACTTTGTCACATACTTTGAGCTGGGTTTGACCCAAAGACTTTGAGAGTGGTGAAAGACAATGATAAGGAATTTGAAAATTTGATTTTCTTCACTTTTTCTGCCACTTTCATACTAAGTCGAGACTAGCCAGTTGTTAGTGGTGGAGAAAACCGGAGTACCCGGCAAAAACCAACGCCTAACCCCAAGTCACTGGCAACTTTCTCACATGCCCCAGCTGGGGTGACAGTCAAAGCACAATGCTATGACTACTCAGCTGCTCCATCATCCTCTCTTTATTGACCAGAATTTCTTCACAAAATCTTTTTTTTTCTATTTATTTATCAAAAACTTGATCTCTGCGCTCACGCAGAGATAGTTGGTCCGCAGAGATAGTTGGTCCTAAACTAAAGGCGTGTGTGGCTACCTAAACAAGCCAAAATGAGCTTTAAAGGCACCGTGGTATTAGTAGTAAACATCTTCAACAAAACCACTGCAAGGGAATCTACATAACATGTTAGTTTGTCATACTAACTTTGAAGCAGTGAATTTTAAATTATGTGATTACTAAACTTGACCAGAGGAGAATGCATACAGATCATACCGTTCAAACACGCATGTAGTAGGTGATCATTATGGTAGATTAATGTTGTTAATGTACAAATAATTGATATTTTGTGAAATATTTAGGATCAATTTGACAAGGGACACACATTAAGTTGCTTAGTTTTTACTGGCAATGATGATGATTAGTTTATGGAAGCCATATTCAGGTATAATCATTATGTAGGGGTTGTACAATAACTCTGCAAGTCCCCTGATTGTAAAAACCAAGGAGTATGGATCCAATGCTTGATCCGAGAATGTAGTAGTAGGGCTGGCAATAACCACACACAGTTAGCAGTTCTGGTTTGAACTCTGAAGGTTCGCTATGTGGCTATATGAACATCATAAACTAAGTCTAGTAGCAAGTCTTTGAAAACCAAGACACAACAGGTTGCATTCCTTTGAAACCAGGCATTGTGACATACAGGACATGCTCATTCCTGAAGGGGGATATTCCTTATATCTAATTCTCATTATCCAATAGGTTTGAAGATCATTCAAGTTAAAATAAATGAATTTTTTTACAAAATTCTTTTCTTTTAGTTTTTACAAAAGCTTGAATTATGAGTTGATTCAAAGACATGAATACAGGAATGTATACTTCGGAAGTGGTAAGCCAAACTGTACCAAAAATATTTTGAATTTCCAGTGAATTAAATCATTCATTTCTCATATGAAGGGTCAAACCTGCACTAGAGATCACCTCTTTGAGGTCTCTTAGGAAATTACCATAATGTAAAAACATATGCACATGCTTTAACCTATTTATGGTTGTCTGAACATAAATGACTTTTAAATATGAATACAGAATTATGCTAAAAATAATATTTTAAGGAGAGTTCTTGGTTGGGTGATGGTCGACATTTCTTCTTCAAACATTTCGCTAAAAATGCTATGGTCACAAATATATTATAACTATAGTCAGGGCATTTTGGGTGCCACAGGCTTTAAGAGTTTAACCTTTCATGCCTTATAATCTCTATAGAAAAATTAAACTGAATGCAACAATACATTTTTATATAAGGAATAGAGCAAACACAGGCAAAATATTTGAAGGAGAACTGCCAACCAAGATTGAATCATCAATACTGCTTAAAATATTTTCCAGAACATGCTTCTGTCTGCAAGATATATCGTTTAAAAAAGGAAGGATTTTTGCTACAGGCATGAATAGATTAATTCTTTGTCATGATTAATTCAAGATAAGTCCCAAGTTTGTTTAACTAATTAACTACCAGAGTATATGGACTTTGCAATTTTGATTATCACCAGTTTTTCTGAAATTGTAGGCTAAATTGTGACTCAGCATTTTTAAGTGGTGGAGGGAACCTTAGAGCACCCGGGGAAAACAACTGCCTAATCTCAAGTCACTAGCAAGGTTCTTCATGCGAACGTACCTATATCATAGATGAAAGTTTTTTTCTTTATCCGAAAAACACTGATTCTTTTAATTGAACTTTGAGTTTTGAGATCATCAGAGTAGTCCAAGCCTGAATAGTTAATTAAGTGAAGGTTACTAATTTGCATCATTGAACAGAAAAACTAGGGAACCAGGCAAGGGTTTGGGACGTCGGTAACGTTCACAAGCATGTTCAGCATGTCACAAGACCAAGCTTCGCCACTTACGCCTGAGCAATTATCAATCTCGATAACGGATAATCGTAATCCTCGCTGAAATACACACACACACACACATTCCAGTATTCACCAAACTCAGAAGATAAACATAAATGAATAAATACCTTTTCCTATACTATAGAATAAGGGTTGACTGCTATACTTGATAGCTGATCATCAAAAGTAAGATTCAAGTTTTGGGCCCCAACCAACCATAATTGACTACATTCAGTTGATGTCACTTAGAATTACATTTGATGTAAATTGTGTGATTGTAGAAAAAACTTTGGAACTATATATATCTCTCTGCATGTATAGGTCTGCACTTAAAGTGGTCTGACTGCAAGTCCTACCGCCTATACACATTGCTATCAACTTGATAGAGACCAACAAAGGCTTCTTTATCAGGATCAGAAGTAATACATCTCATGTCAAATATCTATTTCCTCTCCCTTGTTCAATGGAGAACCTTCATTTCCATCCATACTATTCAGTAAAGCTGTGACAAAGGGCCAAAATATTTGCATCCCTAAGACTACATATATACATATACACAGCAACATAATTACCATTTTGCACTTATGAACAGTTTTTCAAAAGGCAATATCATAGATGACACAGACTGGCCAGAAGACTGACAGACTAATTAAAAGTAATAATTGGTGTACATACCTAGTGAGTTCATCCACCTTAGCTATGAGGTCATCCTTTACAACATTCAGAGCATTCCTGAAATGAAATAGGTAAATATATATCAAATACCCATTCCCAAAGTAAGAAACTGTTAATGTAAAATGTAACATATGGAAATGCATAAAATCTACAGAAATGAAGACCTGGATTGCGATTAATTGAATTTTTTTTGCCATTCTACACTAAATTATGACTAGTGATTTAATAAGAAATCGAAGATCGATTCTTCAAGTATTACTAAATAACAATCAACAAGATATTGATTCAAAATCATCAAATAAAATACAGTTCAAGGGGAAACTTAAAGTTTAAATGATGCATGGTTTCCCTTTAAAGTACCCTATGACGTAAAACTGATAAAATAACTCAAATTTTAGTTGCCAAGACAAAATTTCAGATGCATTAACTTCAAAAATCAGTGAAAACTCGGTCCAGTGTTAATACAAATATAGGAAAAACTCATGACATTTCCTGTGGCCCTTCACACATGACTCACTTTGTGGCTAGAAGCTCCTGATTCTCTAGGATCAGATTCTCCACCTCCTTGCCCATACCTAAAACAAACAAAAGAAAACAATAGTGTTGGATTTTCTTAGAGTAAGCATGATACTTAGATAAAGGACCATCCACACAAAGGAAGAGTGTGCCAAGTGTACCAGGCTTATCTAGCCACTATAGGTATGAAGACAGTAACATTCATTGTACAGAGAGACAGATTGACACATCTCAAAACACCCGTGATAACACATAAATACATTATCGTAAGGGATAAATAGAATTGAGAGGTCGATAGTTATCAAGGAATGTAGGGGCTCCAGGTGAATGGGATAAATGTGAAGGTGAAGAGGAGGGAAGGTTGAGAGAAAAATAGGTTTACAGGAGCATAGTCCTAGCCAGCAGGGCGTCTGGGTCTCATTTAGACACCCAAACCCTCAAAAATCACCCCTCAGGACACCCTAATTCTTATGTTGGTAATTTCTTAAAATGTTAATTTCAAGCATATAATCAAATTGTTTTCACCCCAACCAAAGCCCAAAGACATGGTAGGAAGATGTAATGCCTTATTTCAATGAGTAAATAAATGTTTATGGTTGTAATCTAAGTATATTGTGGCCTCCTTTAAAAAATAGGATGCCCCAAAAATTTAAAAATTGTTGATTTTGGGCGCCCACTTTCTAAATCCTGGCAAAAACCCTGCGGGAGTTTCACTAACAAATCCCAATATTTCCACTATCCACGGGCAAAGGAAATCATTCCCAGGATTCCAGCTTCCAATTTTCCTATTGGCTAAAGTACACTGATGAGAGTACCATCAGTGAAAAAAAGACTAGGGACACTTATCAATCAAAGGTAAACCTGCTTTGATAGTCCACTGAGGGGAATATCTCAAAAGTGGATATTTGGTAGTTTGCAACATAGTCCACAGGTGGCAGCACTTACAAGTATGGACTGAATCCCAGAAAAATGATCCAAGGCAAATCATTGTAAGAGTGGAACCTGCATGGATATGTAAACCCTAACTATTCTAGCCTTTGCCTGTAGTTTTGGTACAGTGGGACCCTTAAGTATCCATACAAATAAGTATGCATAGCAGAGGTACTTCACTGTCTTAAAAGGAAA
Source organism: Maea johnstoni (assembly GCA_963942565.1). Classification (NCBI taxonomy): domain Eukaryota; kingdom Metazoa; phylum Annelida; class Polychaeta; order Spionida; family Magelonidae; genus Maea; species Maea johnstoni. The sequence continues at coordinate 36,355,536 of OZ012690.1, forward strand.
GATTATGGTTAAACATGTCCAACTAAGGGAAAGAGTCTATAACAAAGGTGCTGCACCAAAAGGAAACATTTGAGATGAACCAAAAAAGTGTCAAACAATGTGCAGGTGTCCATCATAAAGTGATGCTGATTCCCCAAAAAATCCTAAATGAAAAAGAAAGATAATGACATCTAATGAAAAGAGACCATTAACAAAAGTGAAGAATTCTGCAAGCACAGTTCATTCTTTGCTCTAATCACTAAAGAAGCAACACACACAAACACAAATACAAACACAAACAAGATAAGCAGACATACAACTTAAACTAGTGCTTTACCAGGGCCTGGGGATCTTAGCTTTCACTTTGAATCTTAACCAATTCATGCTCGAAGTTCTACAGGAAAAATGGTGTCCGGATCCTATGATGGTTTGTTCTTTTTTTTAAACAACTTAACACTGAAGTAACAATGCACATAGTTATTGGTGTGGATTAGATAAACACATTGTGTTTAAGTGTGCTCCACAAGATGCTTTTTCTACAGAGATGTCACCAATATAGTTTTTTTTGTGTTTTATTTTGGTGCTGCAGGGTTGAATGGCTTAAACAAGTTGCCTGCTAATATGTCTGTCCTTCTTGAAAATGAAAGGCTTTGAGAGGACATTACTTCCCTTCCATATAAGGCAGTTACACAAAAAGAGGGGAAATATACAGCCATGTTGTTTGACCGAATGGCTATACAACATGTCAGGTATGAAGTAAACAATGATTTAGAATTGTATCACCATTCACCATTTTATCAAAAATTAACTAATAAACCTTCACTTGTTGTTTTATATATAAATATCAATATGTTAATATGCACCATATGAGTAAGGCCAGAGATTCATTGCAAGTATATGCACAGGTAAGGCTTAGTAGGTAGAGCAGTAATGATGGCCCGAAGGAGAGGAGGAGTCCATCATTGCAGAAGTGTTAGATGTGTGTATGTATGTATATATGTATGTATGTATATATACATGTATATATATATACATGTATATATATATATATATATATATATATATATATATATATATATATATATATATATATATATATATATATATATATATATATATATATATATTATATACATATTATATATATATATATATATATATATATATTATATATATATATATATATATATATATATATATATACATATATATATATATATATTATATATATTATATATATATATATATATATATATATATATATATATATATATATATACATATATATATATATATATATATATATATATGTATATATATATATATATATATATATATATATAGACACATACAAATATGAATATGTACATATATTTTTTTGTGAATGAGAAATTAGTCCAGCATGTTCACACAAGCATACAAAGACCATCCGCTCTGCAGCAGTGCCCAAATTCACCCGTAAGATTCCGTCAAACTCAGACTCTTACCAAAGAAATTGTCACTGACTGTTGAATAGATCCAGGTGGCAGCACAAGCAAAAGAAAACAATGGATTCCGTTATAATCTCATTCGGCCAATATTCCCTCAGACTACCAGGATGGTCTCCTTCATTGGGAAATGATGCCAAGCCCACTTATATATTTGTGTTATCAATAAATAGGGCCTACTGGATGTACATTATATTTCTTTTGCGGAAAGCGTGGAAAAAGCACTTTGCTTTAATATCTCGTCACAATATGTGTTAACAAGAGGGACGCTGTCAGCGTCAGCTGGTGTGAGTCGGATTTTCCTTGCTGTCTGTTATTTGCGTGTTATGCCATCTGCTTCTCCTGTGTTCCCTTTGATCGAAAATTGTGGTGGGTTTTTTTTTGGTAAAAAGTTTCTTACCTTATTTATGGTGGATAGCACTGGTCCCAGCCTTAGGTCAGATGGCGTGGATTACTAGCATGTCATGGAATATTTAGCAGACTTTCTGACATAGACTTTTACTAGCCCATTCAGGTTTTTGGTAAAAACGGAGCAGTGGTCCACTGTCTATTTTCACCACTGCAGTTAAAAGATATTATTTTAAATCATTTAATATACCTCATGTGAAAATCGTAAGCCGTGATTGGCTTACAAAGGTTAGCCATTCCATCATCATTGGGGTTTGTTCGGTATAATAAAACACATATGCCATGCCAGTGTGGGTATCCTGATGGAATGTCTCCCAGAGGGAGGATGGTTTTCCCTGGGGCTCTGCCATCGAGAAAACCATCCTCCCTCTGGGAGACATTCCATCAGGATACCCACACTGGCATGGCATATTTGTTTTATTATACCGAACAAACCCCAATGATGATGGAATGGCCAACCTTTGTTATCCTTCACAATTAAAGAGACCAATGAAATCGGAATTTTGTTGTAAAAATAATTTTAAAATGGCGTCTGACTAAGAAACTTTGCACCTGAAAAGACACTTGGTCATAGCCGACACAATGTCTTCATCCTAACTCTCCAAGCCCTGGCGAAGAAATGATGGACCTATAGGCAAGGAGGAGGCTCGAATGGTACCGTGACCCGATACCTCAAACCAAGCCAGATCCACCAGACTTCTGCGGGGGAGAGCGGACCCATGCAAGCCATCATAACAATGACCAGGACATGGGAGAGACAAAGTTGTCACCGCAGCTAAGCAGTCTTACAGACGGACCAGTGCTTTCATCAGGGCA
>OZ012690.1:36363225-36425725 GCA_963942565.1 Maea johnstoni
AAAAACTATTAATAAGTGTGAATTGCGAAATAGTAAGTCTGTGATACCATTCACCACAAATAAAAATATATCAATTATTAATGTGTATCCATCAAAGAAACAAAATAAATTTCATCTTAGTATACTGATCAAAATGAAGATTAAAGTTTGTGATTTATTTTTTTGTAAAATAGAATATTATATATATATATATACATTTATATATATATATATATATATATATATATATATATATATATATATATATATATATATATATATATATATATATATATATATATATATATATATATACATATATATATATACACATATATATATATATATATATATATATATATATATATATATATATATATATATATATATATATATATATATATATATATATATAGTCCCATTAATTTCAAAAGTTAGTCGAGTACCTCCACCAAAAACGTGACCAATATTTAGAGGAAAGATCATACCATTTGACTCGTGATCATCATGTTCACTGTCTACTTGTGGGAACAGCAGCAGTTGTACGGTCACAAAACACAGTCGAAGGAAAAGTGGGGAGAACGAAAACAAAATAAGCATGTGCAATTGAGACAAAGTTACAAAATAATGTATTGATAAAAACAACATATCTAAATATAAATAATAGAATTGCGACAACATGCAAAATAAAAATATTATTGTAGTACAACATTGTAGTACAACATAGATATTAAGAAATACTTGTAAATACTAAAAGTTTTTATCAGTGCATGTATGTGTGAATGATAACATTAAGATATTAAGAAGACTTATATGCACGATTAACAAATTGTTACTTCATTTGTCAAAATAGACCATTTAATCTATGTATCATGTAAAACAGGATGAAAAATAAAAGATGTTTATCTGTAAGTATATATATATATATATATATATATATATATATATATATATATATATATATATATATATATATATATATATATATATATATATATATATATATATATGACGGTTAAAATAATATAATTTGTTTTCGATTAAATGTTAGGGAAGGAGTGGTTACCAGAGCCTTATCCTATGGGATTGATCTTATCTTATAGATTCATTATGCTTGTTAGCAAGGGGTGATAGGAAATAGGTTTCCTTAAACCAGGGATAAGATTTAGATTCAAGATCACAGCTTTACTTCTAACTGCAGTAAAAGAAGCTATTTATCACCTAGAAACAGAAATACCACCAAAACAAGGAAATAATACCCATAACAATAATCTGATCTACTAGTATTTGATTTGGAAAGAACTGCACCAAGAAAAATTGTTTGGTAAAGGTTGTTTTAATAAGTATATACAATATAGAGAAGAATAAAAGAATAAAGATTAGCTCCAATAAACCATTTTATTATTATTTTGACTAAATTAGAGAGTAAGGCAAAATATCTTTTATGTCAAGTGAAAAACCTTATGAACTTCAGGCTATTGTATGAATGTGTTTGTGTATATATGTATATATATATGTATATGTATATATATATATATATATACATATACATATATATATATATATATATATATATATATATATATATATATATATATATATATATATATATATATATATATATATATATATATATATATATATTGAATCCATGCTGCAATATATGAGTGATTGAACCTTAGCATGTACATGAAAGTTGTGTATCGTGCAGAGTATATATGTATTAAATGATAATACTTTAGGTTTCTAAGATGATGATGCAGACATGCAAGAAAGACTTCCAGGTGGAGCAGGTGTATAACTGAATCACAGGATCACAAGATAAGAAACACTGATCTACGGGCAAAAAAAAGACATCAAATAAGCACATCTAGAACCCTGCATGTGGGAGTAAGATAATTCCTACACACTACCCACCAATATGACAACATGAAAACTTCACAATACCTTCGTAAATATTGCATACAAATATCCCAACTACAACATTCACACTATCCCTGTAGACAAATACACCAAAATACCCTCGTAGTAGTACCCCTTATCACGATGAGGATAAATGGTACCCTCAACCAAATGAAAACCCATTTACCAGAAGAGGCATATTCTCCAGGATGTACCACTCTGCCTGTTGAGTTCCAAGCAGCAAGGAAGATGGATGAAGCAAAAAGGTCAGTGGTTGTCGCATAGCAACGGTTGTTATAGAAACCGAGATGTAAAAATATTTTGAAATTAGATGATGCTCAATACTAACATTCATTTGAAGTTAGTTTTGTTCTGGATGAAAAAGTTTCACAAAATGTATGCACCTAAACTGTCTTATTCATCAATGTAATGCTGATATCTTTTTTTAATGAGAGAATGACATGATTTTAAAATCTTGGTTTCTATAGCAACAGAATCAGGGTTGGTACAAAGCAATCTCAGTCAAAATTTGGCATGTTAGGTGTTTAAACAGAGATAAATTTGATATCTAAACACCATCATGTTTTCACATGCCATTGTCAAGTTTACTTCATAATTCAAAGTATAAAAGTATAGAGGGTTTTTACAGCTAGGTACAGTAAAGACAAGAGAAATACCAAGACTTTCTACTCATAGAGTAAGAAAATGCAATTTGGAAGCAAAAATATAGATGTTCATTTTGAGACTTTTTGAAGGCAAGCGTGAAGAGCTGAGGGGAAAAAGTGTATAGGAGTCGATGAAAATTCAAGCTTGTGCCTCAAGATAAAAAAGTCAAGATGTGAAGAACAAAGTTCAGTTAAGCTTAGGACAAGGAGTATCTGGCAACTATCACCTAAACAATAAAACAGTGAGAAAAATTCTTAGAAAACAACAAAAACAAAAAGACAGTGTCCAAGGGAATCCTACTTACTATCATCAACGGAACTTTCATCTTCGGAAATCAAAAATAATGCAATCTTTGAATGTCAAACTCAAAACTAATAAAATATAAGCTTTAAATAAGAGGTCACATGAGGGGTAACATTATCTATAATGCTTATAAAAAACCTTGGACAAGGTAAGGGAGATATATTTGGGCAAAGAGGGGACATGCAATACCTAACTGAAGCTTGTATATGATGAAAAATATATCACGCAAATTTGATATCCAGCACAGCCATTAGTAAAAACATTGACTTGCTCAATCCTTACATATAGTGTAAAATACCATTAGTCCAATCACAGACACAGATAACCTACAGAGCCTTTATAACTACACTGATCCCCTGTAGGCCTTGTCTTTCCTTATACACTAATAATGGTAGAAATTGAGAAAAGGACAGACTCAAGGAAACTGATGTGCCATAATGATGTGTTGCAAGGCAAAAGTAAAGCAACTTTGAAGTCTACCACATTCTCCAAGCTTCCGAAGTGTCTATGAAAAGAGGTGGCAGCCTTCTACCAATCACACGCCAAGAGCACTCTTAGCCTACTCTTTTGTAACAACCCAATGATTTGGGCAGCCTAGAGAACTAAGGCTCACGAAAGCATGTGGTATGTCACAAAACCCACATTTTTAGGCCTATGATTGGTAGGAGACTGCTAACTGTGGTAAAAGATTTGATACTCATCACATTATAATCAAACTTTTTTTCATACAAAGGTCCTAAATTAATACCTAAATTTGCCATGCCTTGATTTGAGGAATCAGCCATGTCTTAGGGTGAAAATGAAATGATAGTTCAGAGTTATTTGCAATGTTACAAAGTCAACAGCATTTCACCAATAGTATTACAGATTGTGCTGTTTCTCTAGAAGATCATGCCCCGTGTCAATTTAAGATTATTTGATAAAGTGGAGGGAAGGTAGCTGGTTATATGAGAAAGCCACAAGCGGTGATGCATTATGGGAAGATTCTTTGTGAGTTTGGCGTCATACCCACTAACATACCTCGCACAAACGTCAAACTATAAGGATCAACCTTACTAGGTACCATAAACGGAACTAGAGCTGAAGGGAATAAAACATAAATGGCAAATACATGCAGAAAAAATGTACAAATCAAAAACCCATTTATCACCCAAAAACACTTCTATAATATAAAGTTTAAAAAATTCTTGTCATATTCATATCATGCTTATATTAAATAAGATGTAATTTTTCAGTTCAGAAAAATATGATTTTGATATAAAGAAAGTGTAAATAAATTCACAATTAAAAAGAAATATTTTGAATTGATCACTACAAAGTTGTGTGTTGTCCATAGTTTAACTTACTTGTATGATTTTTCCAAATTTAAATATTTTGAAAAAAAAATGTATTTGTATCAAAAACTTTTGATGAGAACCACAAAGGAATGTAAGCATTTGTTCTATGAAGCAACAGTTTTTGGCCATGAATTTTACAATAAAAATTATTCCCAGAACTGTGATTCTCCAAAATAGTTGAATAAACAAAACCTTTTTTCTCCCCTCCCAGAAGTTCCTAAGCAAAATTAACAGTGGTATCTGTGACCGACAACTTGACCCATTTATGCCTAAAGCATCAAATCGCACCTGATAATTTTTCGTAATATTTTTGTAACAAGAGCACTTTAAAAAAAAAAAATTGTAGGAGGAGAAATGTTGATCAGAACTCTACCAACAACTCTTCAAATTTTTGTAAATGCAGGCTTATTGCCAAAATGATTTACATACTGTAAATTCTAGGAAATGTTGACACCCTAGGAATAAGGGGCACTATAATTAGTTTGCAAAATAATTAATGGGAAGTCTGGGCAACACTCGATCTATAGCCAGTTGCCATTTCACAAGATATGGACCTAGCTGTAAATCTTGCTGATACATCAAGGTATTTTCAGAAAACATGGACCACCCTGAATCCATAAAAATCATAATCATTAAAAAGTGTCCCAAATTACTGAGAATTTACGGTAAGTACTAAAGGTCTGAATGACACTTGTCAAGGTGAATCTGCAGGCACAAATGGGTTCAGGTCAACATGCCAACTCTATAAAAATAAAAGTGAAAAAGCAAAAACTGCACAAAACGGTCACTGTGTAATGTGGTGATTGAGAGAGTGTGAGAGGGACGTATCATACCTGTGATGTCGGCACCATCGTCCACCTCGCTAGCATCATGGAAGTTGAGCTCGTCAAAGATAGAGCTCTGATTTTCATCTTTCCTGTAGGGAAACACATGAAAAAATATGATAATTAAGAGTTACATGATCAGCTCTTTTTCCAATCTGTCAGTTGGGACGACATTGATTAGGACGATTAGATTTAGAGACTGGATGCCCAAAATTGGCAATTGTAAAATTTTGGGGTTTCCAATTTTTCAAGGGAAATCCAATTATATGCTAGAAATTGACATTTCAAGAAATGCCTCACAAAAAGATTTGGATGTCCTGAAAGGTGTTTTTTAAGGGTTTGGGTGTCCAGACATCCTGCTGGCTAGAACTATGATCAGACAGTTAATTCAAAGATAATCATCTGTTGATTCAACCCAAGTGATGATTGAGAATAATCAAATTTGTGTAAGCATTATAGACCTGATGACATTCAAAGCATTTCCTCCCCTAACATATTTGGTAACTGCATCCTGTCATTGTAGTATATACTGGGTTTATTCTGAATTATAATAGCCAATACCATTCAGGCATAACATTTAGGGGACCTCTTAGCAAGAAAAAAATTGATTTTGTAACACAAGATACAAAGGGACAATTTTGAAACTTTGAAATCTATGAGATATGTGATACAGCTTATTCTTCGATCTCCATGAACTCATATTTCTTACCCTTTTCCTTGTGATTTGGGAAGTCCTCCAAACGATTCATCGATTTCCTCTAATTCCGGCGTTGATGCTACTATATCTGCCACTAGGGGGTGTAATCCATCACCTTGACGACAAAAAGAGGTCAATTATGTTTCAAATATGAAGGCAGCCATTTTGCAATCAATCTTTTCTTTGGCCAAATAAAAAGAGAAGAAAGAAAAGATTACATATATAAAAGTATAAAAGCCTTAATAAATATGAATAGAATAACATATATCAAAACTGCCATCCCACATACAACTTTAAAGATAAAAGCTAGTACAAACAAAGTGAGGATATGATAATTGAAAAAGAATGTAGATAATATGGCAAAGTACAAAACAAGCGTGAAGTAATATAATGAAGTAATGTAATAAGTGTAATTTAAGATTGAAGAAAAGTATAGTGTAAATATAAAGCAGAATGGGAAAAACATGAAATTCCAAAAGAATTTGCAATCTTTGCTTGAAAATTATACATAATGGCCAATACATGAATGAGATTAAAGCTATATAATTGTGAGCTAATTGTAAACAGTGTTGGCATCTTTAACCCACTCACCCAAGGATGGTATTTTATCTTTAGGACTTTCAGCACTACCAACTTCTTCAGTTTTACTACTTTTTTCTACACTTTCAGCCGATTGGTCCTTTTCGGCCTGCTGACTAGGCTCTGATTGGCCAGTAGGTGCTTCCTGAGGAGGAGGGCTCGGTTCTGATTGGTCGGGCGTTGTTTCTTCTGAGAAGCAGAATGTAGCAGAGGAGCATGCAGCCAATGAGAACACAGGTCACTAGGTGCAAACACAGAGGCATTCTCCCTAGCATTAGTAATCTAAAACTAAATTTCATCTTGAACTATTTTTGTGTATGTGTGTGTACAGGGTGTCCCAAAAAAAATGCAACGAGCTACATTTCCCTAGATTCCAGGGAAAATAGGAAGCCAGTATTTATCATTTATACACTGTTGGAAAGCTACATATCTCAGCTAAGCACCATGAAAAAATCACAATGAAATGATATTCCTGTGGGGAGGTATCCCCCCAAACATGACACCCCCTCTGATGTGCAATCGCGCGCGACCGGTACTGGCCTGTTAATACACAAGCTAGCACTGATTTGCCTGCTTTCACCTGTTTAACCTGCTTCAACCATGTGTGAAACAAAGCCCTGGCTTACCTGTCAAAATGCAAAGGGATGACCAATCAATCATGAGCAAAATTACTTGGTCCGAATTCCTATTTTGAATAATTTGAGTGGAGCGATTGCCTGATCACTGGACAGTCCCTTCCTAATCGTCCTTTACAACTGTTATGAGTACATGGTGGGCCAGCAAGTTACACCTCAGGAAGACTTTTTTTAAATTTAATTGAGCCCCAAAAGATGTTTTAATATAATCTTCCCTAAACTTATGGCAATATGCCTTAAGGTTCATTGTTTTAGGGGTGTTCAAGCCATCTGTATGGGAATATTACATGCAAACACACAAGAACCTCTCGTGTGCAATTTCACTTTGGAGGGGGTGTGACCTTTTGGGGGATATCTCCCCTGAGGAGTATTGTTTGATTTTGATTCTTCTATGTTAGTTAGCTGACATATGTAGCTTTTCAAGGATGTAAGAACAATACATATCGGTCTCATAGTTTTCCAGCAATTAGGGAAAATGTACCTCATTGCTAGCTTGTGTATTAAGAGGCCAGTACCGGTCGCGCGCGATTGCACTTCAGAGGGGGTGTCATATTTGGGGGGATATCTACCCACAGGAATATCATTTCATTGTGATTTTTTCATGGTGCTTAGCTGAGATATGTAGCTTTCCAACAGTGTATAAATAATAAATACCGGCTACCCATTCTCCCTGTAATCTAGGAAAATGTAGCTCGTTGCATTTTTTTTGGGACACCCTGTATATACCTATATATATATATATATATATATATATATATATATATATATATATATATATATATATATATATATATATATATATATATATATATATATATGTATATACAATATCACTCCTTGACTATTTATCTTCACTAAAAGCAGGACTGTCTTTATGATACTAATGCTAGTTGTGAGTGAAGAAAATGAGTAAACTTTCACTTTTGTCAATGAGTAAACTTATTTAAAACTGTCACAATGCCCCACCTTTTCTTTTGAATGAAAACTAACCATACCTAATTAAGAAAGCAATTAACTTATATATTATAGGATTTACAACATACAAAGAGGAGCCCTGAACAAGGCAACAGTATATAACCTAGTAAAAGATAAATAGATCCAACTTTTATTCTTGGTTAAGAACAAAATATAGAAGTAATTAAAAAGATATAAAATATATACATATGCAATCACCTAGGCCGAAGTCTTATGAATTGCAAGGGAGAATGCCGTGTACAATGGGAGGGGTAATAAGTGTGCATGTTGAAGTCATATAAAGCTACCAAAATACCATGCAGTCTTCAAGGGCTTGAAAATAAGGCTTTATAATAGGTTGCCATTTAGAAACGAGTATGAGATAAATGAGTGGCCAATATAAATTTGTTGTGTAAAAACATTGCAATGATATTAGGAAAGTTTGTATATCATGATATCATAAGTTGCTGGTGATAATAGCCATTACAATTTTAGCAAAACTTATGTTGACAATCGTTCGATTGAGTTTGAGAGAGCATTTGATAATGTGGTAGTCACACTAATAATGAAAGGAATTATAAAAAAACATCAGAAAAAGATTAACATGAGTTTATAGCTAGAACCAACAAAAGATTAAGCCTTAATGTCAAGCCCTAAGTCTTAAGTAGAAATAGCTGAAATACTTTTAAGAGTAACACAGTAAAGACTTAAACATTCTTATCCTGATCCTCTGTCATTTACAAACTAAAATAGGCATTCATGTGCTTAAAATCTTATCTTGATAATTGTATTAACTGTGAAATGAATTTTTGATAACTTGTTTAATGCGATCAAACTTATGATATTTCTTTACTTACTATGATCCCAAATCAAAGTTTAAAGACAGATTTCTACACAAACTGATTATTTATGGGAGACACAACTTGACAAAAATCATGTTTTACATGTTATAGGAAGTGTGGCATCATTAAATATATCACATAATGAAAATAGTTTCTTTATCATATATATCAATGAACTATCATGAAATACATAAAATGAACACATTTCTGTTGGAGAGCTTGTATAATGAAGTGACAGGAATTTTTTTTCTCTCATCCCCCTTCCAAGTTGCTTAGAAGTTAAGGGCTGCTTTCATGAGAAGAATTCATTATTTTTCCTTACCCTCTCAATCTCCAATAATTCAGAATGGTATTTACAATTTTAGTGAGAAAGAGTTATCAAACTAAAGCAAAACTCAAGCACAGACTAGCGAATAAATTTCATTTTGTGTAACATAAACATGCCAGAACGCAATATGCCATTCACTATTTGAACTATCCTCTCGGCAGTTGCTATCAATATCAAAATGAGAAATGAAAATGCAGTTACTCTCATTTTGAACATACTTGTTCAGAACTCAAGCATAGACTAGCAAATAAATATAATCTTGTGCAACATGAGCATGCCAAAACGCAATATGCCATTCACACTTAGAACTATCTTCTATGCTGTGGCTATCAATATCGCAGTTAGAAATGGAGTTGCAGTTTCTCTGATTTTGCACTTACTTGTTCCTGTACTGGTTGACTTGACGTCTATAGTATCTGTGAGTTGACCGACGTCCTTCGTTGCACCTTTACTGTCCGCGTCCAGGTCTAATTCGTTTCTGAGACTAGTGCTGGAGTCGCGACCCCGATCGGGCGACGTGATGCTGAACGCGTCCATGGGGCTGCCCGTTTTGGTGGGCGTATCGCCCATGCTGTAGTTGAGGTTCTGGGAGACGGGGCGAAGGTTTGGCAGCACAAATCCACCCCTGAAATATGTTCAGAGTATTGTGCCATATATTGTTGTCATATACTGTATACAGCTTTAATTTGGAGTGCTAAAGATTTCGCTTTACAGCCCTGCTGGAGGGTATATTTTAAATTCACACATTCAAGCAGATACAAAAGCAGGATATTTATTTGAAGGATGTTATTTTGGCGCTATCATGGGCACCATGAAAATAGCGAAAATTAAATGCCTGTAAAAAGTATGTTATACAGTAATATTAATATTATCATTTATGTTGTTACATAAATATCGTCATTATTTTTGAACTATAAATCCTCTAAGAATACCACAGCAACAAAAATCTTACAGAAAATTGAAAGAAAGCAAACATTTATCTAGTTCAATAACCAATTTACATCAACTCTGAAATTAACAATATGTGTCCCATGAATTTTTGATGACCCATTTATCACTGAACTGAACTAGCCAGAAAAAAGCTCTAACTGAAAAATTTAAGAACAAACAAAGAGATAGCGGGCTATTGTGACTCTAGATGCAAGTACTTACTTTCCTTTGCCCGGTGCAGAACCACCATCTCCAAAGTTACTGGCTCCTACAAGGATCTTTGTTCTCTCCATATAATCCATGTGTGTGCGGAATAACTGAAAATTGGCAAAAAACAACAACAGTCAATCCTCAATGCAAATACAGAATATTAGAAAAAACATATATATAATTATATAAAATATGCATCGGTTTTGATTTGATATTTTCGATACAGTTGTCAGTTAATACTCTCTGATATAAGAATACACATTCCAAAACCTTGTTTTATAAGTATCAAATTGAATAGACTTACCATTATCTATTTCAGACAATAATTTGAAATTTATATAATATATCAAATATATGAAATAAAAAATTCAATCATCAATTATTCATAGATTTTATTCCACTATTAGCACACATAAGTCAAAAAAAATTACTAGAATTGCCTGCCAGTACATTAGGGAGGTTGCCAAAATCAGCCTTGGAAATAGTTGCTATAAATGTGACCATTGCCATGATATTTTGTCAGCTTTTCAAGATAGAACTAGCTAGGACTTGATGGATGCATTTGTAAGTGCCATAATCAAACCAAATGTTAGAAAACATTCATAATGGCAGGACAAAAGTGGCCTCAGAAGAATGTCAATTTTCAATTGCACCTAGTTCTTAAATTTATCAAGTGAACCTAAATTCACTTGTCTGCAGATAAACTTAATTGGCACTGATGATAAATTAAAAACGTATTGTCAGGTCCGGAATAATTTACTACTACTTTAATATGTGTAGCAGTACAATTTGGTTTATGAATATTGGATTCAATTGTTATGCATAGTATGCTATACAACTGTACTTCTGGTAAACACATATTGCATGCATTGTATGTATTACATAAACATAATTGGGTTCTGGTTATATGCAACACTTAAGTTCATTAATTAAGAAAGACTTGGTTAGAGAGAATGGGATACCATATGACCTGGTCTTAGCAAGGATTTTGAAAATGGCCACCCAAATTTGGCCACAATACATGTTTATAGAGATAAAAACCATGAACATGCATTTTTATTGAGTAATTATGCATTACATTGTTAAGCCATATCATATCAATAACATTAAGGGGAAAATATTAAATCATTTGCTTAAAGTTGACCTTTTTTGAAAATCTGAACAAAAAAATTGGGTTTCTTATGTTTCATTTTTGAAAGTGTGTGTGTGTGTTCCACTGATGCCTAGCCACCTGCTGACTAAGACCCTGTTTGTATGACATTGTCAAACAGGTACCGGTGCCATACACTGTGAGGGGGTTCAGGTGATATGCATAGATTTAGTTCATCAGTTATGAAAGGATTGAGAGAGAGAAAGGTATCCTGTTATACTGTCGAACAGGTACAGGTACAATGCACTACGAGGGAGTTAAGGTAGTATGCATAGATTCAGTTCATCAGTTAAGAAAGGACTGAGAGAGATAAAGATATCCTATTTTGTATTGTCGAACGGGCACAATGCACCTAGATAGAACATGCATGTTTGCGTTTATCAATACATAAAACACTAGAGAGCAGAGAAAGGAATCCAATATACCATTGACTAACAGGTACATTGCACTGAGACAGAGTTAAAATAACAAGAATGGTCTAAGCTCATCAATAAAGAAAGCTTTTGGCAATCTGTGAACATGTTTTCAATTAGTTATTGACAGAAAGTCGCAGGTACGGTGCACCAAGATGGAGTAAAAATAATATGCCTGGTTTAATTCAATTAGTAAAGAAAACACCTGGAGGGGCCTATAACATAGAGTCAAACAGGTCAAGGCTCAGTGTACTAAGACACTATTTAGTTGATATGTGTATTTTAAGTTCATCATCTGCAACGGTGCTAGTCCATCCTCAATTTTATTTCATTAATTGTTACCTTTAGAGTAAGTAACAACTTGCACTGTGAATATACACATGGTCATCAAGGGCAGGCAAGTGGGGGAGTAGGCCTAGGGCATTATGCACTGAGAGAACCATAGATAGATAAATGTTTATGGTTCCATGTACTGGAGAACAGTAACTGTCCCCGTGGCATGGCTATAGAGGAGAGAACGAACTGCAAATTGATTTCTGTCCAGTCCTCTCCTAAGTACAATTGATGCCCCCATTTTCCTGCCTCCCTTGCACAGGTGCAGCAGCAAACAAATATAGAACTGTTTAGCATTGAGGGAGTATTGATTCATGGGCCGGGAGTAGACTACACCACCGTCTAGACTCTTTAACCGTGGGGGCCTGCCACTCCACCCATAACTTAGTTACACGGCATGGGAATGGACACAAAGAAACCTTTGTTTTACGAGAGGGCTTCTCTAATTGTGTTCCTGATCAGAATTCTCTAGGACCAGTGCCAGTGCACATTCCACCTCGTCAATTACCAATCACTAGACTAGCTCCTAGTCCATGGAATGATTCTTTCAGTTCAGCCAGCATACTATATATAGCAAGGTAACTGTTTTGATCCATTTGTACCTGAAGTTTCTCTTATAAATTATCTTCTGGGTTTTCAGTGGTTTTGAAAAGGCTTGGAATAAGGCACGAATTTTATATTTAAAGTGCATTAGTTTTCAGTTCAGATCTAATCGAATTTTAGATTTTTTTTAGAAAAATAATCAAAAAGGTGCTTTTGTTGGGGATGTGTCTTTAAAACAGTGAGGCCATTTTGCGGTGCTACCAGCATGAATGGGCTAAAATATCTGAATTTTCCGATATTTGTTGAATTGACTAACTAAAAGACAGACAAAAAATCTGTCAGACCCTGTTACCCATAAACACAAAGTTAGACTATGAAAGAAATGACACCCATTTCTTACATGCATACTAGCTAGTAGTGTGCATCATCCAGAATATGAAAACTTACCTCTGTGTAGCGCTCATGAAGTTTTGTATATTCTTTCTTATTTTCAGATTCTTTATCCTCTAATCTGGCCACTGAAAACAGGAAAATAGCATAAGCAAAGTTGAGAAATTGTCATCTTCATGATAAAATGTTTGATATCAAATATGCACCAACATGATTTTTCTTTGTCCACAGAGCTTTTTTAGTCCTTGAAAATATTCATACTGAATCTAAACTAAAAATAAAAGGCATGGTCATTCTAAGATGATCTAGGGTAGAGGAGGGCAAAATCAACATACATGTATTGATTAATACCTGTTATTTAAAATTGATATTATATACAAAACAATTTTTATTTGTGAACTAATGATTATGGGAAAGACAATCACATTTGACTTGAATGTTCTTGAACTTCACATATTCTTTTCCAAAAAGTGCACAGGTAGGGCTAATTAAGGGCTATTATTGGCACAGAAACCAAAGGTGATACACGCGAACAGGTGTTAGATCCTATGGGACCTAATTGAGGTCAATATCAACAGCTAATTAGATTGCAGTACATAATACATGAGACTACGCAAATACAATATGCACAAGCCTGAAATGCATATGGATAGTACACCGTGAAAATGCAATTAGAAGTTCTACATATACCAGAAAGGTTAATTGGAATGGCACAGCTAGTAGTCCCTAAAACCAACTAGCCCTACTCATATCTATATTAGCCCAACATCATATTATTAAATAATTAATATAAACAAATTACCGATCACCTGAAGTATTAGAGAGTCGATATATCAAAAGACTCATATCTTTTTACTGTTTAATAAATTTATTTCGCTTTCATTTTGGTTTTCTGTTCAAAAATGCACTTTTTCGTCATTTCTACTTGTATAATCAGGGCTCGACGCTAAGGGTGAACCTATGGCCCCAGGCCAGTAAAAATTCCCCAAAACAGTTTCGGGCCAGTAAAAAAAGACTTCAACTGGTCCTACAGGCCCAGTAAACATTTGGAGACATTCTTGTTAAAAGGTTTGCCCCTGAGAATGTCCGCAAATGTTTTTGAAATAAATGAAGTTAAAATTTATAAAGATAAATGTTGAAGTGAATTTTATCCAATGTTCTTTTTCGTTTTGTTTTAAGAAAAAATGTAGGACCAGTAAATTTTTTGCAGGACCAGTAGATGCTAGGTGTTACTGGTCCTACAGGGCCAGTATCATTTTGAGTTAGCGTTGAGGCCTGATAATAGGACTGACCATGGTCTTAGTCAGCAGGGTGTCTGGGTGTCTTTTTGGACACCCAAACCCTTAAAAAGCACCCCTCAGGACACCCAAAAAAATTTGAGAGGAATTTCTCAAAATGTAAATCTCAAGCTTATAATTGATTTTTTTCATCTCCATATAACTCCCATTACATTATATAAGGATATCATGCCTTGTTTTGATAAATGTGTACATGTTTATGGTTGAAATCTGAGTATATTGTGGTCCCCCTTAAAAATTTGGGCACCCAGTTTCTAAATCCTGGCTAAGACCATGGGACTGACATTTTACTAGCCAAACAGGCCCTTGTAAGCAACAGTACCATTCAAGGCTAGTCAGGCTACTTCTATTTTAGGACCCTGGGTAAGCAACTCAATGGAAGTATTACATGTCTGTTACATCAGAGACAGAGAGTACTGGCCAGTGTAATCAATGCCAATAGAGGCATTCTGGTCGTCATAGAAACAAGCCTCATTCTGATGACCTGGTCTTTTTCATGTCAACATAAAGACATATCAGAGCTGGATCTATAGACAACTTTGGAATAAATGGCAGATTCGTAAAAAAAAAAAAGAAGTTTTGATTTCCCTTTATTCTACAAATATTTTCTAAAAAGAGCTTTTGTAAGAATAATAACACAAATATAGAAATGAATAAACGATCAGGTACAAAATTCACAAGTGACTTGTGGTTAGGTGGTGGTCTTCGCCAGGTACTGCAGTTTCCTCCATCACTAACAACTGGCTATTCACGAATTTGCCTCGATAAAGGAGAAAGATTAACAATAATTGAAATTCCAAATCCCAAATTCCCAGACTCCCTGCTAGGGTCCTGTTAAGAGCAATAGCTTACCATGATCTTGTGCATTCTTTGCCTTGAGTTCGAACATCCGGACGATGGATTCCAGACTCTCCACCTTACTCTGGAGCTCTTTCTGCTCATCCTCGATCTGATCTTCAATCTCAAGGTATTTCTACAGGAAAAACAATAGAAAACACAATAGAATTGAACCTGAATTAAAAATTCTGCTCATCCTTGATCTGATCTTCAATCTCAAGGTATTTCTACCGAAAAAAACAATAGAAAAACACAATAGAATTGACGCTGAATTAAATTGAATTGATGATAGGACTAACTCCATTTATAATTCAATATGTTATTGAAAATATATTCTATAGTCAGCATGAGCTTGGTATGACTTAACATAATGGAACCTACCAACTGGTGCAGCTCTTTGATTTATAGAGCTACATTGGTTGAAAAATTTTTATGGCCAAGGAAATTACATTTTCTGTAATCAATATGCAACAAAAGAGGAATTCAAAAATAAAGGAAATTTGGCGAAGGATATTTAATACAGCAAACAAAACCAGAATTTCCCTTGTCTAGTTATAAAGGATAAGGGCAGATTATTTTTCAACAGCAGCCTCAAACCTACAAAGGAATGGGCCGGCAGATCACAAGTATGTATATGTATGTATATATATATATATATATATATATATATATATATATATATATATATATATATATATATATATATATATATATATATATATATATATATATATTATATATATATATATATATATATATATATATATAATATATATATATATATATAAATATAAATATATATATATATATATATATATATATATATATATATATATATATATATATATATATATTTATATATATATATATATATATATATATATATATATATATATATATATATATATATATATATATATATATATATATATATATTTATATATATATATATATATATATATTATGTATATATATATATATGCATACTCCATACCAACATCTAGTATTGATTATTTTCATTATATAACATAACAATCCATACCAATAGAGTATTGAACCTTACTACACATAACATACTAGAAATATGTGAGTAGGATTGGGACCTATACATTACAGTGAACCTATTTGTGGTATAACTTGCCAGCTCCCCTGCTAGCAGCCATATGACGGCTCAGAGTAGATATTGAAACGTGTGCTACCCAGTTAGCAAATGTGTCACTCCTCCTCCGGAAACTAGAACAAAACTGAATGTGAAACCTGCAACATACAGTAACATGCCAGCCGTATCTCAGCAAACATCTCAGCCTATTCCCTGTCTGCAGATACCTAATGCCAACCACACTTCCGCTGCCACGATAACAACGTATTTTCCCCTTCCTTAATTACCGTGGAGTCGCTTCTGAGATTGGCTCATAAATAACCCTGGCGGCACTGTGCATTTACCTCATTGTGTACTTAAGATCTCATCAAGGCAAGGCCAAATACCCATCTCAGATCACACATCTGGTCATCTTGCACTTGCCCACTCACTGCCAGCTGATTGTGCGCGAGGAATCGATGTAAAATAAGGATGCAGCATGATTTTGAATCAACAAAGCAGTGCGGTGGAATAATTAACCCTTTCCTGCATTGGGCACCTCAAAAAGGTTTTCCTTTTTTTTTTTGGGGGGGGGGGGGAGGTTGGAGAAATATCTTCCCTATAAGAATATATTTCTTAGAAAACATTAGAAGGAAAGGCGTTGTTGGGAACCTGTCACTGGCTAGTCAAGAGTTACATATATGCAAGTCCATCTTAATTACTTCCTGCCATCTTATCTTCCAGATATACACCATGTTGGCTGATTATATAATACACAAATAGTGTTTTAACACCTAAAAATAGTTTCTATTGGGTTGTAATCAGCAGTGGCCACCATTTTGCTATGGCCAACAACAACACACATGTATATATATAACAGCCCAGAGTCCAGGTTAGTTTGAAGATGATTTGTGGTGCAGGGCCCAGACTACTAATCAAGAGAATCATAGGCCCTGATATTGAATACGCACTAGATGTGTACTTAGCGCACTGCCTAGCAACTCTTGTAATTCAGTTTCCATCAACCATGCACACAGAACCAAAGAACTGTGTATATCAAAGAACACATGTGTAAATCATCTCTTAGACATCAAGGTTCTTGGGTGAGATTACAGGGCTCCTAAGCTCCCTGGATAACCAGTAGTCCAGCAGGGCAAGTTGAACCCAAAGAACCCATTAGCACTGTCCAATCTATTTAAAAAAAAATATGCATAAAATATATAGAACCCCCGCAGCCTTTTTTCATGGAGGATTTTTTTTCCTGTGCATATTTGTGTAGCCTATCAGACCAACATTGGGCTTAATTAACATACTTTCACATGGGGGGAGGGCTACAACTGTTCTTGGGTTGATTTTTGTCACTAGAAATCCTTTATCTCTATTCAATCAAAACCTACGTGGGAAGTATTTTTTTCTATTCCTGTCTTCATCCCTACATTACAAAAGCTGTAAGGTAAAGGATACGGTTACATGTCTCTGCTTTCATTGAAGTTTCTTTCCCTTTTAAACCTACTTTCAGGCTTGAGTGTTGTTTTACCAGCTTGCAGCTTGGTATTGGAATTACAAATGCTGCTATGGGCTTTGATGTGAGTGTTTGCCTTGACTAACATTGAGCTATTCTCGTATAAGGGGTCTGGGCTAGTAACAATTCTGAAAATTGTTGACCCCTGTATTGACACTAGACTGCCCCCATGGCTAAGCAGTCTAATGCATATATTGGTCAACCTGAAGTTGACATACCACTGTAAATTCAGGGTATCAAAAGATTACTGAGTGCTGTCAGATTTGTAAAACACTGGTGAGGTGTTACCAGGACTGGAAAATAAACATTCTGTAATCTTTAGATCACCTCAATTTAAACTGTCAGGTCAGTTTTAAGGATGTCTAGGTATAAATTTCCCTTTGGCCAGGTGAGAAAGTTACCTGTGACTTGAAGTAAGCTGGTGGTTTTTCTTAAGGTACCATTTCCTGATTGGCCATTATCCATTAGCTGGGCACACTTTATCCTAGAATTACATGTACTGAAGTGACTACAAACCTAATTTGATTGGAATAGTGTTGTCAAAATGCGTGGGTTGTTGTTGGCCTGGCCATGTCTAGGTAACCCCCAGAGAGAGGAGTAGCTATTGATATGAGGAGGTAGGACACCTGCATGCCAAGAGGCTGCGCTCAGTTCTCCGTGCCGACACTGCGGATCACCCCAGCACTCACTTGCTATCATTTATTCATTATGAGGAGGAAGGGGAAGAAAACGAGGATCATGACTTTCTTCAAAATGCCAGAAAAAGAGAGTAGAAAGGTGGGCCAGGTGGAGACATGCCTTATTATTCAGCTGCGTTCAAGCTGCCATTCAAATTGAGTGAAGAGGTAGGATAAGGCTAGACATGTCCTTTTAAAGGGGGCGCCACTGGTTCTCAAGAGAGAGTCCTCACTTCTACATTGCCACCATGGCAGATCACCACAGCATTGATGAATTGGTATGATTAATTCCCACTGAGTAGGAAGAGGATTATGACTTCCTCCATCAGATAAGGCTATTGGAGAGGTGGAATAGGGTGAAATAAGCCTGATTAACGGTGGCAACATTAGAGGGCACCACAGATCGCCACAGCACTCACTTGGCATCAACTTTCATATCAATCCTTCCAATGCTGAGGCTACTATTGTCCAAAGAAAAAGGATGCAAAGATTTTTGAAAACCATCTTAACCCTGTCATGTTGGTATTCATTGGAAAGCTCTCGCTGAGTACTCTCAGATGAGTACTCATGTGCCAGCGTTTCAATCATTTTTCAAGTTTTTTTTACATATCATTTTGTATTGGCCAATTCAGCCATCAGCAGCTTTAGAGTAGACAGGTGGGCTGGGTGAGGCATGCCTGTTTAAAGGGGGCACCATTGTATGCCATGAGCGACAGAACTGTTCTCCCTGCTCCATCTGCAGATCTCCACAGCATCCACTACTAGGTATCATTTATTCATAGTGAGTAGGAGAAGGAGGATTACTGCTACCTTCACACTGCCCGACGAGGTGAGCGGAGGTTGGAATACTGCAAGACATGCCTGATAAAAGGGGGCGCCACTGGTATGCCATGAGCGACAGCGCTCAGTTCTCCCTCTGCAGATTCCCACAGCATTCACTACTATGTATCATTTATTCATATTGAGGAGGTTTACTGCTACCTTCACACTGCCTGACACGGTGAGCGGAAAGATGGAATACTGCAAGACATGCCTGATAAGAGCAACCACGACAAGTTTCATTGAATAGGGCCACGCTATGTCTTATTGATGGGAAGTAGGCATGAATTTTTTTTTTGAAACAACAAATTGCCTTTACTTAGTTATGGGACTCAGTTCATAGCAAAAACCCATCATTTGTAGGCTAGTTCAGTCAAGGGTGTGCCCTGGAGTTGTTGGCTTATTCTATATGTGCATGTGTGCCTATGTTTATTGATGTTAGCTAGGGAGTTACATCAGCACACACATACATACATACCTGTTGATCCACAGGAGTAGTGGCCAGCTCTGACCAACCATGTGAATTATATACAGTAGTAGCAGCGTACAGAGTAGACTAGCTCCTAGTCTATGATTTTGTTAAATAATGCTTTTTCTGGTCTTTATCTATATATAACCAAAGGCCCATGAAATCATATGCCTTCAATATAACTTAATGTCAATGTGTTAGTTCCTATGGCTGATGATGGATGGTGCCAAGGCCCAAGGGTGATCACACAGGTCAGTCAGAATCATAAACAACTAGAGAGATCTCGCTATTGGTCACCTGGTGGTCAAATTCAGAACTAAACAAGTGAAGGCTCAGTATTGAGATTCAGTATCCTCAAAACAATCATGTTGCTACTTAACTGTTGCTGTTGAGAATTTAAATGCTTTCTTTTGGATCGGATAGTTTTAAATATAATGTACATCTAGACAAGTTTCTTCTGCTGTGCATTCCATTGAAAATGACTGTAAAATTAAATATCCTATAAACTGATAAACATACTAGATATATCAAGTATTTCACCATATTCTATCAGATTGGCAAGTACTACAGTTGTGCACTCTATTGTACATAAGGACTGTAACATTAAATATCCTGTACTGGGACTAGATAAGATATATGTGTCAGTCTACTAGATGAGTTAATATTGAATATCCTATGAACTGACAAGCCGCTACTGTTGTGAATTCTATTGATTAGGACTGTGGCATATACCAACTACAATTGATAGTCTAGTGTGCCAAAATGGGCAATTCACACTTCAGCTATGTCCTAGAAAATGGTTTGTTAGGAAATTATTTGGTTATTACACCCCAAAAGTCAAATTTGAAAAATCCTCATAATTCTTTTTGGCCTGTTCGAATAGGAGGTTTTTAGGAAACTACCTGGCGAAGTCCATGTCCTCACTAGCATATCACTTTGCCATCTAGCCACAAGGGATGACATCTAAATATAGTCTGGGAGGCAGGCTACAACCGTCACTGTAGGGTGTTTTTTTCAACAGGCTAAGGGCCCTGGGGCCTACAGTAAACCAATGCCCGCCCCAAATTCATTCAGCCATAGAAAGAGTATAAATAGAGACCTATCGGAGCAACAGTAAGTGCTAGACGTGGTCAGAGTTGCTACTCACCTGCTTTTATCATGTGGCTTAACCCTTCCAATGATGAGGCTACTTTCATCCAAAGCACAAGAACACAAAGACTTTTCAAAACCATCCTAACCTTGTCATGTTGGTAAACATTGGATAGCTCTCACCGTGTACTTTCAGATTAGATTCGTGTGACAGGGTATCAGTCATTTTTCAGGTGTCATGCATCATTTTGTATTGGCCAAATTAGCCACCACCAGCATAAGGATTAAAAGCAGTTTTTTAGTGTCTTGTAATGGGAAGAAAAAATTGAGGCTTGATAAATATGACATGGCGAAAAACTATGATCAATGCTTTTTGATTACAGAATTTATAGAATGGAAAGTCTGTTTATTGATATATCAATGCATTGTTTCAAAATTCATGTAAATCAGAAATTGCAAAGGAGTTATCAACATATCAAATCTAAAAAAAAAATAAGCAATGATAACCTGAACTAATATTTAACAATCAAAATTTTAGAAAATAAATGCTGTTTTACCCTCTGCCTATGTTCCCCATCATGTTTACCCCTTATATCCTGGTAAATTTAAGTAGTTGTGTGCAAAGAAAAACACACATTATGATTTTGACTTAATGTTTACATCAATAAAGTGAATTGTGCAGATGGGTTTTAAAAAATGACCGTTGTTTGCCTTAGGGCATCATTAGTGAAGAAAATAATTACAACCATATATACCTTTTTTACCATACCTGAATTATGAAAAAAGGAAGAGCCACCATGAAACCAAACCAGAATAAAATGCACCCCATTATGAATCTCTGTATAATAGCCTGTATGAGTTATCATGTTGATGTAATATATATGTTACAAACATGGTCTATGAACCTTGAATGATAAATCATTATTTTTGTTCTGTCATCCATCATATAACAATTACTTGGTTAATAAATGTCCCATTGGTATGGAAGCATTATGTGTTATGACTCTCAATAAGCATTAATGTATAAGTGTGCAGTCAGAAATAGTACATATGATGTGAATAATACTTTAAATATAATGGTACCCTGCTAATAGACCATTCTAAATTAGGCAATTACAATTGGTTGGTAAACAATCAATATCCAGGCCATATGAAGAATATTACATAAAGAGAGGTAACATAAACACAGCTAATTCAAAACTGGGAGGTCAAGATCACCATGGGCCGTCAGGAAATCTTATGGGTTAATATATTCAAATAACAATCATAAACATGTGCTTACCTATTAATTAAGAAATCAGGGCATTTTTCAGTCATTTTCCAGAATTTGTAATGCAGACACTAATCAAATATCTTAAAATTGGCCTTTATACTAAGTGGAAATCCCTAATAAATAAATCTGGGTTTAAAGTGTTTGTTTTCATAGATATAAATGATAGCCAAAACAGCTGGCCCAGGTCCCTTGTAAGCTGCAATTAGAACACCAGACTGCAAAACAAGTAAGTGAAACATTTCTTTATGGGTCAAACATGGACAACACACATAGATCATGTTTGCATGAAAATCATGTGGGCTAAACACTATATCAAAACCATTAACATACATGTGTAATGTGATCAAATTCTCCAGCACATAAATCTCTATATGAAGATGATTTAGCTAAAATTTGCAATGAAGTTTATTCAATAGGAGTGTTGAACACACACTCCCTTAAATATCAACATCTAGGACAACCCACAATATTGCTATTTTTAAAATAAGTTGAGGTCAAACCACACAATCCCTTATAATCCAATAATCAGCCTTGCAATCCATGAAAATCCACTGGTACCCTTGAAATCCAACAATAGGATTAACCACAGAACAGGAAATCCCCTCTTGAAAGCACACCATGTGATCCATACTGACCCGCTGTGCTAATAGCTTTAACTACATTATGCCCCAGTGATTTTATATGGGCTACTTCCCCAAGAAAAATATCCACAAGTAGAGAAAACAGCATCAGGCCAATAGGAGTTGGCTAGCCCGTAGTGTAGCACTGTAATAACAGGGATCAACCACTGTGGCATGTACAAACAGCCAGCAAGGGGATCTCATTAGAAGGTCACTAGATAATCTAATTATCTGCCTACCTAGCCTTCACACTGAGGGTGGCGAGGGAGGAGGGCCAGAACTGAAGGGGGAGAGAGGAGCAGGAGAGAGGAATAGGATGTCTTGCTCAATTGAGTTCCAAGGAGGGTCTTGATAGATCCTATGATGGATTGAGTCTCTCTCTCTCTCTCTTGCTTTAAGGTAAATGGATAAATGGAGGTCTAAACGGTGCACACACAGCGCCAGTGCCTGTAGCATTCAACTCATTCATGTCTGCGCCAGCCCAAAAGGACCCTCCTAATTTTGCAGTACTTCTTTTCAACTAAAAATATATTTTTATAAAAATTGTAAGAAAAATGTTAAAAGGAACCCAACATACATCTTTCCTTTAAATATTTTTCCAATTTCTGCCTCATTCCAAAGTTATTTAAAGCCTTCACTTCACAGTTTCACTATACGTTTTTTTCCTTGTGGAAATGCTTGATTCTGTCCTGAATTACTGATGATCCCTGTAAGAAGGTGCTCCCTCAAGCTTAGGTGAGGTTTGGTGCTAACTAGAAAATAATTATAAATGGATTAAGATTTAGAATGTAATTAATTGTCAATTTTTCAGCCATATCGACGCTAAATTGTAACTAGCTAGTTGCTGATGTAGGAAACATGGAGTACTCAAAGAAAACCACCATCTAATCCCAACTTCCAAGTCACAGGTAAATTTCCACATGCCCAAAGCCAGATTCAACCCAAGCAGTGGTGAATGACAGTAAGCAATCAGTTGCATTTCCCCAAACCACTCTGCTATCTGGACAGGCCCTCGATGGCTGAGATTACAAGAAATCCAAGGTTACACACTTATATCAGGCTTGCTGTGCTGCACTGAGATTTTTCGAGTAGAAATGACTGAGTAAACTTTGTTTAACTATCACAAACCATTAGCTCTGGTGAATTACTACAATTCCTGTGGACGCCAGATTGTACCTCGAAGGCCTCATATATCTATAGTCTATTTGTCATTCTCAGCCTGAAGAAATGGGCAACTCCTTGTGGCTCTAAAAGCATTCCTGCTGGGTCAATATCGCAGAAAAGGTATCTGAATGCATAGAATGACTTTCCTGGCTGTCTACCTATTTACACAGTAAACCGATCAATAAAGACAAGCATATAGATCAGAATCGTTCAGAGTTTAGCCCATGTAATCATATTTCTCGCCTTAGGCCTTTTGCCTTGCTTATGCTGCATTGGAAAATCTGAGGGTGTGCCAGACAGAAAATCAATCGGGAATATATCATAGCTTTGAGTAATAATAGGGAAAATAATCAACATTGGGCCTAGATTTATTATTTTTTGTTTCCTGTTAAGGTCCGAAAAAAAAATAAGGTAGGTAGGTCGGTAAAAAAATCTTTTTTGCATTATTTTTTTGGTCAAAAATGTGTGGTTTATGCATGTTTTATGTTGATTGGGAGTTGGGAGGGCGGAAAAAACTTAAGGGTAGGGATTTTTTTGAATAAAAACTTGTTAGAGTAGGGTTACAGGAAACAAACAACTTTTTTCTTAGGCCTTGAAAAGAATTGACAAATGAGAACAGTTAAGGTTTGAATTCCAGAAAAAGTAGCACCTGTGACACCACATGGTCAGCGTAAACTCAAATATAGAGTAAATAAACCTAATAAATACTTTATAGGCAAACCTGGAGATGATAAAAACAGATTTTATTCACAGTCATGGTAGTATGCGCTTAACGTCTTGAGCGATACTAAGGGAACAACTGAGAACGCAATTAAGACAGGTAATCAAATAAGTGACCTACACTTTACAGTGAGAGGATGTGAATATCAGTAAACTACTTGCATGATAAATCATTTATTAAACAAGATCATAGGACCTCATGATGATAACACATTTGACATCTAACCTGTGCATACTTGACCTGGGGTGTCCAGGTAATCAAGTTCTGGTCATCCTTAAGGTGTAGGCTGAGTTCATAGGAAATCTGATGGACAACTAAAAATACATTTTTTGTCAGAGAGTCATCACCAAAGCTGTTTGGTCCTTTTTGGGCACTTGAGGCATACATGGCCTTCTCCAGGGTCTTAATTCCAATCTCATAAGTCTATATGTTTCTGGTATCTCTAGGAGATGTATATATGGGAAATGCCTGAACATGATTTTAGAATGAATTATGAGTAAAATGCTGTGAATAAGCAATCTAGCAGTCCATAGCATCTAGTTGGTAGTACTACAATTGCTAGAGGGCTACCAGATTTTGCAATTATAATATCAGATCTATAACAAAACATAAGATTATCCTTTAAAATGAAATGAGTTTCAGATATTTTGCATCTGATATCTTCATTATTTCCTAAACAGATGTGTGATAGCCCCCCCCCCCCCCCCCCATGTCTATATAGGTTAGAATAGATCAATATCCGTGGCGCCTGGCAGACACATTCACCATTCACTATGTCCTACTATCACAATCAGGATGACCTAGTATTGTCCTACATAGCTGATTAAGAGGCAATCCTTCTCTAGAGCTTTTAAATAGCCTATTTCTACTGGGGGCATTTAGTAAAGCACTCCACCGATCAAGAGTGGATTTCTGTATAGGGGGTTCACTCTGCATGAAGTGGGGGGGGGGGGGGGAAGGGTTGTTTTATAGAGATAGATCTAACATAGCAACTAACTGGTTTTAAGCAAAACTAAAGAAAAGTGATCATTTGTAGTAAGAAAATCAACATTAAGAATTGCAAAAGGGATTTATCCAACACTTCAAACCACTCCCCCCCCCCCCCCCCCCCCACCCCCTTTCCAATTCGCAACTGCCGAGAATAGAAGATGCATTAGGAAGCACCTGAGGCAGTCAGCTTTGTTTGTACATACCTTTCTTGTTTTCTGGCACCATTATGGCTTTATCTAAGTAGATATTAGAACTACTAAAAGCATGATGGACCATACGGTGCCATCTATAGGTCAGTTACAGTACTAAACTGGTTGATCAATAGAAGGGATATAGCTAACCTTTCAGGGACTAGAAATCATGCCTAAATAGAGAATAGGAAGAGTTATCTTTGGTAAACGAACCTTATTGCAAGCATTGTAAATCTGACAGCCTATTTTCTTGGCTATTAACTAGGCACCAGATCCTGGCCAGAACATCTGAAGGAGGCCTTGAGCGCAAGGCTAAATAATGGTGGTTTGTCCTACATGAATTGGGCTACAGCATGCTATGTTTTTCTATAATTACGTAATCACAAGGAGATCAAGATTTGATTATATGAAATCTGATTCATTTCATCTATTCATCAAGAGACAAAGGAACTGACACAATGGATGACTCATGATGTGGCAGGGGTATTAGCCAGGATTTTGGAAAAGCGTGTCCAAAGCAGCATTCATAGAATCTCTGCCACTCCAGATTTAGCCACTCATAGTCGTCAAATCCTTATATCAATTACATATAACAGCTTTTTGTGTCATAATTTTGTAAAGGGCAATTCACACCTCATTCATGTCTTAGAAGATGGTTAGTTAGGAAAAGATATGGCTATTAGTTCAAAAAAGTAAAAATTGAAAATTCTTCCTAGGAATTTTTACCTGTCTGAAAGGTTTTTCAGGAAACTGCCTGTCCAAAAGACAGACTGGACAGGTCCTGGCTCATGCATTATTCTGATGTGTCAATCACTTGGAATGCTCTGATGAAATTGTATGTTAGCCAGCAGTGCTGCTTAGTCAGTGTGATGCAGCAAGACCTTAAGTCATTATTTAGACCTGGCGGTACAGGATGGACAATCACTAAATTGTTGGAGTCATATTTCCAAGGATGGAGCTATCAATCAAGATTATACTCATAAAACACGTATAGAGCTATCTATTGTGCGAATACATGATATATTAAGATGACGGTGTAGTATCCATTCAAATGTATATGTATTAAATTAACATTTTAGAAATTCTTTATTGAAATATCTAGGTGACTTGATGACTGTTTTACAAATGTTTGAGTGTCCAAAAGGTGTGAGCAGGCCGTGCCAGCTAGACAGTTACAGAAGCAGTGTCTATGCATTGGCCATATAAATGTATTGCCTTAGGAATTCCTGAATATGTTCACAACTGCAAAGTGCAAACCCAATTACCATGGCTTTAAATCAACCTTACACCCTTGTCCTCAAGGCACTGAGTGCAGCAGCCCTAGTAAATGGCTATGCACAGCCAGGGCTTTTGTCATCAGAATATCTGGCCACAGGGCTTCACCTAGGCTTTAGGAACAGAGTGTCTCTTCCAAAATTGGCAATCTCAAATATTTCAGGCTTCCTAATTTTCTTAAAACACATATCAGGAGACCCAAATATTATGATTCATTACAGCTGAATATTTATAGGTGATTTAGGCATATCCAAGTCAGAGAGTATTTCCTTTTTCACTAACTAAGCTATGCACAGATACTGAGCACTGGTGCCTGCGTGGACCAAAATATGAGCATAGTGGTACGCTTACTGTATTATACCATTCTTATCAGATAATACCTACATGGTTTCCCCTCCCAAAGGATATTACTGTGAGGCTAGCAATATAATATGATAAGTACAGGCTATAGATAGCTACACATGAGTACAGGGTAATTTCAGGGTCATCATCCTTCAGTAATAACCAGGTACTCAAGTGCTTGGCTAACAGCCTCGATTTGCTGGGTTAACTAGGTACAGGTAAGTGAACCATACTCAGTATTACCGTGCTTTGATACACTATATTTGTAAGGAGTGGGGATATACAAGAGAGAACCTCTAGTATGGCCTTAGTATAAGATGTTCTCTTACTTAAGTGCTTAAGCAAGAGTGATTACAATAGTGTCCAGCACCCTAACAGAGAACAATAGTCCTCGCTGACACCTTGACAAATGACAATAGCACACAACTAATTGGTATCAGCATATTGACTCACCCTGGATAAATAGTTTAACCCCCAAGGATGCATAATCCTTTCCAGCTAAAAATTACCTAATGCCTATTTGCTATGCTGTATACTATATTTTACATGGTTACATTAGTGAAAGAAAAGTGAAAACATTGTATTTGCTAATTCCTCTTTTGTAGCTAATAATCATATATTGTTCTCCAAAGATTATCTCTCCTCTTGAGAGATCACCTGGTGACCGCTCACAGTGGAAGATTCATTATAATCCACTTATGGAAGTAAGTAAAACTGACTTGTCTATAAAGGCCATTTTCTCATGTTATCAGACCAATGGTCTTCCTTATAGCAGGGTTGACAGTTAACATGTTATGGGGAACACTTTCATAATGACTCAAGCAATCTGATTGAAGTATGTACAAGTACACTTAATATAGATCTCATATTATTGGGACTGAACTCAATTGTGAACATTTGGTCTAGCGATGAGTGAGTTATTTAGGGATGAGATTTCTTGTTAAACTGAGCATAGCATAGGTTGAAAATAAATGCCCATATGTTTTCAGAGATGAGAATCAAGATTTGTTTAAGAATAAGACATTGAAAGGTTCCCATCTTGGTAAACAGAGCATAGCAGAGGTTAAGAACGGATGACTGCACATCTTTCTGCCCATTGGGTATAGTTTATCCTTGTAGCCTACAGTTTTATTCCAGCAGCTATCACACAATATCAAATTGAATGGGGCACTTCAGGGTAAAAGTGTATATTACTAGGTATGTGTAGGTTAAAATACTAGGTTTGTGCTATATGTGCTGTTTTTTTTTCAATGCTATCAGGGTTTGACTTTCCCAGGGGCATATGCCCCTACATGTTGCTATGGGCCCTTAATTTTTTCTGACTAGGGGCCCGAAGTACTATGTTTACAAAGTAACCATAAACCCTCTTTTTGACCACAAATATTTATCAAAAGACCTTTTCGGGCCCCTAGCCTGAAATCTAAATGTCACACCCTGGCTATTTGTAGATGGTGCATTTAATGAACCTTGTCTTTTGAAAATAATTTTTACATGAAGAATGAATGATAGATATTGCTACAACAAGTGCTGATTCCTGCATTTTTTCTTACACCAGAAGTAACCATCCCCTGCCCCCTCCACACACTCACATACACATGTATGTATACAGACAACCTACTCAGCAAGGGGGAGTTCATTCTCATGGTGACAGAAATCAGTTACTGAATAAAAGCCAATAACAGCAATAACACATCCAGGGAAATACATAAACAAAAATGCTTAAACTAACAGATGTGCAAAGAAATAAATGTAATCAGATTACAGGGCCTTGTCAGGATATCTCTGCCAGCTGGAATCCCTACACAAGTTAGGCCTAGAAAAAACATTGTTTGTTTCCTGTAACGGTCCGAAAAAAAAATAGGGTAGGTAGGTCGGGAAAATCTATTTTTTTGATGATTTTTTTTTTCAAAAATGTGTGTTTTATGCATGTTTTTCGATGATTGGCTGTCAAGATGGCTGAAAAAACATTAGGGTAGGGATTATCTTGAATAAACACTTGTTAGGGTAGGGTTACAGGAAACAAACAACTTTCTTTTTTAGGCCTTAACATAAATAGCTAACCATACAATATGTTTCGCAAGTTAAAAACAGCAATAAATAGCAAACTGAGGCCATCTTTAGTTAGCTTTATTATAGTTATAAATAATATTCATGAATAGCTATGAACCATACAATATGTTTCACAAGTTAAAAATAGCAATCAATAGCCAACTGAGGCGGGAGGCCATCTTTAGTTTATAGCTATATTTCAGTTGTACAATATGGTAAATACCAATATTGGTTGGTTTCAGGTAACACATAATGATAATCGTGAGTATTATAAACTATCGCCTAAATACCTATTTCCTGGGCTAATATTGGAATGGTATTGGCCAGTTTTATGATGAGATGAACAAGTGTTAGCTACTTCTGTCCAAAACCTGGTGGGCTTGTTCTTGGAATTCCATGTTAAACCACAATTAGGCAGTAACAAGTGTTTATTCTGTGTGGAGAAAAATGGGGATGGTCAAATAATGTAAGTTATTTCATTTCATATGTGAGTGTATAAACATTGAATGGTATAATTAACTAAAACAATATTTAGTATTCTATTTAAAATAAATTATATGGCTTTTGGACATTCAAAAAAAAACTTAAGCTGAACATAATCTAATAGCGAGAATATGGTTATCAATACATCAAAGCCACTAACATGTTTTATGCTGAAAAAATAGCTTATGCTGAACACAATCTGATAGCAAGAATGCAGTTATCAGTACATCATATAGTTAAAGCCACAAACATGTTTTATGTTGGCTCCAGGTTAAACCTCAATATGTCGCCACATCCCTGGATATTCATTACTGAATCAGGGCTTGAAAGTCACCATATTTATAACCAGGTAGCCACCAGGGTTAGTAAGTTGAACTCAAGATTCAGGTTGCCAGCAGGCCTAGCACAACGTTCATGTTGCCCTGCATATCTGAAACCTTATTTTTAACCCTTAGCATATAGTCTTTTCCTTGCAGACCTATATACTTTTTTGTCTATTCTTACCTCATTTGACTGGTAGTGGGTTTATAAACCTCATAACAAACGGGATCCTCTTGAAATGGAAGTTAATCAAATTGGTAAAGATGCATATTCAGTGCAAGTGTATGACCCTGAATATTTGGGAAAACAGGTAGTTTGGACAATGGGAATATCTGTCATGATGGACCCTGTGCATACAGGTGTCCTATTAGAAACACACAATGTCATGCGAGACACCAAAGGGTAGTTTCTGGGACTAGGTAGGATTATATACCCCTCTTCTTTAACCCATTTACGCTCAGAGCGGCCAAAACAGGCCTGACCATTTTGGATATAGTTTACTTAGAAAAGCAGTTGCTAGAAATTTGAAGGAGAAATGTTGATCAGAAGCCAAACAACAACTCTCCTTCAAATATTTTGCGAACTTTTGCTTTATACCCAAGTTATTTTCAAAAGTATATGAGAGTAGCAGACGATACATTCTAGCGTAACTCTGAGTGTTATTAATGAGTTAATCAAGGATTAACAATTGGATTCTCTTATCTGCCTCCCTCCACTCATCCCCAAAATTGAAGCTTTGTGAGATGTGAGAAGACACCCACAGGGATTTTTTTTGTTCCACTCTTGAAAGAGAGTTGCCAGGCACACTATGTGCAGATAACCCTTAAAGAGATATTATCTCTTTACACCTGTTTGGTTCACTGATCAGGATAATGTGTAGGTCATGCATAAATTATCTAGAATAAACATCCATAAAACTGATCGCCAATGTATGAACGATGAACGTTTTTAAAAAGTGCTTTTGAAGGCATTAAATTCGGACCTGGTAAATGTGTACAATTTTCTGCTGCTCCAACAACGGCGCACATACACTTAAACAAGCGTCACATACGTGATCTGGAAAACAACAGACGCATATTACCATTGTTCAATTAGTGCAAAGGTGGCCTTTCGCTGACTAAGTTCAGCTAGCTAACCCTAATGGTAAAAAGCCTATATGTCTCATCATTTCTAATTTTCTATTGTGGGAGAAACAGGTTCCATCACTCGTGGAAGCCTCATCCCCAGACACAAAATCACTTACTCATGAATGCAAGATAGAGCTCTTCTCTTTCCAACCACTAGTGATGGAACCTCTATATCTGCCTCTGCCCCCCCCCCCCCCCCCCCCCCACTCCCCACCCCATAATCCCCAAATGAAGAAAGGAAACTGTGAGAGGAGCACCCACATGGATTTTCTGATCTGCTCCGGAAGCAAGGTAACCACGTCATGAGTGCACCCACATGCTCATAGCTAAGTGTACATACCAGATCAACCCACACATTCATCTACCTGTCGGCATCCCAATACACATCAATGCCACACCTGTGAATATTATGGCAGCATTTAATGATGTTAGATGAAAGGAATATAGGTCAAAATTTGGACTGATCTACATTACTTATAACAATGCATATATGTACAATAAAAACTTAGATCTATCCTCAACCTATGAAAACAATGCCTGTACAATAACAATGGCCTAGTTACTCGTTTGGGCTGGTAAAGAGAAACAGCCTTAGGGCCCATTGCCATCTTGAAAGATTCTTCCCATGCAGAGATCAGGTTCAATATACATGGCCCTGATGCCCTGCTCACAGGGTACACTATAGGGTAAGGGTGTACCTAGCAAAGTCAGCTGACTACAGTAAAAGCTGAAGATTATCCTATGATTACTTGGCCATGACCCAGGATTAGGTCTAGTTAACTGTGTGGCGCTTGATCATTTTCCAAGATGAGGTCTACATTTTGAAAATTATCCAATCACAGTGATCACCTGATCATGATCCAAAATGAGTATCACCACTGGACCTCATATGTCCTCACAAAAGAGCATACTTGTATGACCTGGCAGTACCAATACAGACATAGAAGTCATTGGCAGATGGACTGAATGTGGCTGAGGGCCAGCTTTCATGCAGTAATGTGCATGCCAAAAATAGAACAGATGTATGCAAAAATATGAAAGGAAATTTATGTCCTGCAACACAGCCTAGTCTACCCCATGCAACAGATCGCCGAGTAGTGTCTCAGCCAAGTCCTATGGTCAGTGACATGTCCCTACTGAGTCCTATGGTCAGTGACATGTCCCTACTAAGTCCTATGGTCAGTGACATGTCCCTACTGAGTCCTATGGTCAGTGACATGTCCCTACTAAGTCCTATGGTCAGTGACATGTCCCTGCTAAGTCCTATGGTCAGTGACATGTCCCTGCTAAGTCCTATGGTCAGTGACATGTCCCTACTAAGTCCTATGGTCAGTGACATGTCCCTACTGAGTCCTATGGTCAGTGACATGTCCCTACTGAGTCCTATGGTCAGTGACATGTCCCTACTAAGTCCTATGGTCAGTGACATGTCCCTACTGAGTCCTATGGTCAGTGACATGTCCCTACTAAGTCCTATGGTCAGTTACATGTCCCTACTAAGTCCTATGGTCAGTGACATGTCCCTACTGAGTCCTATGGTCAGTGACATGTCCCTACTAAGTCCTATGGTCAGTTACATGTCCCTACTAAGTCCTATGGTCAGTGACATGTCCCTACTAAGTCCTATGGTCAGTGACATGTCCCTACTAAGTCCTATGGTCAGTGACATGTCCCGAGGGTGTAATTAAATATGCTGCCTGGCTGATCCAGTTCTTCTGGTTTTCAAGACCTAAGCCAGTCTGAAAGGAAAGCTTTCAATACACAAGAGAAGGCCACTGCATCCATAGCTAATTACAGTAATTTGGATGGACTTAGCGAGAAATCAAACCCAATCTACACCAGCAACAGCCAAATACATGATATCTTTATCTTATGGTAAATGATGGAGGAGAGCATATGTGTGCAATTCTAAGTATTTTCAAATCATCCTTTCATTCAACATTAGTGAAACCTTTAATTTTACATTTAAGAATTCAATCCAATATATAAGCAAATTAGATAATGAATGTAATCATATGACATTCATAAATAGAACTGCATTTCATTACTCAATCATTTCAGTACTAGATGTAACAAAAAAGTCAGGTGACAGGCACTATACTAGGCCAATGTGCGTAGCTCCTCTTAATAGAAAACTGGAACTTGTTTTCGATTAGTGCCAAATAGTTAAGGCCACACGTCAGCACCAAAAAAGCTATTCAGCCACTAACTCAGCTACTAGCGGAAATTTCAGAACAACATTGCCACTAACAAAAAGATCACGTCTCAAGTGACTGACTGAACTGGGTATAAAAATATCTGGAAGACTTCCATTTCAGTTCTAAAGACAGATCCATGCAATGGTGTATACACATGTATATAGGAGCTAAGATGCTTAGACCTTTGGAATGTTCATCTGACTACAACACTGAAGCCTAGGAATGGTAAATGTCCTCAACTTTCAGAAGAAAAAAACAGATAAAGAACACATGAGGTATTTAATCTTAAGGCAAGGTTAGATGTAGATGTATATGTTGACCTTAAATCTTAAGACCCTGAATGTATTGTCTCTAATACCAAATGTTTGTTTATTGAGTGGTAGAATGTTCAGGGCACTCAACATACAAACCTGACAAAAAATTAGGTTAATGGCCAGATGTTATGTACTTTGTTCAATGAATTACAAAGTAGGAATGGGCTGGCAGGTCACAAGAATTAATGGCAAAAGAATGACTATGTGGTTAACCAGGACATATACGTGGGTAATCCTTTCCCACAATATATAGTTACGATGATCAATGCTAGGACATGATGCAGGTGAAAAACATGTAGTTTCATGAAGTATCAGCAACTGAACTGATTATCTTCTAGGAGCTATGTAATACTTGTTTACCCTATCAGGGCAGGTGTCATACTTCAGCTGCAGAGTTGAAAGAAAAATTTCAGCAGACATTTGAACAAGTATACCATACTGTTTTCATGAATGCAGAGCTCTTTAGAGTTTTCAGAAGCTTGAAAAAATAAACGAACAACATAACTAACTTGAAGCTGCAGATGTATGGACTATGAAGGAATTCATGATCAAAGGATATTCAAAAGCAGCCTCTTCGCTATATAGCAATCCTATTTTCATTTCTTGGTGCCTTTTTGGTGCTCA
The DNA here is from genome assembly GCA_963942565.1 of Maea johnstoni. NCBI lineage: Eukaryota > Metazoa > Annelida > Polychaeta > Spionida > Magelonidae > Maea > Maea johnstoni. The sequence continues at coordinate 36,397,722 of OZ012690.1, forward strand.
ACTTTTTAGATATTGAAAACCCTCAGTGCAACATCCATATAATGTGTTCGGAAAAGTTAGATTAACTACATGTAGTACCTTATTTCATAATCAGTGTCTTAGCCAGGATTTAGAAACTGGGTGCCTAAAATTGGCAGACTTGTAAAATTTTTGGGCGTCCAAATTTTTAAGGGGGATCATAATATACCAGGGCTCGACGCTAAGGGTGAACCTATGGCCCCAGGCCAGTAAAAATTCCCAAAAACAGCTTCGGGCCAGTAAAAAAAGACCTCAACTGGTCCTACAGGGCCAGTAAACATATGGAGACATTCTTATTAAAAAGTTTCCCCCTGAGATGACTCCAATTGTTTTTGAAATAAATGAAGATAAAATTTATCAAGATAAATGTTGTGGTGAATCTTATGCATTGTTCTTTCTTGTTATGTTAAAAAAACAATGTAGGACCAGTAAACATTTTGCAGGACCAGTAGATGCTAGGTGTTACTGGTCCTACAGGGCCAGTATCATTTTGAGTTAGCGTTGAGGCCTGTATACTCATGAATATTTCATCCATAAACATGTATAAATTCATCAAAATAAGGCATGATATCATTAAACAATGTCATGGGAATTATAAGGAGATGAAAAAATTCAATTATAAGTTTGAGATTGGGATTTTTAGAAATTCCACACAAAAATATTTGGGTGTTCTGAGGGGTTCTTTTTAAGGGTTTGGGTGTCTAAAAAGGCACCCAGACGCCCTGCTGGCTAAGAACATGTTCATAATACTTTTTCTCTATTTGAGCTGCCTTGGCTCAAATGCTTTGACGGTCCTGATAATCATAGAAAAGTATTGTGCAGCCTGCATTGAGATGTGATTGGTAAACTTGTATGTTTTCAATGTTTCGGTTTTCAAAGTTCTATGACCTCTCAATTCAGAAAACACTCATCTCACAAGAAGAATTAAATATTTAGTGTCACCAGGATTTTCATTGACCTATATCCCATTCAGAGAGTGTAAACATTATCCAAGTATCCAAAATTAGTATTAGACAAGATTAAATGCTCACTTGTCTTGGGGACATCATAGAAAGAAGCCAATAGAATTCAGCTGGCCAATTTCATTATCACGGACCTAAAAGCAATCATAGGGTGTCACATGCCCAGAAGTCATGTTAACCATGTAGTGGCTACTGTTTATTTGTCAGTCCACCTTTTAAGTTTATTTCAATCCAGAAAAGTCAATATGTTACAGCAGAGCCATACTTTTGGTAACATGGAATGATATAAAGATTACAATAATACGGGATCTATCATGCAGAGTTCCTCCAGCCAAGTAAGTTTCTCAGAACAGTAAACAATGTCATTGACCAAGTGTCTACTGGCAGGATATCAAAGGGAATGGGTCAATGCAATGTAGGACTCCAAGAGACAACAATATGGAAACTGAGTTAAGGGTAACATTGACAGGGCACAATATGTTCGAGTATATCATTAGACACAGAAGTGACTGTGAAAATATGATTTGTCAAAGCCTTCCCTATTGAGTCATATATGCAGTTATCTTAGTTAATCCTTTGTATGCAATGGGACAAACATACATTGGCACTACATTGCACTCATCATTTGTCAGTTGAGGAACAGTCCAGACTTGCCCCTCCCACTTTCACAGAGCTGGCTTATGAGTAAATCTTAATCAGGTCTATAACTGCAATTGAATTTTATCAATGACACAATCGAATATGTCAAGAACACACTCTGAGTTGACATTTCCTGTAAGTTGGGAAGAAAATGAATGACAAAAAATGAGATGCGCACCTGTTCTGCCCCTTTCCTGAGCTGCTTTTCTCTCTCATACTGCGTCAGCAATTGCTCATTATCGTCACGTAGTAGTTCTAATTCCACTTCATTTTCCTGTCTCTCTTGATAGGATTGATCTAAGCTTTCCAATATACTGACTGTAAGTGGCATTAATTCCTTGACAACGTCCTCATCGTACTTTTTAATCATCCTTTCAAATTCCTTGTAGATGCTGGCAGCCAGAGTCTGAACCCTCTCCGACATGACATGGCCATCTTCGTGGGTTCCATACACCGTTTCAGACATTTCTGTCTCCATCTTGATAAAATATTGTAAATCCTCAGTTTCTAAAACATCTCTTCATATCACTGTAAACGTTTTCACGACATCCTGGACGATCGTTTGGCTAAAATCACATAAAATTTGGCTGAAAACATTAAAAATACGGAATCCACAAGAGCTACGTGGTCATGTGACCAACACATAAACGCGCACGCGCAACCATACCGGAAGTTGATTTCTGGGATCGAGAAAATGGCAACTTGGAAATCTGTGTGCGGGAAATTCAGTACGAAAACTTGGTTTTCAATCGCTCAGCGGTCAGTAAATCCTGCATTGACAACTTTTGGAGTTAATCATGGATACTTTCGACAATATAGCACTAAGCATCTTTCTGGAAGGACTGTCAGGATCGGCTGTGCGTCCGGATTTTGGGGAGACACCGCAGTGGCAGGTGCGTGTTTTGAAGTTCTAATGGCCATGTGTTCCAGGAGAGGTCCCGCCCCCTCCCTCAGGGGACTCTGACAGATCATCACTTTCAATTACAAAACACTAAAAATATGTGTATAACTCTTCAGATTAAATGCCCTTTAAAGTACAACTCTTCAAATTTAACTCTTTGAAAAGATTTTGTACAGGATGTTCACTCATAAATTCATAAATCCTTTAAAATTAAATTTTAAAAACAGGTTTAAATCAATCTACATGAACCAAAATAAACAATCAATTTATTGAAAACTGCATCACAATCAAGCTTATTGAAATTTTGCTGGGTTAAAATATCTAGATTGATAGGTTACAAGGCGACTTGCTTTATCTACAAATTAGGGTACCCAAATTAGCCACATTGCCCCACGGGAATGTAGATCGAGCCACTCTATCGTCAGGTATGCCTTTGTTTACATTATGAGGTTGACTGGCCATACCCACGATAGAGAAAGCCCCATACAAAACTTTTCCACTGCGCCCAAAAAACTAGGCGCTCACATTTCTAGCCCAGTCTGGCCACCCATACCAACTGATTTCGTTTCCTACCTTGGTAATTTACGTTGTGACGCCTTTACAGCACTCAAATCCGTCCAGAGTGCGAGAAATGAGAGCTTTTTGGCTGGAAGCGATAATTTTCACCGTGTCCGTTCCGCCATTGAATTCGAGGCATGACTAAGTCGAGCAGCACTGTCCATCATTTCCTGTATCAAACCTATCACCTTTTCACACGTGTGCTGCTCGACTAGTCATGCCTCAAATTCAATGACGGAACGGACACGGTGAAAATTATCGCTTCCAGCCAAAAAGCTCTCATTTCTCGCACTCTGGACGGATTTGAGTGCTGTAAAGGCGTCACAAAGTAAATTACCAAGGTAGGAAACGAATTCAGTTGGTATGGGTGGCCAGACTGGGCTAGAAATGTGAGCGCCCAGTTTTTTGGGCGCAGTGGAAAAGTTTTGTATGGGGCTTTCTCTATCGTGGGTATGGCCAGTCAACCTCATAATGTAAACGAAGGCATACCTGACGATAGAGTGGCTCGATCTACAGGGGAATGGTGAAAGTACATGATGCTACTAGCTATAAATGTAGCTGACGTAAAATCAAATTTAGTTTGCTACACAGCAATAGCATAGGCATGGAAATTCCTTAGGTCTCTGCCAACGTGTACTAATGACTTTAAGCTGTATGTTTTTAGAGGTGATGATAAAACTAATTTTCAGCGATTGTAACAAGTATATATTACCATAAAAGTACCTTCTTTAATTACTTAAGTAGTTTATTCTACTTAATCAAATGCCTTGTAATCATTAGGTTATTGCTTATTCATGATTCAATGCATTATCAAACACTGAATTTCATCACTGCAAAGAAAAATTTCAATCAGATGAAATCACAGAATTATTTGCATCATGTGATTTTGGCAGATAATTTTGTAAATGCAACATTGATTTGTTACCCAGTTTACCAGAATTTCCAGAAACCAAATCTATGCTGATTACAAGTATGATATTGCCATTGTAACTATATTGTTCTTCCAGCATTAAATATAGAGCAAAGCTCAGCAAACAGACAATTCTGATTACTTTTTACTAAAAAGGAATGAGTCTTATTCAAAAGCATCTTAATTGTGTTTTGATTTGATTAAGAATGATAATAGGAATTATACAAAGACAGTTTCAGGATTTCAAGGAAAAATGTATAATTTTAAGAACTGTATCTATAGTTCACCTCACTGCCTTGATAGCATGGAAATTGATTCCGGATTGTCCTATATTTCCAATCTTTTACCCTTTTTTATATAGATTTTCTGTAAGAGTAACTTTTTTTCCAAGTTAACCCAGAAATTCACTATTGTCTTTGCTTTTTATTTGATGTCTATCAACTCTTTTGATCACAGTAATGTCCCAATCACTAGACACATTTATTGATCTTTAGTGAATGTTAATGCAAACTCACTCATGAATATGTTGCAATAGTTTTGCCTAACTGGAGTAACTGAGAAATGTCCTTGTTTGATCTGACAAAGCATGGACATTCTGAAAGAATATAAGGTTTAACTCATACACAATGTTAAACCCAATAATTCTTTAAGAAACATTTGCCTGGATTTTCAAAAGTTTTGACATTGAACTTAGAAGGAGAAAGGTATTAGTAGGTCAGTTATCTTGATTCTTGGTCAGACATCTTTGGACAGTTTGTACTGTACCTTCAGACTTTGTCATCTGTTTTACTCCATGAACTGATAACGCACTTAAGGTCCAGTAGCTAGATTATCTACCCTTTAGACCTGCATGCCCACTACCTTAAATTCTCAGTAATTTAGGACACTTATTGATAATTACAATTTTTATGTGTTGATGGTGGCCCATGTTTTCTGAAAATACCTTTAATGCTGCAGGCATTAACGCTAACTCAAAATGTTACTGGCCCCGTAGGACCAGTAACACCCAAGATCTACTAGTCCTGCAACATTTTTACTGGTCCCATCAAATTTTTCTTTAACACGAGAAGACAAAATCATTGCATAAAATTCACCAACAACATTAATTTTTTATCTATTTTATCTTAATTTATTTCAAAAACATTTGGTCCATTCTTGAGGGGAAACTTGTTAACATATTTCCCCAAATGTTTACTGGCCCTGCAGAAACAATTAATGTCTTCTTTTACTGGTCCGAAGTCATTTTTGGGATTTTTTACTGGCCTGGGGTGAACGGTTTACTGTTAATGTCGAGCCCTGTACATACAGTTGTATCAGCAAGATTTACAGCTAGGTTCATATTTTGTGTAATGGCAACTGGCGATAGATTGAGGGTGGCCCAGATTTCCCATTAGATATTTTGCAAAATAATCATAGTGGCCCAAATTCCTAGCTAGGTGGTCTAAATTTCTGAGAATTTATGGTAACAGGTTCTCCCTTTTCAATAATGTGCAAAGCCATCAGAGGGATCCCTCACCTTCCCTTTATCAAGGGATTGCCACCTTTAGCATTTTTGCTATATTGAACACAATCATCAGTGAATATCCTTTAAAACAATATTTTGGATGATACTGCCTGCCTCCCATTTTTTTTTAAATTTAGCGCTGTCAGTTTCAGAAATTACTCAAATAAATTGTAAACTGCCTTCATGTGTAGTCAATTTCATACAGGTCTTAAGCCAGTGCTAGTTTTACAGGTTTGTTTTAAATACAATACTTTTCCCATTCAGTATTATATTTGGTATCATATTGCCAGTACTTACACCTATCCATCCGAGGCAAAGTAATCTCCCCTGTAGATATTAGACTAGTGCTAGGTGGTTTCCCAATGAAAAGAGGAATACATTTTGAGGAATATCCAAATGAAATAAGTTAGCCCAAGATGTTACCAAGTCAAAACAGTTACCAATCTGTTATTAAACTCAGATATGCTTGATCCCACAAATAACCATTCATTTAAGGTTCTTATTTCAATATAAGGAAATAAAATGAAGTTATCCTAGATGGGTACTCTGCAAACCTTTTTCCATCTCTAGAATTATTTATTCAAGTTGATGTCTCTTGTGGCAGTTCTGTACTTGTTCTGTTCTTGTGGCAGTTCATATTGACAAAAATAATGAAATGATAACATTTTTCTCTCCTTTTGACAGTCCCACAGCTGATTCATCAGGGTAACATAGACTTCCTGGTCTTTGACTACCTCTCTGAGATCACAATGTCTCTTCTGACTGCGGCCAGGAAAAAGTATCCAGTGAGTATGAACCTTGAACATTTCATCTTTTTATTTCATGCAAGACAAATAAGGCCTCATTAGTCATTCCTTTTTATTAGATATTCCTCTCAACCACATACACTGGTATGTGCCAATTGCCTCTCTTGATGATGGTGATGATGATGATGGTTATGATGATAATAATAATGAGAATAATAATAATAATGAGAATAATTATAATGAGAATGAGAATAATGATAAATTGACAATGATAATGAGAATAATGATAATAATGATAATTATAGTGATGATAATAATGATGATAATAATGATAATAATAACAATAATAATGATAATTATGATAATTATTAATAATAATAATAATAATAATGATAATATAATAATGATAGTAATAATAATGATGATGATAATAATAATAATAATAATAATAATGATATTAATGATAATAATGATAATAAAAATGACAATGATAATGATGATAATGTTAATAATGATAGTAATAATGATAGTAGTAATGATAATAATAATATGTCGTAGATCCAGGAAGGAACAAAATGATCTAAGAGTAATTTAGGCATGCAATATACCACTAGATAAGCTTTCAAGAGTACTGCACTAGCTTCATGGGAGGCCTTTCTTATCTTCAATCTCCCAAATATCTGCATATGTTTATGATGTCTGCCATATGTTTGCCTCCTAAGTCCGACATTATTCATAGAATACTCACATGTTAAGTGCAGTGTACCAGGATAGGAGGAGGGTTATGGGTCTTATATTTACATACTGGGAATTGGAAAGGATTCATCGTGCACTCATCAAATCATAAAATGGGTTGTTTTGAATATATTTTATTACTGTTCTCAGTATTAAGTACAAACAAATAACATTTTATAATCAAAAAGGACATGTCTGTGAAAAAACAATGAAATTATGTAAATGTCTGTTCATCTCTTAATCTGGTGCAGGTGCTCACATCCCTGCCAGTATGCCTTATGTCAGAGAATTTTCTTAGTGCAACAGCCAGTTTTTCTAATAAAAAGGCATATATACGTTTTTCAAGGCAGTTGGGTGATATAACTTCACCAGTAGGATTAGTTTGATTGTCACTTGAGTCGCATTGTCTATTCCAATGGGAACATTTTAGTAGATCATCTTTAGTGGATACACACAGTGTTCAGATGTACTGTTTTCGTTCATTTGATAGGTAGGACTAATTTAATGTTATGAAGAATTTTGTCTGTCCAGGGCAGGGGTCAACCTTAACATTTTCAGACAGGAGCAGATTTGGCTCCTAGGATTTTAGATTCAGGAGCAAATAAATCCCATTGGGGGCAGAATGCGGATAAGATTTTTCAAGAGATGCACTGTCCAGGCTCCCCCAGAAAAATATTTTTGCTTGCAGATTCATTTTCGAGCACTATTTGGAAAAATAAGGGAGTCAAATAATTAAAATATTTAATTGATAAAAAAAAGAAAAATCCTCGAATTGCTCCAATTGATAATTGATATGTTCATTTGCAAATTTGGCTCCTATAATTTTACATCTGGTCGCAAAATCACCTGATCCAGGAGCAAATGCCCCTAAAACGACCATTAAGGTCAATCCCTGCCAGGGGGCAGGGCTAGCTCCATGGCGGAGTGGTCTAAGGAATTGCACACCAATAACTTTTTGTCTTTCATTATTGCCAAGATCTTGGGTTTGAATCTGACTCAAGGCATATGACAAAGTTATATAAGGCCTAGAAAAAAATTGTTTCCTGTAACGGTTCAATAAAAAAAAATAGGGTATGTAGGTAGGTAAAAAGAAATTTGGGGGGATTATTTTTTTGGTCAAAAATGTGTGTTTTATGCATGTTTTACGTTGATTGGGAGTTGGGAGGGCAGAAAAATCTTTAGGGTAGGGATCATTTTGAATAAAAACTTGTTAGGGTAGGGTTACAGGAAACAAACAACTCTTTTTTAGACCTAAGTTATCTGGAGTTATTTAGTGGTTCTCTCTGAGCACTTCAGTTTCCTGCATCATAAACAGCTGGCTTGTTGTAAGTTAGTCCTAATATGTGGGATAAGTGAGGATAAAATAGATATCAAAATATATCTTTGTTTGTCCTATCTTTATTCATAAAGAATCCACCGTGAATAGGTAAGCATTGTAGTGTAAATAGATAGTCAAAGTATATGCTCCATTATATCACAGGGTTCACTCTCACCAAAAAACTTTTGATGCCTTTTTTGATATCACCTACTATATGTGACACCCTTTTTTTGAGACTCAGACTTTCCGATCTGTGTTAGTGTATTATCTAAAGATGTGTTTATTTTGTTCTTTAACCTTCCAGGATTTGGGCTATGCACCTGATTTTCTCCAAGTGGCGATGGCTCCTTATATCAAAGATATAAAAAGCAAAGGTCAGTGAAGGTCATTATGATTACCTTAGATATGGAACTGCTCTCATAAGACTGGTCTTATCAGAAGTCGCTATGCTCATTGCAAAAAAAAAATTCACCTGTTTTGGGGTTTACTTTGTGGCTACATGTTTCAGATTATTCTAAAATGATAAAATTAGGCCAGGTTTTATACCCTACCACATTTACCCTTCAGAAATTTCTATAGCTCTTAAGACAACTATATTTAGGCCTTAAAGGGCAAATGCACCATCAGAATGGTTTAGGTTCAAAATGAGCTTATACATGTCACCTTTCTAATAAGACCTCCCCTGAACCTGTCCTCGTCAGCACTACTCAGTTATAGCTTACAGAAGTGACCAAGTAACAGGCCTGAGGGAGGCGTCCATGTATCCCATGATGCACTCTGTTTTTGGCATCTTCTAAGCACCAGCCTGTGTCACCAGTGCTTAAGAGATAGCAGTAACAGGGAGTTGGGCTCAATTGCAAAATTATTTTTGAAACCAAATTTTTTAAACTTATTGTTTGTCTGTAGGTATCTGTGTGATCAGTAATGCGGGCGTGTCAACCCACATGGATGTACTGTATTAATGCACCATATTATGTCTTTGTAGGTATCCGTGTGATCAGTAACGCGGGGGGTGTCAACCCACATGGATGTGCGGCGGCACTCATGCAGATTATGAAAAAAGCTGGGGTAGAGCTCAATGTTGCCGTGGTAACAGGAGATGACCTCATGCCAAAAGTGAGTAATTTCTAGAAGTTGTTGATAGGACAGTGATGTACCATAGTTGCCTGTGAATTAAATAGGAATCTGCTAGAAAATGTCTCATTTGTTTATTTTTTGATTGCCTGTTTGTTTGATAGGCTTTGGATCACTTTTAGTAGCTTAGGTTATGGCGTGAGGAGAGAGTAATCAGGAACAGAGTAGAAATGTTACGGCAGGCGTTTAGGTCAGAGCTGTGTCAATGTGGGGTGGCACACTGTCCTTAATATGTTCCAGCTATTTAGGCCAAATAGCTTCTTGTTTTTAGATACTTTGACAGTAGTTTTACATGTTGTACATTCCTGTTTGGGCTTTGATGGGTTTTTTTGCCTATATCGCCCTTCTTTCTGTGAAAAAAGTGAAAAGTACTTTTTCAACTTCTGTGGAATATGTAAATATTATAAACTGATAAAGAAGCCCAATTGTTATGATAACTCTTATGTAGAATAGTTAAATGAAATTAAACAATGAAATAGATATATTCCAGATTTTTGGGTAATGGAAGGTAGTGATTGTAGTGATACAATATAGGACTACTGAGTTTGGCAAAGCTGATGGCTCAACACATTTCTACATGAGACTTCACCCCTAAAATTGTGATAATGGTTTTGTACAAGACCTTTTCATCTGTTCATTTGCAGAAAACTCAACTCTTCAATGCAGCAATTCATTCCATGGATGGCAAAAGTTCACTGCCTAGTTCTGTTACCAGTATGACTGCTTATTTTGGGTAAGTTGTCTTGCATTATATCCATACTGGATCTTTCTGATCAGATCACATTTTCAAGATCATTCTTGGATCCAAAAAATCATTTCTACTCTTGATGATATGTAATGCTGCTTAACCATTTGTGGAAAAAAAAAATCATCATATCTTATTTGTAGAGCTTTGACGCTTGTTTGATTACCTTTAGTTAGTTGACTGTGATGATAAGAAAAAATCTCTGGGTGACCTGTTTGTGTTAATATTGTGTTCATTTGTACTTATATATGACTACAAAATGCTTTATTTTTGCCAGGGCTGGACCCATTGCAAGGGCTCTTGATAAGGGAGCAGATGTGGTCATCACTGGACGGTGTGTGGACAGCGCTCTGGCCTTGGCACCCCTCCTTCATTCAGTAAGTCAAAGACTAATAACTAGTGGTGGGACCATTATAGGTTTTACTAACCCCTTTCAGATATTTTCAATAGATATATTTATATTTAACAAGTTGTTCTCTAAGTTGTCGGACCATTTGTGCACTCGAGATGTAAATGGCTTAAATCTCTATTTGTTATCAGATCTTGCATGCGCTTTCTAACAGTTAGGAAAGCCAACTACAAGTTTTGTTGCATTTTAAATAAAGGATCTATTCTTTTCTGATTTTAGTATCAGTGGGATTACCGTGATTTTGATAAGCTGGCTGCTGGCAGGTATGTAGAGTATTTCTTTTGCTTTTACTGTTTTCTTTTCCCTTCTATGCTACTCTTAGGATTCAAATCTTTCTATAATAAACTCATTTATCACCATAATAAACCACACATCCAAACAGAATTCCAGCTTATTTCTCAGAATCATTGATATAGGTGTCTGCCGAAGCACATATTGTATCCTGATTAATTTAGGCAATTCTTAAGTTTGAAAGTGCACGCTAAATTTTCAAATGTGAAGGTAGAATTTTAACGTGCTTATTTGATGTTGAAATATGATGGTAGCGTTTTAAAGTGCTTATTTAATGGTATAATATGATGGTAGAGTTTTAAAGTGCTCATTGAATATTTAAGTTAAGTTGAATATTTGTAGTGCTTATTGAATATAAAAATAGGACGGTAGAGTTTTTAAGTGCTTATTGAATGTCAAAATGGGATGGTAGCATTTTAAACTGCTAATTGAGTGTTAAAATGTGCTTATTGTGTTTCAGTTTAGCTGGTCATATCATAGAGTGTGGAGCACAGTCCACAGGAGGGATATTTACAGACTGGCACACTGTCCCTGACTGGTAGGTAGTGAATAGAAATCTGTGATATAGCTGAGAGTTGTAGTAGAGGGAGATGGCTTAATGTTAGTGTAAAAATACCTCAAGTCTGACCATATAGGTTTGTTATTGAATTGTTGTTATTATTTGTTATTGACTGCAACTAAGATTTGTTAATGAAAAAGCTCTGAACACATTCCCGGATTTTTTTTTTGATAATATCCACATATATTAGTTTTCGTTTTCACCACCAGATGGCAGCATCATATATAAATAGCATGCTATTTACTCAAGCCATTGGATGTATGGTGGCTGATCCACGTTTGGTCTCATACTAATGAACACATTTTTGTGGCAATAACAATATTATGAGAATATTTGATAAGTTAATATTGCCCTGATAGGTTTATTATTTCTTACTTCAGGAGTTGTCAAACCGTGTTTGCACTCAGGTTGCGAATGGGAAAATAAAATCCAAGTGATGATCTTGAATCTGATAACACCTAACAGAATCATTTTTAAGCACATTTTTTCAGAAGCAAGTTCATTTACTAGTATTAAGTCTTCCTAAAGATATGAAATGTTTTGTTTCTAATTATTACCATATGTATATAATCTTGAACAAATAACCTATTCGTGCTTAGAGATCCCGTTGCCAATTTAATCTGGTTGTCATGCAACTTTTAAAAGTAACTGTACGTTAATTTCGATATTCAGAAGAGATTTATAGGTAAGCTCACATTTCTCCTTCAAAACATTCTACAGGCTTTTATTTGTGATAAAAAAGATTTGTTGTTTTTCACTGCATAAAGTATCAATTTTTTATTAATTATCTCATACTTTTGAAGTTTTTCATCCGTGTTAGTGTCTATGCCACTCTGAAATGAACAGGAACAGGTGGATATTCTAAGTCACCTTGCTAGTCACATTACGAGTGAGTAAAAATAGAGCGGTGATAATAATTTGTAATATCCAGGTTGTGCAAACACATTTTTATCCCTCATGGTGCATATTTCTCTTATCATTTCAGGGACAATATTGGTTTCCCAATCGCTGAATGTTCTGCTGATGGGAAGTTTGTTGTAACCAAGCCCCCAAATACTGGAGGACTTGTAACCAAGGCAACGGTTGCTGAGCAACTGGTTTATGAAATTGGCAACCCAAAGTTTTATATCCTTCCAAATGTGATATGTGACTTTTCTAATGTCAAACTGGAACAAGTAGGCGAGGATGAGGTGTTGGTAACTGGTGCCAAGGGATGTGCCCCAACAGATAAATATAAAGTAAGATATTCTCATTATGGACCAAGAGCCCGGGCACTTTTATTTAACCGTCTGAGGCCAAAAGGTTTGAGGGTGGTTCCTAGACCAAAATTTTGTGCTGAATCTGAAAATTCATTTCTTACAATCGGCAGGTGGTGGGTGCGGCGGGAAATCGGCATTTTTGGGTGATTTTGGCACTTTTTTGTATGTTAATTTGCATAATGTCTCACATTATCAGATCAGTGTCAGATCATGGCAAATATGGTATCATATTGAAGCTCTCAACCATGGGAGTTCATTCATGTGTAGATTTGGTGGTTTCAGTGGTTGCCATGGCAACGGGAGCCACGAATTAAGCAAAAACAGAGGAAAAATGGGCATTTTTTGTAATTTGTGTGTTACCTAAGTGTCATTCACCCCCAGTCAATAGACCCAAGGGCTTCAGTATGGTTATTAAAAAATTCCCTGATCTTTTCTTGATCAATTCATGCCAATTATAGTTAACTAAAATATTTTGGGCCTGAAGTACAGGTCTTTGAAAATGGTGATACCGCAAATGAGGTGTCTATTGACAATATGGCTTGAAGTGAGGCATTTTATCAGATCAGTGTCAGGTCGTGGCAAATATGGTATCAAATTGAAGCTCTAAACCGTGGGGGTTCATTCATGTATAGTTTTAGTAGTTTCAGTGGTTGCCATGGCAACGGGAGTCAAGAATTTTAAAAAAGAGGAAAAATGGACATTTTCGTAATTTGTGTGATACTTAAGTGTCATTTACCCCCAGTGGACATACCCAAGGGCTTCAGTGTGGTTATTGGAAACTTCCTTCATCTTTTTTCTTGATCAATTTATACCAATATTTCATATGACTAACATATTTGTGGTCTGAAGTACAGGCCTTTGAAAATGGCGATAACTCAAATGCAGTGTCTATTGACAATATGGCTTAAGATGAGTCATTTTATCAGATCCGTGTTAGATCATGGCAAATGTGGTACCAAATTGAAGCTCTTCCCCAGGTGTGAGAATCTTTAGTGGTTGCCATGGCAACAGCAGTCAAGAATTAATGAAAAACAGAAAATTCACATTATTTTGTAATTTCTGTGATAATTGAGTGTGATTTACTATATGTCAATGCACCTACGGACTTAAGTATGGTTATTTTAAATCTTCGTTGCTTTTGATCAATTCATGCCAATTCTATATTATATTTTAGGTCTGAATACCGTCCTTTGAAAATGACAGTGACGCACATGTGTTGGCTATCCACGCTATGGCTTAAGTTACTGTTATTTCGATTTATCTACTTTCTCCTCTGAATGGATACTTCTTATGCTATTCTGCTAGACACAGTTTAAAATCTTCCCATAAAAAGTACTATTTTTGGTTATTATCAGTAATTTAGTAGGTATGAATATAGTAACTGTAGTAACTAAAATACTCTTATACTTCAGAATGGGTTTTCCTTTCTATGGAAAATTATTAATCTAAAAAAGGATAGATTTTCAACTGCTGCCAAATTAGATGTACTGTCTATCTTTCAAAATCCCACCATTCTCCAGATAATCCATTACAGATGGGTCAGGCAGGATTGCATGCTTCCACAAGCCAGCTATCAGGTTGACACAGTTACTGAGGAAACCTTTATATGACCGGATAACAATAGCGGAGTTTCTCATATTTTGGATGATGTGCTTTGCATGCCATATCATGTCTTTCTTTGCAATCATCAGCTAGGAATTGTGCGATGCATGGTCAACCTTCCATTGACCTATGCTGGTGGCTCAAAAGCCATCCTAATGAAGTTGTTTGACTTTTTGCAACAAGAGTGGACTTTGTCTGTGATACCTACAAGAAGGCCTCCCTCAAAGACACAGGGACCTGATTTTGCCAAACCCTAAGGAGGTCAATTAAAGCCTGGGATCTAGAAAATCCAAGACAGCATTCCTGCCATTCAGAGAAGAGATGAGTTTGCCGAACTCCTTGCAGGGCACTCTTTATCATAATGTAGGCATTGGAACCAAAAGCTACCATTATAATGTGAACAGACATAACATAATCAGTGCAGAGGTGAGAAAGCAATCAATCTTGCCTGGCCGATCTGCAATAATGATAATAATAATAATAATGATAATAATAATAATAATAAACAGAATAATGAAATCTTTATTTAAAGAGGGTAACTCAGTCCAGTGGTAAGTATCTTCCCTGAGGCCCTCTGGCATGTTTACAAGTAGCCTGAGGGTTACTAAGTAATACAGCACATTGCTTTTAGGTATCGAGACTTGAAGGAAGGTAGAGATGGTGCACATCTGATTGCTTCAGTTAAGCCATTCCAAACTTTGGGCCCAGAGTGCAGTATGAAATGCATTTTTGGCCAATTGATTTATTACATTTTTGAAGAGCTAATAGTGAGGAGGTTGTATTTCGAGTACCATAGCTGTGGTTATCTTGTGTATATGAGAAAGGTTTGTTCATATAATGGGGGTTTAACTCATTAAATCAGACACTAATGTTGAATAAAGGAACTTTTTGTTCATTGACTATCAAAGACCTTTGGCAATGTGTAAATTACAATGAAGTGATTATTTCAATTTAAAGGAATAAAGTGCATATAATGCAAGGCTAAGAAACTGCAGCAACAGTCTATCAAAGCTTCCTCATCTAATTTGGCAGCAGGTATAAGTATGAGTATTTTACTTTGAACACCCTAACAAGCATTAAGTTACTATATTTTTGTAGTCTTCAGAATCTGTCTTGGGGCTACCTAGAATCTTTATTGGGGCATTTATATAAATCATTAATTGCTTCATTTTTGTAAAAGAGCTAGCTCTTAAAATATCACTTGAAGCCCTTAGTTTTAATTGTTACAGTCTTGCACGATTTTATTTAAAGATGATGCAGTCTTTTATATTGTGGAATCTCTCAGTCCATCAATAGGCTAATTCAAGATACAAGTCTTTTCAAAAAACTTATGAAATTGCTATCGAATTCCAAAGTCAGAGGTTGGATGAACGAATAATCAGCATGTCCGATTACCGTAATTGGACAATCCCTAATATTTGTATACACTAAAATACTGGTATTAACCAAAAATAGTTCTTTTTATGGGAAGACTTTAGAGTGTGTCTAGCAGAATACCTTTAGAAGTATCCATTCAGAGGAGAGAACAGATAAATCAAAATAACAGTAACTGAAAGCCATATTATGGATAGCCAACACATGTGCGTCGCTGTCATTTTCAAAGGTCAAATAGAATTGGAATGAATTTCAAGAGCAAGGAAGATTTTAATAACCATACTGAAGTCCAAAGGTGTATTGACATGTGGTAAATCACACTCACTTTTCAGAGAATTTACAAAAAATGTGGATTTTCTTAACTGTTGTTGTCATGGCAACTACTAAAAATTCCCACACCACACATGACTAAACTTATCAAGGGTAAGAGCTTCAATCTGGTACCACATTTGCCATGATTTAACACGGATCTGATAAAATGACTCATTTTAAGCCATAATGTCAATAGACACTGCATTTGAGTTATCGCCATTTTCAAAGGCCTGTACTTCAGACCACAAATATGTTAGTCATATGAAATATTGGTATAAATTGATCAAGAAAAAAGATGAAGGAAGTTTCCAATAACCATACTGAAGCCCTTGGGTGTGTCCACTGGGGGTAAATGACACTTAAGTATCACACAAATTACGAAAATGTCCATTTTTCCTCTCTTTTTAAAATTCTTGACTCCCGTTGCCATGGCAACCACTGAAACTACTAAAACTATACATGAATGAACCCCCACGGTTTAGAGCTTCAATTTGATACCATATTTGCCACGACCTGACACTGATCTGATAAAATGCCTCACTTCAAGCCATATTGTCGATAGACACCTCATTTGCGGTATCACCATTTTCAAAGACCTGTACTTCAGGCCCAAAATATTTTAGTTAACTATAATTGGCATGAATTGATCAAGAAAAGATCAGGGAAGTTTTTGATAACCATACTGAAGCCCTTGGGTCTATTGACTGGGGGTGAATGACACTTAGGCAACACACAAATTACAAAAAATGCCCATTTTTCCTCTGTTTTTGCTTAATTTGTGGCTCCCGTTGCCATGGCAACCACTGAAACCACCAAAACTACACATGAATGAACTCCCACGGTTGAGAGCTTCAATATGATACCATATTTGCCATGATCTGACACTGATCTGATAATGTGAGACATTATGCAAATTAACATACAAAAAAGTGCCAAATTCACCCAAAAATGCTGATTTCCCGCCGCACCCACCACCTGCCGATTGTAAGAAATGGATTTTCAGATTCAGCACAAAATTTTGGTGTAGGAACCACCCTCAAACCTTTTGGCCTCAGACGGTTAAATAAAAGTGCCCGGGCTCTTGGTCCATTATGAGCTGATACAAAATTCAACCAATACCTACACATAGTTCAGCTTCTAATGAATTACTTTTGCTGCTGCTGCTTATGTCACTGTAATTATTACTACTACTTCCGCTTCTACTACTACTACTGCTGATGCTGCTGATGCTACTACTACTACTACTACTACTACTACTACTACTACTACTACTACTACTACTACTACTGATACTGCTACTGCTACTGCTACTGTTACTGCTACTGCTACTACTACTACTACTACTACTACTACTACTACTACTACTACTACTACTACTACTACTACTACTAATAATAATAATTCTACTACTACTACTAATTCTACTGCTGTTCCTCCTCATACTACTACTTTTGCTGCTGCTACTACTACTTAACTACTACTGCTACTCCTGCTACTACTACTACTACTACTACTTATACTACTGCTACTCCTACTACTACTACTGCTACTACCACTACTACTGCTGCTGCTGCTGCTGCTGCTGCTGCTGCTCCTACTACTACTACTACTACTACTACTACTACTTCTACAACTACTACTTTTGCTGCTTCTGCTGCTACTACTAGACAAAAAACACTATAAGTGGTCATAAACAACTATTTATCTATTGTTATCTATTGTTGCAGGTTAGTGCAACCTATGTTGAGGGTTATCGTGTGACAGCAGTGTGTCCTACTGGTGGACCTAGGGCAGCAGAAAAAGCACAAAGAACTGCAGACGCTATTCTCAAAAGGTAAGAGAAATTTCCTCAGGTTTTAGACATTATTTCTCGAATACATAATGATACCTTCTGCTTTTGGTATTCAGTTTACCCATTTATGTCTGGAGATCTCCTTGACAAGTTTTGTCAGATACTTAGGGTACACAGATGTATTTTATCAATAACTATTGTTTCCTCCACCGATAACCACAGCATTGACTTACTCAGCCTTGAATGGCAGAAGAAATGACAGCAAACAAAATTCCAATTTCAATCTAGAAATTCAAATACACATATTGCATGTTCACACAACTTTTTTGTTTTTATAAAAATATTCATTAGGCTACAACCCAAAAGTATATGAAGGTTACTTGCTCTCATTAACAGTGTCATGTTAGGTTTCTTGTTTTTGAATGGAAGTCTAACCATGTGTGGTAATGTTCCTTCCCCCCATACTTTTCAGATGCAGGAAGATTTTCACTCAGCTCAAACTTGCCGATTTCTCTGGTGTTAAAATCCAGCTCCTGGGCTCAGAGGATACCTACGGACCTCATGCCAAGATAGCAGATGTGAGTCTTGACTCTTCATTATTATGTTTGTTGATAAATTTTTGATAAACCGTAAAGTCTCGAAAATTTAGACCCCCCTAGGAATATGGGCCACTATAACTATTTTGCAAAATGATTATTGGGAAATATGGACGCCTCTTGATCTAATGCTGGTAGCTATATACAAAGTATGGACAACTACTTCTCTGCTTTGTCATTATTTTCATAAGACATGGCCCACCCTCAACACATAAAGATTGTAATTATTAGAAAGTGTGCCAAATTACTGAGAATTAACAGCTTTTTCAATCTTCTTTTTGACAAGTGTTGTCTGGGCCTTTGATACTTTTGAAATTAACTTATCTTTTCAAAAGTATTGCTGAACCAGACTACACTATTCCAATTGATTTCCATTGTGAATTGTTTAAAGAACCCAACCTTATTGTTTAATTTATTGTTTGTATACCCGCAGATGAGCAGGGAAGTTGTATTATGGATGTCTGTCCACCATTCTGACAAGAAAGCGTTGGCGATCTTTGCGAGAGAGATCGCTCCTGCCGGCACAGGAATGGGTATGTATAACCCTTATGCTGCTGGTGGCTAATTTGGCCAATACAAAATGATGCAAAAAATTAGAAAATGACTGAAACCCTGGCACATGGATACTCATCTGAGAGTGCTCAGAGAAAGCTATCCAATGAATACCAACATAACAGGGATGGTTCTCGAAAATCTCTGTGTCCTTGTGCTTTGTATGAAAGTAGCCTCAGCATTGGAAGGAATATGTACTACATAGATATATATGAGGGATTGTTACTTTGTAAGTTTTGTGATAAGATACAATATTGATATTCTCTTAATCATACACTATTTCAGCAATATTTTCTAATGATTCTGTTTTTTCCTAAGCAATGCAATTTAGTTAAATTCAGCACTGTCAACTTCAAAAAGTTTGCTAGTAACTTCAAAAAGTTTGCTGTGTGGATCTTTGATACATCTAACAATAACTTGGGAAGTATAAATGATTTTACAAAATATTAGTAGAAATGTTGGTAATGTTATGAATATTATTCATCTTTCAAATATTTTCCCAACTTAGCTTTACCTGCAAGATTTCATGAATACTGTCAAGCTTTTTTTGGCTGCTGTGAGCAATAATGGGTTAAAGCCCCTGACGTTACCATGTTTTATTTCTTATTCATTTCAGCACCTGGACTGACTGCTATTGTTGGTGGAAGACCCAAAGTGTAAGTAAATATTTCACTCTGTTAATAATGATAGAAATTGTTTAGAAAATTATTGGGAAAAAATTAGCATTTTGATATTTTATATGAATGCTTTACAATCACCAACAAATGTATCACAATAAATGCTGATACAGATAAATATCAATTAATAAGATATTGCTAATTTCATTTAAAAAAATAATATAATATCACAATGGGTACCTGGTTTTGTATCATTTGGCATACAGGAATCAACGTGGGTTTTCAGCAACAATCTTTGTAGTTTTTAAAATACATGCAGTAAATATAATAGTTCATGAAATACATTTTCAAATCCTTAGTCCAAATAAGTATATACTACGCTAGAGTTCTTTGCTAGAATTATTATCTTTCATATTTTAATGAATATGTGTGTTCTTTTCTTTTTTTCAGATCTCCAGTTCTCAAACTCTTCTCCTTCCTATATCCTAAAGAAAAGTTTAAGGTAGGCAAAAATATCTTACCTTTACTTGAATTCCTAAAGAAGTAGCATTGAGATGTCTCTGTAGTACCTTAACCCTTGTGTTGCTGGTGGCTAATTTGGCCAATACAAAATGATGCAAAAAAGCTTAATAAAAACGACTGAAAACCTCGCACATGGGAACTCATCGATAACTCAGGGAGAGCTATCCTATGAGTACCAACATGACAAGGTTTAGATTGTTCTTTAAAACTTAGCCTTAGCATTCCAAGGGTTAAAGAATCCACCTGAGGTGTGAAAACCTTGTGACCAGGGCAAAAGCATTTACATTAAATCTTCATATCTCATTGATATCCTACTAGGTATAAGGAAGATATGGAACTGGGACACTGTGTACACAATAGGAGTCAATGTCATCTGATGACTTGACCATATCATGATACCAATTATATCTATGGTTTCAATATCTTATCACTTCATTCTTTATCATTTGATTTCAAAAGTACCTGAGATTCAGATGATACTATTTGATGGGAACTTCTGGCATGAATGGTTAGCATGATAAGCCATTCCAATGGAAAGGCTACTTATGAAAACCATCCTAACCCTGTCATGTTGGCATTCACTGGATAGCTCTCACTGAGTAGTCTCAGATGAGGTTTCAGTGATTTTTCATATTTTTTGCATCATTTCGTATTGGTCAAACTAGCGACCAGCAATATAAGGGTTAAATGCAATGACTTTTGATTAATTTCCTTTCCCTTTTCCTCATAGCCAGTTACCCACATGAATGGTAAGAAGTTGGAGGAATTCCTGCCGCCCCCGAATCCCTCACCGTTCCAGTTCAGTCCTGTAGACCTGGATGCGGAACAGGAGCCAGAGGAAGAGCCCTCGCAGAACCTCCCAGATGGCACTTTCACTTTTCGCCTCCAGGATCTGGCCTACACCAGAAGCGGGGACAAGGGAAACAATTGTAACATTGGTAAGCTAAGAAAAAGCCTTGTTTTAACCCATTAAGTCTTATGATGCATAAAAAGAATCCTAAAAAAAGGACTTAAACCCTGGTTTTCAAAAATCTTGTTCTTGTGCTTTGAACAAAAGTAGCCTCAGCCTTTGAAGGGTTAATGCTCGCAACAGCCAAAAACAGCCTGATAATTTTGGCAGTATCTTTGAAATGAAAATAAAGAAATATATATTTGAAGGCAAAATGTTAATGGGATCACTGCTAGCAACTATTTTCTTGAATTTTTTTTTGAAATATTGTAAATAATATTGTTTTGCTGTATAACTACAGTGTTATCCTACTTTCTGTAACCCTGTACCTTGCTATTTCTTCTGCTGTACAATAGGCGATCTGTGCACTGTCATTCTGTACACAATGATAATAATAGTAATATAAAATATTTCTACTTGTAGGTGTTGTGGCCAGACATCCTAGCTACCTGCCATACATAAAGCAAGCCCTCTCTGTCAACAATGTAGAGGAGTACTTCGCTCACCTGTTTGTTCCCAATGCAGACAAGAAAGTGACAAGGTGAGTTTAATTCTTGGAAATTTAGACCACCCTAGGAATTTGGGCCACTATAATTATTATGCAAAATAATTAACACTCAATCTATCGCCAGTTGCCATTTTACAAAATATAGACCTATCTGTAAATCTTGCTGATACAACATCAAGGTATTTTCAGAAAACATGGGCCACCTGAACCAATAAAAATTGTAATTATAATAAAGTGTCCCAAATTGCTGAGAATTTAAGGTATGGGCATTCTTAACCCATTTATGCCTGTAGCTTCCAGAACCCCGCCTGATTTTTAGAGAGGTTATCTTACAGATACCTCTCTCATAGAATCACTATTTCCGTATCCCTCTACATATTACATAACATTTTTTCTAACAACCCATGCTATTGGTCCATTCAGTGCCTTCAGTTCTGATCTTGGAGAACAGTTTTCTCATCAATTTCTCTGTGTCTGTGGTTTTTAAGCTGTTTTATGTCCTCTTTGTAACTCATACCTTAACCCTATTCTTTTTTTTGTAAACATTGATGGTTTATTTGTGTTTTATTTGAAATTTAAGAATCTATCACTCCTGTTTTGTAGGGGCCTTTCTATTGGTCCATTCAGTGTCTTCACTTCAGAACTCGGAGAACAGTTTTCTCATCAGCTGCTTGGTGTCTGTGGTTTTAAAGTTGATATATGTTAACTATGTACCTCCCTATTTAACCCTATTTGTTTTGTTTTTGTTTTTTTGCTTTATTTTTTATTTAAAGGCATTTTTAATAATCTGTCTCTGGTTTAGTAGGGGTCTTCCTATTGGTTCAATGCCTGTCTCTGACTTGATGTTGTGTAATTGTGTTGGATAGTACCTGCTTTCCTATTGGTTCAAACCCTGTTTACATTACTATTCATGAGCATGTGGTGGATTTTTTCTAATCATTTACTCAGTTTCCCCATTTATAAATAGTATACATGCATTCGTTATTAATTTATATTGAACCCTATTAAAAGTTTAAATTTTTATTTGTATTTTTTGTGTGTATTAGATGTATTCTTCAAAGTTTGTACACTTTAAGTTACCTGCTTTTCTATTGGTCCGATTCATGGCTCTTTTGATATGTGGCATTTTTATTAGCTGCATTTTTATTGGTCCCTTCCATGTGTCCATGCAGTAGCTGTGCTATATATGGCATGATTTAGTAGCCCCCTTTGGGTAAAACTGGCTGAATTTTGCCATAGAATCGCTACTCTTACTGTGTGGTTATTGAAACAATAACAATATAAAATGTACAAGTGAAGTTTCACTGTTTTAACATACCTTTGTTTAGCCTGTTGTCCGCGCTGCTCCTGTGTACTGGTATAAATTTCCATTTCAAATTAGGCTGGTCAATGTAGTGCAACAACAAACTCTCCTGCTGACAACAGGACTGTGGTGAGAGATCCATCATCTCTTCTGATTCTTCCTCTTCTTCATAAGAGGAACTTGACTCACAGGCATCAGACATGGTTAATTCCCTTGCTGAGGCACTCAAAATGTCAGATTTTTGTGGCTGAGCCACAGTTTCCATCTCCATTAGCCCACTTTGGTCATAGTAAGAACCTTTCCCTGATTCTTTTAGGGCTATATTAGCAATAACTTTCTATCTGGTGAGAAGAAACGTCCTGTTTTATTCTTTTTCCTATTAGGCATCTGGACAATTCAGTGTGTTAAAGGGCAAATGCACCATCAGAATGATTTAGGTTCAAAATGATCCTATACATGTCACCTTTCAAATAAGACCTCCCCCGAACCTGTCCTCTTCAGCACTACCCAGTTATAGCTTACAGAAGTTCAGCAAGTAACACTCCTAGAGGGCCGCCATGCATCCCAAGATGCACTCTGTTATTGACCTCTTCTAAGCACCAGCCTGTGTCACCAGTGCTTAAGAGATAGCAGTAATAGGGGGCTGGGCTCCCCTTTCCTGCTTAGATTTTCATTCCTGGCTTTCAAAAAGTTGTCACAATTCCCAAAGATTGAACTTCTTCAATTTTCTATTGTATATTCCAACAGTCCTTGGAAGTTATACTATGTGGCTTGTCTTTGATTTGTAGCTTATTGTTGGGTAGAAACCATGACTTCCTAATTGCTACGAAATCAGTTTGTGCTAATCACTAACAGGAAATTGCAACACTTGTGTCAGTTAGCAGTTACTCATGGGAATAGTGTAGGACTTATTAGTATGTGTATTCCTTCACTTCCTGTTATCAAGATGCTATCTTTGAGTTAAGAACCTGGCACCATTGAGTAAAGGATCATGTGGTTCTGAGGGAGAAGTTCCCTAGGTGAGTCAGATATTTCCATTCCTCCAAATTCCTGAATCGCTTAATTCTGCCATACTATGTAAGTTCTACTTATTGAAGTTTTATTTGCTTCCAAAAATTGTGATCAGGGATGAGCCAGGAATAAAAATTAGCAAGAAAGAGAAAGCCATGCTTCACTGCTACTGCTATCTCTTTAAGCACTGGTGACACAGGCTGGTGCTTAGAAGAGGTCAAAAACAGAGTGCATCTTGGGATGCATGGCGGCCCTCTATAGCTGCCTCAGGAGTGTTACTTGCTGAACTTCTGTAAGCTATAACTGGGTAGTGCTGAAGAGGACAGGTTCGGGGGAGGTCTTATTTGAAAGGTGACATGTATAGGATCATTTTGAACCTAAATCTTTCTGATGGTGCATTTGCCCTTTAAGTCCAAATGTGGAAAAGTTCTGAGTGACTAGTAAGTAATTATGCTAATTCAGGGTTCATGGGGAGAGAGGGCCCCTCATAATATATTCAGACACAAGCTGAGAGGGTCATTAGCTGGAACCCCTGCTAAGTCCTTATTGCTGATTCTTAATCTTAAGTTCTGGTTTACTTAGTGGGTGCCGGTGATTTCCTTTCCTTTGATCTTTGTCTTTTCTTCCACTGTGTTAACCCCTTCCCTCCAAATCTTTTATATTTACTTTAATAAGTAATCAATTATATTACTATTACTTCAGTATTTTGCAATTATATTACTATTACTATTACACCATTTTTTAGATCCAGCAATAACAATTACTATTACATTTAAAAAATTAATTGATTACATTACAAATTTCTTTTCAATAGATGGAACAAAGCTTACTGGGTTTAATGATTTGACTATTCCATTATATGATTTATGAATACACTCCATCCATAACAGTATTTTATGTATAGATCTCATAACTGGCATGGATAGCAGCCTTTTTCTGATAGTCCTGCTATAGAACTTGTCAGATTAAGTAGTCTGATTCTTCTGATCTTAAAGTACACTATTTTCCAATATGTTGGTTGCACTTTAACACTTTCAATGCTAAGGCTACATATCGGCCAAAGCACAAGGATGCAAAGATTTTTGAAAACCATGTAAACCCTGGCATGTTAGTGTTCATTAGATAGGTCTTGCAGAGTACTCTTATCGTAGATGAGTACCCAAGTGTCAGGGTTTCAGTAATTTATCCGTTTTTTCGCATCATTTTGAATTGGCAAAATTAGTTGCCAGCAGCATAACGGTTAAGAACATTGGTTTCTCAAAGGCACTGTCCTTCATGTTACAGCGGTCAGGGCAGAAAATCTTCCCACTGTTCCCAGCAATACTAAATATCCCCTTTACTGCAGTATGCTGGTATGGCCAGGTAGTTCCAAATTGGGACATGGGATTTCAAAGATGGTTAGACATGTCACCAGCTTTAGTTATTGCGCAGTGGGACATCTCTTGGACATACTGATCCACTGAGAATCATGGGTCTGTTTTCAAAAGGGGGTGTCTGTTTTCAAGCTGATTGGATTTCACTTAGGTTCAGCATGTCTCCTCCAGTTAAACAACACAATAGATTTGCATCCTGTTTCACTGTTTCCATATCCATGACCCCTGTCCACATATAATCTAGTGCAGACGTGACGTCTGTGTATTGCAGATAATCTTCATGATATTGTGGCAGTTGAGCAATTAGTCTCAATGTGAAGAGTGTGTACATATGCACTACATGTACATATCCAGTTCCTGCTTGCCTCTGAGCATCCCATAGCAGATGCATACCTTGTGATAACTTGACAGATGTAATAGAAAGAAATATGAAATTACAGTTACTTTTAGGACTAGTTAATTACTATTACCTATTACAGTAATAGTTAAGCCACTAAGTAATTGATTACTTTCTATTACATTGAAAAATTGCAAATTACTATTAATTTTTATATTACAAATTACCCCAACCCTGGTCAATACTAGATATTACCCGTCCTGCAAAAAATTCAACTTGCCTGAGGCTGAGGCCGCTTTTAAATCTTGATAAAGCAAATCGATGTTCAAGGGTATATTCATATTTTCAGTTGCATTTTGTGTACTTACTAATTTCATCATAATAGGATTTTGGAATTTCAACTTGCAGGAAAGGCAAATAAGTAATGGTTTCTACTTGCCCAGAAGCAGGGTCTTAGCCAGCATTTCAGTAATACCTGTCCAAAACAGCAATTTCCTGATTAGTTTTCAGCAAGAGTTTAGGTCCAAAAGCTGCCTCAATCATGACTTATTCATAATTGATACAGACAAGAAGGGCTTACTGCAGGCACACACACAAGGTAGCTATTGCTACAGCTTAGGATGCTCAACCAATTGCCGCAACAAAAAAAAACTATTTAACCAGCGATAACCTCTCTTACGGACGCCGGGCGTCGTTCTCTCTTGTTTAAGTAGTATCTTTATTACCAAAGCATTTCTCCAAAAGTATTTTAAGAAAAAATGTCATTCAGAACCCAATGCACAACCCTCCTTGAAATAGTAGTCATTTCACACTTAATTATGCGTTATTCTCAAAAGTATCTTCTGTCCAGACAATATTTTTCAAGATATCTGGGCATGAAAGAGTTAAAGATCACAAAATTAATATTGGTAGCTTTATATTATATGAAAATCATCTTCCAAAAGTAATTCCCCTTCACAACCATTTTATGCAAAATTATGATATTAGTTAATGGTTAATGGTCCAACCCCCTCCATCTTTTACATTCACAGTGTTTGAATATCGAATTGTTAACAAATAATTGTTAACCTTCAGCAAAATATGGTATGTATATATGATGGTCATAGTTTGCTATTGACAATATTCCGCTCATTCTAAATGTTGCCTTCTCATCCATCTACTTCAAATTACCCTAGCTGTTATGTTTTGATTTCTTTCAGATTTGACCTGCCTGGAATAGACGCCATTAACATTGTCCTACACGAGGCGCTAGGAGGAGGAGGAATCGCGTCGCTACGCTCTGACCCTCAGGTAGGCAAAGTCTTTTCACTTATGTTGTCTGCACCTGTGATACTTTAGAAAATAACTTTGAAATGAAGGATGAGTTGGAGAAATTTTTGAAAGGGAGTTGTAAGTGAGTTTCTGATTTACATTTCTCCTGCAGATATTTTCTGAAAATTGCTTTTGCTAAAAATATATCACAAACATGGTCAGGCAGTTTTAGGCGCTATATGTCTGAATTAGTTAATGTCTGAAACTCTCTTTGTCAGATTTTGTCTTGGCCTATGATACTGTGGAAAGTAACTTTACAATTAACCATAAATGCACAAAATATTTGATGGTATGTTGTAAATTGGATTGTAATCAGCATTTCTGCTTGAAACTGCTTTAGAATTTTCGGGAAAAAAGGCTTGTATCAAAAAGAAAATATGGATGAAAATAGTATGGCCATTATTTGCCACTACAGACATGAAAGGATTAAACCATTTTTGCCTGAAGCACCCATAAACAACCTGACTATTTTGGCAATTTCCAATGCCTCTGTGAAATGTTTTTAAAAGGAAGATCCTGACCACAACTATTTTGTGAATTCATACTTAATCAAAATTATTTTCAAAACTGTCATTGGTCCAGAAAATGCTTTTTAAGTATGTCTCTAGGCACACCAAATAGGCCTTGTTATTTTTGATAAAATCCAGAAGTTGGAAGCATACCGTATTTGGTATATGATATATGAAGGAGGAATGATAATCAGACCCCGGTCAATAATTCTCCTTGTATAGTATTTTTTTTCTCCTTTATTTGCTATTTATTATAAATATTATAAATATACATAACTCAACGGTGGTTTTGGCTGGTCACTGAATGAAGTTCTAGAGTAAGCTGTACAACATTTGTCTTGCATTAGGTCTAGGCCTGATCTCATTAGAATTTTTTGGTCACAAGGACCACATCCTTAACCCATCGATGTTTTAACAAAACATATTCCTTTCTTGGCTGCTATGGAGTCATATGGGTTGAATAGGGGCACTTTTTGTAATGAACTCAATATTGCTAACACTAGTATAAACTTGGATTAAGAAAAGTGTGTTTGGTCTTCTAAGGTATAAACTGGTATGAGCAGTACCTCATTATCAGTGTTTATGAGTTCTGCTGTTGCGTTATTACTGGGTATCAACAACTTATCTATACTTCCATTAACAATTGGC
>OZ012690.1:36430725-36718832 GCA_963942565.1 Maea johnstoni
GTCAGAGAGAGAGGGAGAGAGAGAAAGAGAGAGTCAGAAAGAAAGAGTCTAAGATATATATAATATAGAGAGAGAGAGAGAGAGAGAGAAAGATCAGCGTTAGAGAAAAGAGACTGAGACAGAAAGGCAGCGAGACAGACAGATAGAAAGGTAGAGACAGACAGACTGAGATAGAGACTGACAGACAGACATAGTGAGAGATGGAGAGAGATACTTTTCACTTGATGATTCCTATCGAATTAAAATGAGATTAAGTCTAAAATATTTATTTCTGAAGGTGGTAATTTCTTTTCTTGCTGTATCCTGTAAAGACATCCAGGTTTCTGTAACTGATATCATTTTAGAAGTTGCAGATTTTATTGAAACGTCAATTCAGTGACACACCTACCTCACTTGCATACTATTAGGTAGATAATATTTCTGATGTATATACTCTATGGGATTTCTTTTGCAAAGATCTGCATATCACGATCTATATCTATATATATATAGATGTTGACATAGATATGTGGAGATGGTTCGACCTGGAACATGATATTATTAGAAATCTGTGAAGTTGGATAACAGAACGTGTTGCCATGACAACCTGTATTGTAGAAGCCATTATAAGTAGTGAATATAATCTGGTGTTGGTTTCCCATCGTCTATTATTAACCTATATAGGTATGTAATGCATGACAGTACCTCCCTATTCTAGTCATATTCCTCAGACAAAAGCATCCTTTGAATATATTTGATGGAGACATGTCATATATAACTTGATATACATCTTTCCATCAAATGTTTTGTTAAAGTAGGCTCTTTTCATAGAAATGACATAGATTCTGACAATATAGGCATGAGTGAGTTAAAAGCTGTATTTCCTATTATTTGTACACCATTAGTATCAGGGCAGAAGAAAAAAAACATTTTTTTTTATTTTTGTAAGCCTAAAAAAAGGAACAGGCCTTTTTTGTTTATTTTCCTGCGTGCCGGGCAATCACGGCCATGCCAAAGACATCCTGCATATTACAAATATTCAAGTTTGATTGCTATAAGGGGAATGTATATACGACAAGGTCGTTGCATCAACAGTAGAATAAACATTCATATTATATAAATATATTGTATCTTGTTATTCTTCAAAATAATCCAGCAAGATACCCCATCTTTGCTCAAGTTTGTCCTCTCTATCACAAAGTGTATACTTGTATTTCTCATACTTGTACAAATTTTTCACTGGATTTTAATACTGTCAAGTGTTGGAATATTAATATTTGTTCTGGCGTTAAAAATGACTTTTTTGTTATTAATATTATTGCATTTATCCAATGTGCTTTATAAAGTTCACCAAGGATGATGTTCTTATATTAAGGTGATAGTTCACAAGTCCTATATCAGATATCCAGTTTTCAACCATCAACCATAAGTCTTTCACATTCTCACATTCAAGAAGCATATGTTCATTTGAATCTTCAAGCTCTTTACAAAAATTACAGTTTGGAGATTCTTTGATTTTCATTTTGAAAAGTAAATTATTGGTGTAGAATCTACGGTGTAATGTTCTAAACTGTATATATCTCAAGTAGATATCATCAAACATGCTTATCTTTGAAAAAGATTTTTTGAAGTCATAGAGAACCATGATGTCACCCAACTTTGAATTCCATTTAAAAACCGCATTTTCAATAATTGAGTTATTGTTACTCAGAAAGCATTTTGTATATTGTTGAAACTCCTTTTGAGTCTTTTTGCAATATCACATTTAACATACAATTGCTTGGTGAGCTATGAATATGGAGAGGAGCCTCTCTTGTTTGCATGAAAGAGTTGATTTTAGTTAACACAGCACCATATTCAAGGAAATTGGTTTTCAAATGGAATTTTTGTTCAAATTCAGATTGACTTAAAAGAGTTCCATCCGTTTGTAATAGATCATTAACTTGATATATTCCTTTATCTTTCCAACCCTTTTTTATCGGTAGACGGAAAGAACTATTGTACCAAAGAGGTGTGAGAAATAAATTCTCTGGTATATATATCTTGTCATCTTTCCAGAGCAGTTTTCAGGCTATGTAATACATTCAACCAAAAAGGGTTAAACGTTATTTCCAATAGTCTTTCTATGTAATCTACACCATATTTAAATAAACCATCAAAGTCAAAGTTATAGGGACAACACTCCACTTGGAACTTGTGTTATTATACCTCTTTAGCCAACCTATTTTCAGGGCTGCATCAAAAATTTTCAAGTTATGGAGTTTTAATCCTCCATCAGTAGTATTTGCCTCCATAATCTCTCTTCTGAACTTAGGAGGTTTGTTGTTCCACAAAAAGTATAAAACAGTTGTTCCAACTGGCATATTGCTGTATTCGAAGGAGTGGGGAGGGACAGGAGTATATGTGTTATCTTGGACATAAGGAGTGACTTGATTATGACCACTTTACCATAAGGTGTTAAGGTTCTTGTACTCCAAATTGCAGTAAGTTTTTTAATATCAGCAATTTTAGCACTAACATTGTCATCCGAGATAGTTTCCATACTGTTAATATTGTACTTAATTCCTAACACCTCAAACTCTGTTGTCCATTTTAGACCAAATTTACCTTCCCATGGTATACTCCTGCCCCTTAAAGCCCCAATCTTAATGACACTTGTCTTGTCTTTATTAACTGCAAGACCAGAAACCTTTCTGAACCAATCCAGTACCCGCATGACACCACAAAGACTTTCCTTGTCTCCACCTAAAAAGATGGTGGTGTCATCCGCATACTGGGTTAGCTTAGTCTCCTTATCATACACAACAATACCATTTATATCTTTTTTTTCCCTTATAACATGAGACAATATCTCGGCGCAAAGTACAAAGACATAGGGGGATATGGGGTCCCCCTGCCGACAGCCCCTGGAGAGTGAAATATTTTCAGAGAAAAAACCATTCTGTTCTATTTTAGACCTTGAATTGTTTCGAAGGAGTTTCACCCACTTTGTGAATATGGGACCAAAGCCAAAGATTTTAAAGACCTCATCAATAAAGTTCCATTCAATCGTATCGAACGCTTTGGCGTAGTCCACTATAATGAGAAGGCCTGGTATTTCTTCAGCTTCGGTGTATACTATAGTATCATATATTAGACGAGTATTTTCTCCAATAAACCTATTTGAAATGAAACCAGTTTGGTCATTGTTTATAATGGTTGGTAAAATGGATTTAAGTCTTTCAGCTATCATAGAAGATAAAAATTTATAAGAGCCATTCAGCAGAGTTAGAGGCCTCCAATTTTTTAGGGTGTTTCTCAGTTTTCCAGATTTAGGTATGCAGGTGATAGTTCCCATAGTGATCAGATCATTAAGGGAGCCAGATGCATAAGCTTCATTATAAGCTCGGAAAAGCCAAGAAAAAAACATAGTAGTAAGAGAAAAGGGGAGATGAAGAATGAAAGAAATGGGAGTGAGAGAGGGGGGGGGGGGGGTTCTATCAAATGAGATCATGTTTGCCATATCTACATCAATACCATATGGCAAAACAAGTTATCGTGTCTGTATGTCACACATTTCCTTATTTTAGATATGAAGCAGATGTGATTGTTACGCAGACTCTCTTTAAGAACAGCCTTGATATTATTTGGTTTTATCTGTTTTAACTCTAAATGCCTATTTTGAGATATAAGAGGGAAAGGGTCTAGGGTTTTCTGTACCACTATAATGGAAACGTTTTATGATTGGTATTAGACTGTCAGACGTTTTTTTTTTATTCATTAATGCCTGCAGTGGCCCAAAAAACTTGATAAAAATGATGATATCTTACTAAAAGCCATCTTTAGATATATTTGAAAGGGAAATATTGATAAGAACCCAACCAATAACTCTCTTTACTTGTTTTTCAATTTATCAATTTAATTTTGTTTGAGCATTTATGGGTTAAAATTACTTGTAACACACCTGGTTAGATAAGCAGGGGTCCATGGCTGTGTACTGAGGATGATACCTGCTATATTTGAATCAGGTATCAAGTGAAGGTGTTGGTCTCTAGGCAACCGCACTGATGCTCATCCTCAGCTTCATTACACAATCACGACAACTGGAGAGTGCACAGCACCTAAGACATACATATATCCATATGATAATGCAATATATTGAGAAATATACATATATATATATATATATATATATATATATATATATATATATATATATATATATATATATATATATATATATATATGTATATGTGTGTGTATATATGTATATATATATATATATATATATATTATATATATATATATATATATATATATATATGTATATGTGTGTGTATATATATATATATATATATATATATATATATATATATATATATATATATATATATATATATATATATATATATATATATATATTGAATGAAGTAATGTTCATATCTTTCACATCAGTCATTAACTATGATATGAAACCTCTGCAAATATCTAAATATTTAAGTGATATTATAAGAAATCATACATGGTAATGCAATATTTTGAGCAATATATTTTGAATGAATCTATGTTCATACATCTTTCACAATACAGATTAACCAATTTTTGCTATAATCCTTGTAGAAATTGTCGTATTGATCATTGATAATTTTGAAAAGAATATCGATGTAAAGCATGGATTCACAAAATAATTGAAGCTGAGTTTTGCTGAACATTTCTCCTACAAATATTTTCCAAAACATATATCTTTCACATTTATTTACTTATAAAACAATTTGTCGAAGACCTTTTCAAATATCAAATGCAATATTTTGATATTTCCAAGTTTCTGTCTGTTGGACGAATGCCTGTTAATATGTTATTGAAATATTGCTATGATAAGTTATGTTTTAGGCCATCTGACCACGAGTCCATACTCAGAAATGATTTGGCTGAAAACAATGATTGACCATTGACAGTGACATGTGAATGACTAGTTTAGAGATTATATCATGTGTAGTAAGGACAGAAAGTGAATGACAAAAATGAGTGGTATATATATAAGGAAGTTCTCTTTACCAACCATCTCACCATCATCACCACTATCATCAATACCAACACCATCATCATTATCATCATCATCATCATCATCAAAGTTCATCATCATCATCGTCATCGTCATTGTCATCATCATCATTCTCACCATCGTCATCATCATCATCATCATCATCATTATCACCATCGTCATCATCATCATCATCATCATCATCATCATCATCATCATCATCATTATCATCATAATCAATCCTTAATTACTTGTCCCAGAGGATGTGACCCAGAGTGGCTGAAAAGCGGATGACATACTGTGATTTGATTTACTTCATCAATCCCTGCCTACAGAGACAAGAAGTTTCATTGCATCCAGAAGACACTTGTTAAAGAGAACTCTTTGCATGAATGGTTTAAATGCACCTGCTTCATGGAACAGGAATGCACATGCAATTTGTCTCCAAGCATAAGTATGCTGCCAGGTTATCTATCCATTGTGGTGCCATTGGACAATGGTATTAACCCCTTCTTGCCAGCTGCACATAGATGGGGTAGGATGAGAGAAGGAATATGAAAAGGAGGAGGAGAAGGAATAGGAAGGAGAGGAGTAGAAGATGGGGGATTCGTAGGAAGAAGTGGAAAAGGAGAATAATTAAGAGGAGGAGGATTAGAAAAAGGAAGAAGAGGAGTCTGAGATTAAGAAAAGGGAGGAGGAGGAAGAGATGAAAGGAGTATGAGAAAAAAAAGAAAAAAAGAGGGGAAAAAGAAGTGGTGTTGGAGGATTAGAAAGGGGGTGAGTAGGAGTTAAGATAAAAAGGAAGAAGTTGCAAAAAGAGGGGAGAAAGAAGAAAAGAAGAAAATGGTGTAGAGAGGTATATAGGAAGGGGAGATAGAATTAACGGAGGAGAAATGGAGGAAGAGAAAAGTGGAGGGAAAAAAGGAGGTGAAATGGAGGAGGTGAACAAGATTGAGGGGAAAAAGGAGGAAGGGAGGAGGAGAAAAAATGAAGGGAGAAAAGGAGGAGAAAGGAAGGAGGAGATAAAATGGAAGGAAAAAAGGAGGAGAAAAAAGTGGGGGAAAAGAAGAAAAATAGTGGAGGAGAAAAACGTGGAGGGGAAAAAGGAAGAGAAAGAGAGGAGGCAAATAAGATGGAGGGAAAAAAGGAGGAAGAGAGGAGGAGATAAAAGGGAGGGATAAAAAGAGGAGAAAGGAAGGAGAAAATGGAGGCAAAAAAGGAGAAAGGGAGGAGAAAAAAAGTGGAGAAAAAAGAATAGAAATGGAGGAGGGGGAAAACGTGGAGGGAAAAAAGGAGAAATAGAGAAGAAAAAAGTAGAGAAAAAAAGGAGAAAAAAGTAGAGGGAAAAAAGTAGAAAGAGAAGAAGAGAAAAAAAATAGGGAAAGGAGGAGAAAGAAAGGAGAAAATACTGGAGGGAAAAAGGATGGAGGAGAAGAAAAAAGTGGAGGGAGAAAAAATGGAGTGGAAAAGATTGGAGAGATATATATGTGTGTGTCATGGTGAGCAATTAGTGCAGAGCTCAGGTATCTGCAGAGGATGAGTGAAGCAAGTAAAGGTGAAGGTGTCATCTTCCCCTGGCAGCCGCTGGCACTGTCACGGACGTGGAACATCGGTCAAATCAGCACTCAGCGAATCAGCACTCACTCCTTAAGCGCCTACTGCTTGCTCGACTCATTGGCAGTAGAGACGGCGGCAGCGCTACAGCTTCACGGCAGTCTGTGAGGAGCGGACGGTCTCTCAGAGCTTGTTATCATTTCACGCCAACAGGCGCTGGGGGACGGACGTATCGGAGTTTCAGCTTGCATGGATCTTGCTACTTCCTCTACCTACTACTACCTACCGCAACTCCTGATTCTGTTGGGAGGGGCAATCAAAACTAGGATTTACATATTCAGTCCGATTTCAAGATCTGTCCAAAATCTTACATGCTACCTCTACTTACTACTGCCTGCTTCTACTACAGCCGCCAATCCTCTTGGGAGAGAACAATCTCAACTAGGAATTAAAACATTCAGTCAGATTTCACAATATGTGAAAAATCGTACATGCTACCTCTCTACATACTACTAACACAGCTGCTGATTCTCAAGTGAGAGGACAATTACAACTAGGAATGCACAGTCATATTTCACAATATCTTATCAAGGAATTTATGTGATTCAAAAACATACAGTAATGCTTCTGAGAACATTGAGCAACTACTCTACTATGCTACTTAAATGAATACAAGTAGTTCCCAGTTTTAAATGGAATACACCAGGAATTGTGGATCTGTCATGAAGGTGATTTGAAAGATATACAGGAATCGCTAGGTTGATTTAACGAGGCATTGAGGAAATACTATTATACTTTATTCGCTGATTTAATGAATACAAGCAGTCTTGGATGTAGGATCTGTTATGCAGTGGTCGTTAGTTTGATAGATGAGACTGTATATAAGGAAATACTAGAAACTTCTACAATATCAGAAATACAACAGTTACTGAGAATTTGAAGTATACATTACTGACTGATGACCTGTTATTGTGGAGTACAGAGGAATTACATACTACCCAGCATGAGCTACATTGATCATAATGGAGATGTTAAGGAAATACTATGAGCTTTTCAATTATCAGGAATAGAGTCATTTCTGAAGAATATAAATGTTCATATTTGAAGGTTTTCAAGCAATGCATATGATTTTGAAACCAAAAAGCAATCATCAGTTTGATCAAAGATATATTACTGCAGCACAAAATTTAGGTATTTTAAGCAGATTTAGGTTAACATGAAGCACATCCACAATTGATATTTTTTAATGAAGAAAATAATTATATGATTTTGAAAAAAAATACAGTAATCAAGCTTTGTTGGTCAAGGAGATACTAAAGAAGACAGCTGGCTGGAAATTTTTCATTTTTCACAAATCTGTATGGAAGGGGGGGAAAGATATTTAACAATTTAACAGCATTCTCTCTGCTGATCAGGAAGATTCTCAATGAAATGCTAGAAATTTATAAATGTTCCATTGCCAGGAGTATAAGCAATTATTAGAGTGTTAATACTCTCAGTGTACCAATGTCTAGTCTTTTTAAAGGAACAGCAATGGCAGTGTGTAAGCATTGATTTTGCGACTTTTTACACAGAATTAGAGAAGGTTTTGTGATCATTTTAACATGGCATAAGGAAATGCTTTGTGACTATTTTCACACAGCATAAAAATGTTTTATGATGACTATTTTCACACAGAATTAGGTAATGTTTTGTGACCATTTTAACACAGCATTAGTAAATGTTTTGTGACTATTTTCATTTGGCATATTGGGCGTTTATCAATATAAACTGGTAATATATAGGAAATAAACACATTCTGAAGTGTATGTGTCAAACAACATCAAGCATCAATATACTATACTGCTGGAATTGGAGGAGGATGAATGTTTTGTCTAGCTGCTAAAACAGACTAAACAAGTTATAGTAGAAATTCCTGATATTCAATGAGAGCAAAAACTTTAAGAATTCAAACAGTAATCAAAGGAAGCATTGACATTTGTGCAAGTTTGATTAAATCAGAAAATATTTCAGGTATAGTTTAAAATATGCAGTATGTTTATTTTTTAAATGTTATGAACCCATTATCTTATACTATTCCTGCATGAAAATCTCTGTTAACCCATTTATGTCTCAAGTAACCTTAAAAGGCTTGACTGTTTCAGTTATTTATT
Source organism: Maea johnstoni (assembly GCA_963942565.1). Taxonomy (NCBI): domain Eukaryota; kingdom Metazoa; phylum Annelida; class Polychaeta; order Spionida; family Magelonidae; genus Maea; species Maea johnstoni. The sequence continues at coordinate 36,439,432 of OZ012690.1, forward strand.
TATTTTGAAAGTATTATTTAAGAAAAAAATTCTTACGTATGTAACTTAATACATACTCATAATTCTCCTTTGGATATTCCGGAAGTCACATTTTGTTCCTACATTATTTTTCAAGGCAATCAAAGAAGCATATTAGATAACACTATTTAGCTCCAATTTGAGGTATGTTAGTCTCAGTCTCTATTGTATCGAGGCAGTCTTTCTACATCATATAAAGGAATTAATGAATTCTAAATCACATGTCAGACACCATTACAGTGATATGCTTGTAGACACATATTGAATAACAATCTCATTTACAGCAGAATAGCAACACATCTCCCACCAAATCACCTCAATAGCAGCACAAATACAGTGTGATTTGCCTATATGCATTTCATTGGCCAAACACTGACTCTGGTCCTCTTTAGAGTGCAAGCCACACACAGCTCTTTGATCAAACTGCCTGCTTTCTGGGTGCTTATTATTTTGCAGCATAGGAGTTTCCAGTCCCTTGTGATATAATATTTATAATCACATGTTAGAATTTAAAAGGACTTGATAGGTGTAAATATCTTACTTTAGTGATCACTGAAGAAAACATTTTGTCCATAGCAGTCTCCAGCCTACATAAGGGACCACTTGTTGTAGGTTCCTCAAAAGACTGGCCCAAGAAATCCCCAAGTCAAACTTTCATTGACTGTTAGCAAATACCACCTGTCTCCTACGACCATTGTGAGTTGGGTATTTCTCAGCAGGTTTGTCTGTAGCCTTAAACAGACAAACAAGGAAGATTGTACCAAGAAAGCTCGATACAAGGACTTGCGAAGGTGTCCTGTTTTCATTTTTTGGTAGACCTTCACCAAAGGTCACTGGTGGACAACGAAATGGCTGGCATTGCTGGATTAAGCATTCCAAGACATCACAACACGCCGCCAAATGCAACGACAGTCATAGCCGAGGTCCTGACCACTACTAGTAGTAAACGTTTTTACATAAGCGTGGACACTTTTCTACCCCTGATAGTGCTAGGGGTGATGATTACGCTCATTGGACTCCTGATAGCTGTCATGTCATGGTGTAGTGGTTACATACCCTGTAGGAAACCAATGCACCTACAGAGACGAGACCAGCAGCAACACTCAGCACCGTGAACCTTAATGAGAGGATGTGAGTTCTGCCTGAGTTATAACAGTAGGGCCAGCAACATCAAATGCGTGGCTCCCTTAACCCTTATGCTGCTGGTGGCTAATTTGACCAATACAAAATGATGCGAAAAACCTAAAAAAATGACTGAAACCCTGGCACATGGGTACTCATCTGAGAGTACTCAATGAGAGCTATCCAATGAATACCAACATGACAGGGTTTAGATGGTTTTTAAAAATTATTTGCATCCTTGCCTTTTGAACGAAAGTAGCCTCAGCATTAGAAGGGTTAAAACACCTTTACAGAGATGAGGACAGCAAAAACAAGCTGCACCACGAACCCTCATGAAAGGATGTGAAATGTGCCTTAGTTATAACAGTAGGCCCAGCAACATAAAATGCTTGGCTCTCTTAACACCCACCAGGGCATGGAAAACAAGAGTTGTCATAAAACTAGAAGGCAAGAAGCATTTATGTAAGGATACAATATTTGCAACTGTATTTGTAACAGTCAATCCTTTAACTTCAAAGTTTTGGCTCCCCCGAAACCTACTAAGGCATGTCATGAAGCTAGAAGCAGTTATGAAAAGATATGATATCTGTAACAGTTTATTTGCAACAATAGCAAAGCAAGTGGTCATAAGATGGCTCCTTTACCATACCTTCTGCTACATATCCCAGACTAGGACTGTCATTGTAACCATTTTGAGGATTTGTGGTTTACATGATTATTTAATGATAATGATGTAGACTCTGCCTCTTCGCAATTGGCAATTGTTATAAGATTGACTGGTTAACTTGTGAATATAAGTTTGTGATCCAATCATCCAATGTATCAAATATTATCAAAGACAGTACTATCCCAGACTTATGATTCTGTGAAACTTCGTGACTTTCCAATGTCCTGGTTTTAGATTTGATACAAACTGCAAATTGCACAAATTATTTAGTTCCCTCAAAAACATAATGAAAGTCGGTATAATATTCAACACAACAATATTGCCGATGGTTGAATCCCACAAATTTTGCAATTCAGCAACTTTTTCCACTTTGACATTCTTAAATATGCTTCAAACTATTCAAATTCAACTTTTATGAATTCTTTAGTTATAGAACTGACAGAGTTCTCGGAAAAGGTGCTAAGATACTAATATACCAATGAACTATTTGTGCGTAGAGTTCCCATTTAAAATGGAATTAATGTTTTTTGGCTATTATCTTGGGAATAAGACAAATATTTACTGAGTATTTGAATAACAATTTTTAGTTGACTCCAAACCAAAATTCCTCTTTCACATATCAGCCAAAGATGCCTTCACTATGAAAATATTACCAAAATAGTCTTGTCTATTTTGGATGGTACAGGCCAGGCTTGATTCTTTAAAAAATGTGAAGAAAATATGATGTTGGTTCCATTTTGATTAACATATCTACATCAAATATAGAATTATGAATTATATCAGGAAGATATCTGCAAAGTCTTTAGGTCTTTTTTGGCTTTTTCGGAATGCATGTTTTTTTGGCTCAATAGCTCATTAAAACATGCAGCATCTCAGAAAGGCATGACTGATTTGGGGATATCTTATCACTTCAGTGATAATTAAGTAAAGCACCTATTAACTGTGAATGTTAATTAGAAGCCAAATAACATTTTTACTTGAAATGTTTTATTCATACATGTATGTTTTTCTAATTTATTTCTAAATGTATCATAGATCCAGATTTTACATTTAAGAACTGTGGAGTAAAATCTGTTGAACACTAGCTTAAGGTGTGATTGGTGTATATAGCAAATGTTTGGAAGATGAATAGGCATACTTGTTTAATAAAATATTCCTATATTTACCTTTAAAGATACTTGTTCTGTTTTTTGATTTGCATAAATTTGGTGATGAATGTTGTGGGAATGACTTGATAGTACATGGAAACAACTGACATTTGGCTTTGGTTAGTTACTAAGTAAAGAATGCATATCATATATATATATTTTACGATTGACTTATAAGCAAGTAACTAGTTACATTCTCATTGGCTAAACATTTAATGAATTGAAATCAGCTTTTAAGATTCAAGGAATGTGAATAAACCCAATCAAAACAATAATGGATTCATCCTTGCAACCATAAGATCACAGACTGATTGTGACTGTAAAACACTTGATAGAAACATTCTTACAAGTCATCTAGGGATTTTGAACCTTAACCAATTAACGCTCACAGCGGCCAAAAATAGCCGAATAATTTTGATGAAGACTTACCGGTAATAGCATAGTTAGAAAAATATTTGATAGAGAAATGTGAATCAGAACATAACCAACAGCTCTCTTTCAAATGATTTGTAAAATCATTTTCAATTCTAAAGTTATTGTCAAAAGTATTTAGGTCCAGACGGCACTTCATGGAGGAACTGTTAATAGGTAAACTCTTCCATGTCTGCGATGCCCCGAAACTACCCACCTATTTCAGGGGCAAATATTCTGAACAAAATATATTGGAAGGAGAAATGTAAAATTCTATTTTTGAGATCTTTGCTGAATATCCTTGTAATCTTTATCAGTGTCTTCACAGCTGATGTATGTTTTTATGGGAAATGTTATGTGTGAATAGGAGAAGGTAACTTGGTATCAGTGGAAGATTAATACTTTGGACTGTGGATGCATAAGCCAATCTTGGAATAACAGATACTATTTAAATATTGATTAAACATTCTTGGGAGTCAGGTCGATTTTGATTTGTAATCAAGTTAGATATAATTAGTATTTTATTCTTTTCATGGCAACTGTTCCATCCTCGTAGTTTAATGTTTTTTATAAAACAAGCAATGGAGGAATGAACAAAAGCATTTGAAAAAAGTGGATGAAAACAGCCATTTTGCAAGAGAAAACCCGATTCATGGTTTAACCCTTATGCTGCTGGTGGCTAATTTAGCCAATACAAAATGATAAAACCTGAAAAAGTGATTGAAACCCTGGCACATGGGTACTCATCTGAAAGTACTCAGCAATAGCTATCCAATGAATACCAACCTAGCAGGGTTTAGATAGTTTTCAAAAGTCTTGGCCTAAGTCCGGTTTCCCGGACCCATCCTATATAGGAAGGAAACAAAAGAATATATAAACGAAAACCATTGATTCTAGCCCCGCAGGGTTATAACGATCTGATAGATGTATTGGACCCTCTTGAATTATGCCCCGCAGGGCCAAAACACAATTTTGGAAAACATGTTGGCTGACGTCATCCATTGTCGCGTCATCAACGCACGTGCAAATTTAAAATCAACAAGAAACATGGCGGACCGCTACGATCGTGAGCGCAACACAAACTTCCTTTGAATTAATTAGATTTAAAACATGTAAAGCGCGGCGGGGGGGATCCCTATATATATTTATGAATCTTTTTTTAATGTTTCAATAGTATATATTTCGTTTCCTCTCCCTATATAAGGTGGGTCCGGGGTTCCGGACTTAGGCCAAAGTCTTTGCGTCCTTCTGCTTTGGCTGAAAATAGCTCAGCATTGGAATAGTTAAATGATAATGGATAACTGAATCCATGACTTTTTTGTAGACCCCCCCCCCCCCCCCTCCCCAAAAAAAAAAAGAAATGTCTGATGACATAAATTTTACATGAAGTCATGCCAGTCGAGATGGCTCACATTACTTTGTTTTCACCTCACTAGGCTGGTAATTATAAGCTTCAGCCTATACAATACTTCCTGATTTATGGTAACACATTTCCTCTCAGCTGTCTGCGGTGATAACGATTAGGGCAGGGATTAATGCACACCACCCTGGATCCTTGCAAGCTGGAGGACATTCTACAAAATTAATTGAGCAACTTTCCTAAAATAGTAAGATCAGACAAGTACCCATAAGGCCACTCCAATTTATTTACTTGTCTTACGTGCTCAGGAGGTAGGAAATGAGCCATTTTGGAATTTAAAAAAAGTTGAAAAATGTGACTTTTTTTATTTATTTTTTTTTTTTTAGAGTCTGACGACTAGGATATGTTTCTACCAGCCTATTCTCAACTAAATAAAATCAATCAATCTATTAATCCTTGTAACCTGAAGGGTGGGAGGTATACCTCCTCAAGTCTGAGGCTCTACTACAGCAATGATAGCTTCCTGTAGTTGATTGAATCACACTTACAAAGAATATTCTTAAAACTTTTTTTATTTTTATTTTTGGAGTCTGACAGAAAATTTCAAAACCACTTTCGTCCGTAAGACACCAAAGATGACTTTTTTTTTCTTTTTTTTTTGGAGTCTGACAGGATTTTTTTTCAAAAAAAGCTTGTAAGACAAGTAATTAAATTGGAGTGGCCTAATGGAAATAAAGAATTTGCCTTGGTGCCACACAAAATCTTATTCTGCCACTAAAGTCAATGTTGGCATTGGTTTAGTAAAGAATCTCAGCAGATCAGTTAAGTTGAAATTATAAAAGTATTCTATTTTGAATATAGAATCAATTACAAATTTGAAAACGACAACAACAGCAACAACAAACAAACGCACATAACAAAAATTACCACTGGGGTACTTGAGCTTCAATAGAACAAATATCAGAGATTTTTTCAAATTTTCAAACATTAATTTTATCATATATTTTCAAATTCCATAAATTTCAGGCTGGAACTAGGTTACTTTTGAAACTAACTTGAAATCAACAGTGATTTTGCAAAATACTTCAATGAGAGTTGTTGGTTGTATTCTTATTGAAATTTCTCCTAATCTCTTGCTGCAAAATTAGAGCAATAATGGGACCACACTCATGCTGCTAGTTGCTAATTTGGCCGATACAAAATGATGCAAAAAAGCTGAAAAAATGACTTAGACCCTAGCACCATGGGTAATCACATGAGAGTACTCTGCAAAAGCTATCCAATGAATACTAACATGACAGGGTTTAGATGATTTTCAAATATCTTTGCGGCATGGTGCTTTGGACGAAAGTAGCTGAGCATTGGAAGGGTTAGGAATTCCTCCAGAAATAGTCGGCTGGAACTAGGTTACAATAACTTGAAATCAACTATGATTTTGCAAAATATTTCAAGGAGAATTATCGGTTGTTTTCTTATTAGAAAATCTTTTCTGGAGTATGCTTTTGCCTGAAAGAGTTCACCAAAATTGTCTGGCTGCTGATGCTGTGAGCAATAATGGGTTATATGAGCATGGTGACCACTTTCTAGCTTTTTAGTCACCTGTGATCTTTGATCTATCACTATTCTATTTGTTAATATTAATAATAATTGATATTTGATAAAACGCCCTTTCCACCTATAATTTTTAAAAGCACTATAAAAGCCTTAGCATGGGAAGGGTTATGGTGACCACTTTCAGCCTGTCAATCACCTATGATCTATATCTATTCTATTTGACAATATCAATAATAATTGATATTTGATATAGCGCCCTATCCACCTATAATGTTCAAAAGCATTTTGTAATATTTCAAGGCAAGGCAAGACTCCACACCTGATGAGCCACCTTACAAGATCAAATCAACTTCTGTGGAAGCCAACTCAGAGCCATTTCAACACTAATTTGCAAGTCCAACAGAAGATCAATGTAAGACATCAGATCAGTCAGCAATTAGTGTGGGAGCCAAGGGGTGTTGGGAGGGAAACTCATGGGGCGTGCTTGTAATTAATTAGTGTAATCCTCTGCTCCTGTAAAAACCTGTAGGGTCAATGAACTCCAGTGAAATAGAGAAAAAAGAAAGGATACTTAACTTCAGAATGATGGAACCAGAGAACGTTATCGTCCTGGACCTAAGGCATGTGGCGGTGTGCTTGCATTTGATTATTGTAATCCTAGGCTGCTGTAAAAAAACACTTTAGGGTCAGTGAACTCCAAAGAAAGGATATTTAACTCCAGAGTGATGGAAGCAGAGGATGTTATTGTCATCCTCACCTACCATAAGAGTGGTAAATAGTCACTGAATCCGAAGAGATAGAAACAGAGAATTATTGTGAGCTAGGTTGTGGTGCCAGGGCATATTTGTGGTTTATATGTATAATACTAGTCACCTGTTTACCCTTCCAATGCTAAGGCTACTTTCGTCCGAAACACAAGGATGCAAAGATTTTCGATAACCATTTAAACCCTGTCATCTTGGTATTCATTAGATGGCTCTCACTGAGTACTCTCAGATGAGTACCCATGTGCCAGGGCTTCAGTCATTTTTCAACTTTTTGCATCATTTTGAGATGGCCAAATTAGCCACCAGCAGCATAAGGGTTAAGACCTGCTGAGCGGTTAAGGGTCACTGAACTCAAGAGAGATAGAAACAGAGGATTGCATCATTATGGGTCAGGTTGCAGCACCAGGGAAATTCAGTGCATATTTTGGGTTTAATATGTATAATCAGTGTCTAAGCCAGGATTTAGAAACTGGGTGCCTAAAATTGGCAGTTGTAAAATTTTTGGGCGTCCACATTTTTAAGGGGGATCACAATATACTCACATTTCAACCATATACATGTATAAATTCATCAAAATAAGGCATGATATCATTAAACAATGCCATGGGAATTATAAGGAGATGAGAAAGTTCAATTATAAGCTTGAGATTGGGATTTTTAGAAATTCCACACAAAAATATTTGGGTGTCCTGAGGGGTTCTTTTTAAGGGTTTGGGTGTCCAAAAAGGCACCCAGACGCCCTGCTGGCTAAGACCAGTATAATCCTACTCTCCTGTAATGATCCGCTCAGTGGTAAAGGGTCACTGAACTCCTGAGATATAGAAACAGAGAATTAATTGCATCATTATGAGCCAGATTGCAGCGCCAGGGAAACTTGGGGCATATTTGTGGTTTATATATATAATCCTTTGTCTCCTGCTAAGACCTGCAGGGCGGTAAGGAGTCAATGAACTCCAGAGATATAGAAACAGAGGATTGCATTGTGAGTCAGGTTGCCGCGCCAGGGAAAGACGGGGCATGTTTGTGGTTTATACATATAATCCTTTGTCTCCTGCTAAGACCTGCAGGGCGGTAAGGAGTCAATGAACTCCAGAGATAGAAACAGAGGATTGCATTGTGAGTCAGGTTGCCGCGCCAGGGAAAGACGGGGCATGTTTGTGGTTTATACATATAATCCTTTGTCTCCTGCTAAGACCTGCAGGGCGTTATGGAGTCAATGAACTCCAGTGATCAGTTTGTTGACACTTAATCCATATTTATTCTTGATTAGGAGTTACTATTGAAACTGCTGTCTGAATCTTTGATATGTTTAACAATAACTTGGAAAATAGGATTGATTTTACTGAATAGTTGAGGTAGAATCGTTGATAATGTACTAGTATTTAATCAACATTTCCTCTTCAAATACGTTTGCCAAATATGCTTTACCCTAAAAGATTTCACGAAAATTGTCAGGCTGTTTTAGGCTACTGCGACCACACATTAATGGGTTAACTTCAGAGAGATTGGACTGGGGATTGGACACTAAACTCGTGAAAGATAGAACCAGGGAGTGGATACTGAGTCTGACACCAATGGAAATACTCAGATAGCCCAAGATATATATTAAAGCAACATATTAAAGAGTATGTGACCAGGTTATGAACTTAGTCACTAATTGAGATAAAAGTAGTCAGCGCTGGCAGAGGTCAGTACATAGTTAACTGCATGTTGTTTTTGTGCTTAGTTTGATGTCATGTTTGGCATCTTCTCTTTGGTTCTATCCCTCTGGGGACACATCTCCCAGTTCCAACTTTGGTCCTTCAAAGAGTGCACAAATACATCTTCAGGTGGAGACAATGTATTCCTGAATGTAAGGCTGGTAATTCCAATACCATATTTGTGTATATACTCATTTCTAAATAGCACTTTATTTTTCATAAACACAGGAAGTTACACACAAGGAAGTATACATTTGGCCATCACATGAAAAGCGGTGGGTTACAGTTGGTGAAAAACTTTGTTGAAGTTGAGAGCACTGCTTCGATACATATTTTTGCTTTTTAAAACATATATGGTTTAAACATCTTGTGTTAGCATTGAGGCCCGTAGATAGTGTCTTACTTGGCCCCTCACTGCTTCTCCCTGTTATCTACCTCTCTGACTATACCCTGATTGGTGATGCATCTCTCTCTCCCTCTCTCGTTTCAGGGAAAAGCTCTTGGTCAGATGCTGCTAGACTTTGAGATTAAGAATGTTCCAGACCTGCCCAAGCTAGCCGAGCAGCAGGAGCAGTAGACACAATGCAAATATTGGAAATTACAGATCCACGCCTGGTTGTATTCACCCTTTGCATCTGGAGTGCACCCTTCTAACCCTTATGCTGCTGGTGGCTAATTTGGCCAAGACAAAATGATGCAAAAAAGCTGAAAAAAGCTTGAAACCCTGGCACATTGGTACTCATTTGATAACACTCAGCAAGTGCTTTCCAATAAATACTTTCATGACTGGGTTTATAGTTTTCAAACCCTTACGTCATTTAGTGCCTTGGACAAAGGTAGCCTCAGAACTTAAGGGTTAAACGCAAAACACAGCAAGTGAAAAATTACTTACAAACTATTCAAAAGAACTATTAATTAACTCTTTTGCATCTGAGGTGCACACATGGTCTGACATTTTTGAACAGAACTGAACGAGTAAAAAGTTACTTGAAAACTATTTGAAGGGAAAATGTTAACTCCCACAGGAATAACAACTTTTAATGAAATATTTCTTGAAATGTTGCTTTTTATTAAGATATTTTCATATGAGTCAAGCCGTGTGTATGCTCCAATTGTAAATGGGTTATTCATCTTCAGTTTACCATTAAGAATCAATTACAATTTTCCATTTTAATAATATTTAGGTCACATTCAACCATTTATACCATTTGTAGAACCCCAAAAAGGCTTGACTATTTGGTTGATATCTCTCAGGCAATAATATATCTGAGAAAACATGTGATGGAGAAATGTTATCAACAGAAGAAATGTTGATCAGAAACCTAACAATAACTCTTCTTCAGGCGTGTTGAGAATTACATTTTTTTTATCTTAAATCATAGGTTATTTTGATGTAATCATATCATATATCCAAAAATCACATGTCGAGGATCTCAAGGCATGGCTGGGTTAATAACCAGTGGCAGGTGGTGCAAATTGAGGGATGATATATAGCATTAAAATAGCCATTGTTATACTGTAATGTACAGTAATGTTAAAGGTAGAAGTACCAAGATTTGATCGAATATAGTATGAATCTGTGAATATATCTGAGATATGAATACTTTTTAGTTCGCACATTTTGGAATCATGTTGTACAAATATAGATGAATACAGATGTAACTCATAAAATGAACATATACTTTTTGTTGTTTTGTCCTCCAAAGTGTGAATGCATGTAAAAAGGCACATCATTTCCTGATAAGTCATATACCTGGTGGATTTTCCTGATCATTGCATATGATTGAATGCCATTAAGTTGTGTTGTATGTCCATTTCTTGATTCATGTGTGTGCAGCCGAATTTGCTTAAATGAAAAATTGTACAATATCATTTTTGTATTTATATTAATACATTATTGGCATTCACTAACACAACCCATCATGGGATGGGTGTTGGGAAGTTTGATTATCATCTCTTCTGCTATATCTAGCCTAATTTGTGACTAGCCAGTTTTAACTGGAAAATCTGGCTAAAACCGCAGCCTAACACCAAGTCACTGGCAACTTTCTTAACGGCCCTGGCTGCGATTCAAACCTGGGCAGTGGTGAGAGACAATAGGCAGTCAGTGGAAATGCTTCATAATAATAATAACAATAATAAAAATAATAATGATAATAATAATAATAATAATAATAATAACTATAATAATGATAATTGATATTTGATGTAGCGCCCTTTCCACCTATAATGTTCAAAAATGCTTTATAAAGAAAAGTCTGTGGAAAGATGTTTATGGTCCATATAGTCAAATAAACTCAGATCAGCCTTGATGTTGTCTGGGAGCTCATTCCAAATGTGTGGTGCATATATGATGGTTGGGTGCCCTAGGCTTATGGTGCGGCTGACCTTTCTGCACCCATAAATGATGGGTTACACAACTCATCATGGTGAACAATAGTCTTATTTAAAACTACGCTCAATCAAATTCTGCTTCAAGTGCTGTGATTGGAACAGTGGTAAAACAATAGGAACACCTGTAGTGCTATTATTACCTGGTTCTATTCAAGGTATCCTTTGATAGGATGCCAACCTGTACGTATCTACCATCAGCTGTTTCCGTGGTTTTAGTTGCCATGGTAACCAATCACATGTCATGACAGTTTGAATTTCCTAATGGTTAAATCGGAGACTTCATGCAGGATGTGTATGACACAAAGCTTATAATATGAAATGCTGGGGATTATTTTGCTGGCTTGATAAGTGTGATTTTCTGGTGGATAATTATTTGCACACCAGACCATTTGCACACTCCTCATGCAAATGGGTAAAGATATAATATATATATATATATATATATATATATATATATATATATATATATATATATATATATATATATATATATATATATATATATGTATATATATATATATATATATATATATGTATATGTGTGTGTGTGTGTGTGTGTGTAGCTACCTTGACCACTTGGTGCCCAGTAACAGAAATATTTGCAGATAGAAAAATACATATGGCAGTCTACTAGAATTCTAGGCTAGGTAATGTCTTTGTGTGTGAATATCTGTATATTTGGGGGAGAAATCTGCTAGTATATACAGGTGGACTGGTCAATCATTTTTATTGCTACCGTAAAACGGATGATTTGTTTTTCATTTCATGATTGTAATGTGATCATAGATATATCATATGTGATTTCATAACTACCTGTGCCATAACCCTCGATGCAAATCTTGTTTTTTGAAATTTGTGTGATGACTTACCTTTGAAAATGATCATGTTTTCATTGTAGTGTAATGGAGATAATAAAGAGTGAAGAATTTTCAATCTCAATTCATTCTGCCATGATAACAAAATATTCAGGCCTTTATTTCCTTTAAACCACTGTTGCGTGGAGACATATTTTATGAGTGCACTCTTGTGATACTTGACAAAATGACTACCATTATAATCATTAATTCACAAAAATCTCCTGCATAAGACTGCTCCGCCAATTTAGGTGAACCCCAGATTGTGAGATTGATTGCATATGAAATGAAATGTTTAGGTAGATAATAATCACATGTGCTTGTTGATTTATTTAATGATAATAATTAACAAACAATTATATTACTTCAATACTGATTGATAACTGTAATTGAGTTTTTAACCCATTTACACTCAGAGCGGCCAAAAGAGGCCTGACCATTTTGGAAATATTTCCCTTACAAAAGTATTTTTTTGAAAATATTTGAAAGAGAAATGTTGATCAGAAGACAAACAACAAATCTCCTTCAAATATTTTGTGAAATTTAGCTTCATTCCCAAGTTATTTTCAAAAGTATGAAAGTAGCAGACGATATTTCGAGAGGAACTCTTGAGTGTGAATGGGTGAACACCCAGTGCATTATAAAGCCAGACTTCTAAAAGACAGCTTTGTTGTTGATTTCTAGACCCTGATCACTGCCTTTCTCACACATTCATGCTTACTGTGGCCACAGCTAGCCCAAAATTTTGGAGATATCTATGAATATGATTGGAAAAATATTTGAAGAGTAATTTTCACTAGAAGAATACACTCAGCTTTTTTTTGAATATTACGTTAAGTTTATGTCAAAAGTATCAAAGATCCAACTGACAATTTCTTGAGGAAAAGTTGAACATTATGATTTGTAAATAAAGCAGAAATTTGCAGAACATATAAAAAAAATGCCTTTGCCTGAAACATTACACATTCAACAACAAGCCTTACTTGGCAGCTAATAGAATGAACAAGTTTATTTTCTGCTAGATTTTTTTACTAATCCACTTTTTAGGTCTTTAAACTAAACATACTGAGACATAAATTTAGAAATAAAATTATGAATAAATAAAGGTGGTCATAGTGGGACTGTAGGAGTCTTAAAGAAATTCTATACAAAGAGTTAATTGTCTATCACAGTTCTTTATTGATTCAGAATTGCCTATAAATATCTGGTACATCGAACAGACAATTGATATCACCTTAAAGGACATTGGTGCACATGCACATGAAAAGGAACAGAAGTAAGAAATATATACACCTCTTCTGAATGTATTGAAGTACACATAAAATAAAGTACATCCTAGATTCAAGTCTGTCAACCCAAGTCCGGGTGCTGATGTACAAATTATGCTTCAAAATCCTAATACACTTCACTGAAAACCATGAATGAAAGTTATTGACGTCTGAAATAAAAGGAGAGATTTGTGTCGCTTCATGTAATTTACCAACAATAATAAAGATCAAGCCACCGGGTGAACAATCTTCTTCCATTAAACAAACTAGCCCCCAAAATTGGTGAAAATACAATCATCTCTTAGAAGGGCTAGAGCTCAAAATTGGTAAAATTATTCATTTTTCACCTAGCCGATTACTTGCACAAAATAATAATAATAGTAATAATAATAACAATAATAATAATAATAATAATAATAATAATCTTAATTTAAAAAGGTTAACTCAGTCCAATGGTAAGGATCTTCCCCGAAGCCCTCTAGCATAATTACAAGTGGCCTGAGGGCTCCAAGTTTACAAAGTAGAAGAGTACATGGCTTATAGATATCTAGACTTGAAGGAAGAGATGGTGCACATCTGATTGCATCACTGTCCTCAGATTTTCACGTACTCCAGACAAAAGCACATTGCAATCTACTTGAATGTTAATAACACAACTTCAATTTTGGTTACCTCAGACAGTTTTACTTGGTCCCTATTTGTCTGAGTTATGCAAGGTTTTCTGTAAAATGATATAGGGCAATTCAGGAAGTTACAGATTAGGAAAACTAGAAAGTTTTAATGTTTAAGTAAGTAATTGAAATTCATGTATTGACTGAGCTATTCTAACACGGTACATGCAATTAAGTTAAGACATTAAATATCACATCACAATGCAACAAAACAGTGACACCAGTAATAAAGTCAACGGCACCATTTGTTAAAATTCTTCAGTTCATCTAAAATTCAAGTCTCTTGAATTGACTGTGGATATATATACCTTATGAGCATGTTGGGTTTAAAAGTTAGTACACATCATAGAGGAATCTTGACATGCTATTGAATACACATGTTCGTAAAAAAGATCACATCACAACAATTCTACCATATTCCTCTGAAAAAGCACACAGTACGCATGGGAGATTTTTGAGAAATGCAGAACTACATAAATGGTGACCAGAGGAGTGCTCCAGATTACTATATGGCCTTTATCCCTATTTCCATGTGTACCTGTCCAGAGGAATACAGTATTTCAATTCATGCACTACCGTAAATCATATGAATTTACTATGACAAATTTACCAAATTATGGATTTGAGTACTAAGCAATCTGCCATCTCGCTTGCTTAACGAGTATAACAATCTGCATAGAAAAAGGTTAATTTTTATTGACATATTTTCCATTATCACATTGCTGATTGTTTTTCAATCTTTAAATTCAGCAAAATGTTTTTTGGCAAAGCTTTCATATTTACAGTATTTCTCTGCAATGGGCAGCATAAAAAGTCATCCAAGGCTTATTACTCATAATATCAGGGAGCCTTCCCTTGATAGGTAACATAAATAAATTCCTTATATTATTCCATAAGATAACTTCGAACTAGAAATGACTTATGTAACCAGTATAAACCCTTTTGCAGCTGGTGGCTAATTTCACCATTACAAAATGATGCCAAAAAACAACTGAAAATGACTGAAACCATGTCACATGAATTCTCATCTGAGAGTCCTCCGCAGGAGCTTTCTAATAAGGCGATGGTTACTAGATTTATTGTTTCCCGGATCCATTGTGGAATGGCCCCGCCAGGAAAATAAATGTAATCACTTAATTTTGTGCTCTGCCGCCGAGCCATGAAATAAATATCTCACTTATTCTCACGTCTTTCAATGTCTGGTTAACAAAGAGAAATATGAATGTTGTTCTTAAAAAAAAGTGCAGTTGAGAAAAACAAGGTTTTGCACTGTTGAGTCTGGCTGGCAGTCAGATTGGCCCCCCCACTTGTTTACTTTTCTGACCGCTTCATCCCTGACATCTTCAATTAAATAAAGATAAGATTTAGCCTTATAAGATGCCAGGGATACGAAATATCTCAGTTATTTTTAGAGCTGCACTCACCACTCACGAACTCGAGTGGCTCGAGCACTAGGGCAGGCGAGCCGAGCTCGAGCTGAAGTCGTCAACTCGTGAACTTCTCTATGTTTGGAACACAAACGTAACACACAAAATCTACCACAAACTTTCTTAGTACTGCTTATCGCTGTCATGATTTGTTTGCAATCCCCAATGTATAAAGGCATTGTTGAGCGTTATACTGACATTTGTACCACTCTATAGAAAGCAATATGTAAATATAGATATGTATTCTTCTATGCAGGCACATTTTCAAATGAAATATTAAACCATGTAAATGTTAGCAATTCTCAATCAGTAAGTATTTCGTTCTTAATTGGTGGGCTGAATAATGAATATTCAATTCAAAAACCGCAAATCCACGAGCTCATGAGCCAAATTGGTGGTGAGCTCATGAGTTGATCTCCCTCTGTGAGTGCAGCTCTAGTTATTTTCATGAATAACATTTTCATCCTGGCAAAATGATCATTAAAATCAAAAGTGCAAAGGAATATGCTTCGCCCTTGTTGAGCGCCACCATTTTGAAAATATTGATCTAGCAGCAGAATCACTGCCAAACGGATTATGAATGGTAGCTGTTCTAGTACACAATCCCTCACCGTACCCCTCATAACAAATCCTCCCACTAAACCAACAAATAGCCCTGTTCATGCATGATACAATTTATATTCAAAGAATATAAAACTTACTGAGACTTGAACCCAATCAAGCCATAAGTACTCTTTAACAAGTGTAGTGTGGATCTATGATACTTTTAACAATAGATAAGAAATTTTAAAAGATCATAAGATATTTGAAGTAGGGCTGCAGGTCTTACTAATATTTCTCCCTCAAATATTTCATAAAAAATGCTTTTGTCAGAAAAAAATCGCCAAAACAGACATAGGTTAAGGTATCCCTATACTGGGAGGGAATTATGTGACCAGGCCATCTACTTACACATGTTGACATTTCAATTAAATTAATGTGATACAATTCTATTTCATTGAATTCTTGGTCTGTACAAAGATAAAAATACAAAGATAATATCTCTAATACTGGAACTGTACAATTTCAATATGTTGGAATTAGTTCTGCTTGCTTGAGGAACCACAGTAATTTTCTGTAGTTTAAATTGTAAACACAGTAATACTAGAGTGATATATTCACATTGAACATGTCCATCTATTACTGCAATGCTCTCCTAATTGGAATACAGGATTTGATTGCAAAGCTGCAGCGACTACAAAACAGTGCTGCAAGGATAGTATCGAGAACCAGGAATTATTAACATATCACACCTGTTCTCATCAAGCTTCACTGGCTACCAATCAAATTCCGCATCCAATTTAAGGTCCTACTGCTGGTATACAAGGCGCTCAACAGACTTGCACCTAAGTACATCAAGGAGCTGCTCGTGCCTTATAAACCCAGACGCCATCTACGATCAGAAGCAAAGGGCCTTCTGGATGAGCCTCGGACTAGACTCAAATTTGGAGATCGCGCTTTCTCCATTAGTGCACCGAGATTATGGAATGTGCTTCCACAACACCTGGAGGATTCTACATCGTGTCAGGCCTTCAAGAAGTGTCTCAAAACACACCTTTTCAGGCTCGCCCATTGAGGTGTTGTTGACTATGACTCAAACTATGACAATGTGCAGCGCTTTTGAACATTTTATGAATGGAAATGGCCCTATATAAATTCCAATTATTATTATTTATTATTATCTATCTACTTGTCAGCTATTGGTGACACAGACACCCCTTATAAACACTGATCTTGATTTTCAAGTAACGGTATATATTCTTCAGAAACCTTGAAGTATCCCTTAAAGAAGGCTTTATTTGAGGTGTTTTTTATAATTATGCTGACCTTCTTCATCCATCTTCATCATTAGACCTCAATCCAATAATTTGCACAACATGATTTGTATTTAGTCTGTATATATACACTTAAGTTCAAACACATTTTTTAGACCACTTAGGCACCGTGGGGATAAAAAAAATTCATCCAGCACTGCAATGCCTCTTAAAAAGCACTGAAATGACAAATTTCCTATTGTTCATTCCTACAATTTTTCTGATTTCAGCCACATAAATACTCTCCCAGATACTACACTGTCTCTTATAAAACACAAAGATCAAGATTTCCTACAAATATTCATGTCCATTCTGACAGGAATCTGTAACTGGTAATGGAAGTACCTATCCAGGCACCTCAATGTCTCTTATGCAAAACTGAGTTTAAGAATTCCTTCCAAATATTCATTGTCCATTCCTACAGGATTCTGGTACTGGCCATGGAAATATCGTTCCCTGCACATAGTCCTGCACACAGGAAGGTGCATAAGATAAGGGAATGTATAGAAACTTGACGAAGAGGCCACAGCTGTATCGCTTCTTAGGGTTGGTTGAAAAGAGGGCGTGTATGTAGCCATTCACCACTGGGGAGGTGTTGTGTGTGGCAAAGATGTAGGTTCCTTTGATCCTCTTCTTGGCTGAAAAAAGAAATGAATAAGCTTCGGTTACACAAGAATGTCAAAGTAATAGTGCTGGAACGATTAATCGATTTATTTGATTGATCAATTGTTTTGCCATGATTACTGATTAATCAATCATTAAAACAAAAGATTGATTATTTTTGATTATGTTCTTTCCTCACATGGTCAAAGTTTCCATTCAAAAGGGGTCTTATTTACCATGAAAGCCACACATAAAAGTAAAATATTATTTTAATAAACATGAACTAAGAGTTCCTGTTCATTTATCATTCAAACTTTAGGGGTAATCATCTATATATGGGACATTGGCAAGTAGGCATATTAACATTGACAATAATCGATTATAATCAACTAATCGATTGAAAATTTGGATGATAAATCAAGCTGAAATTTTCAGATGATTCCCAGCACTACTAAGTAAAAATGTATTTCATTATTATAATAATTGAATAATTATATAATTAGAAATTAATATAATAATTGAATGAGTGAATAAATAAAAAGAATAAAAGAATATATAAAGAAATGAATGAATGAATAAAGTAATAAATGAATGGATGAATGAATAAATAAATGAAAAAATAAATAAATAAGTAAATGAATTTAAAAAAAACACTCACCATCATCTACAAATACCTGTCCATACTCAGCTTTGAGTTCAGGTGACGATCTGTCAAAGACAGCCTGGACTTGATTTCCTAAATCCTCCGGAGAGAACATACTTGTCTTATATGCACCGGGCTCTATGATTAAAACACTTACTCCAAATGGTGCAAGCTGAAGTCTGGAATAATAACAATTAAGATTGAGGCAAAGTCTATACATTTCTCAGAGCTGTTGCAAAATATTCAATTAGTATTTTTTTTTTTGAAAAAATATGACAGTTTGTTGATATATTAGCATTTTGATACGAATAAAATTTGAGAATGAGTGGGCTAAAATACAAAACGAGAAAACATTTCTCTTTCAAATATGCTTTCGGCTAAAAGTTTTCATCAAAGGTGTCACGCTGGTTATGGCCTTTTCAAGCATTAATTGGTTAAATGAATATGGAAAACGAAACAGAATACTAGTGGTTAATGGTAAAAATAACTGTGCTTAGTGCCTAAATGATGAATCTAAAACGGCGCCCCACCATACCACCATTTTTTTAGGACTGCAGGAGTGCAGGTCTAGCGCAGGATTCTCTTCGTACACCTAAACATAAAACTGTGCCATGTTGATTTTAGTAATTTTGGTTACCGTTAGTTTATAACTCACCTTAAAGCATCTGAATAGCATTCTACTCCAAATTTTGATATACAGTATGGCACTCCCTCCGGCATTCCTATTCGTCCGAGAAAGCTTGCGGTGTTCACGACCCGGCCTCGCGCTTTCTTAATCAGCGGCAGAAAGGCATTAGTGACGTTGATCATACCTAGCATGTTTACATTGAAGACACTAATATAATCCTCGCTTCGCAGCATTTCTAGGGGGCCGAGTCTTCCTGCTATTCCAGCATTGTTCACAAGTCCCCATAAACCTACAGGATAAAAGAGAGCTTCATTAGATAATGGTTAGTGCTTAGTGATCTGATTATTCTGATTGTATATAAAATTAACTCTAAACCTTTTGACAAAAGTCCTATGAAAGACCACTTGGCCCGAAGATTTCCTCAACCCATTAATGAGTTCTTCTAGATATTTTGAGGTCTCTAATACATTTGACAATGATTTTGGTATTGAAAGTGTCTTGAAGGGATGTAGAAGGTAGTATTCTATCTAACTTTTCTCCTTCAAATATTTACCCAAGGGTGGCAGAAAAAGTGACACTAATAAAAATTCTAATTTCCAATTTCAAGATAACCAGAACTTACCTTCAGATGCTGAGGTTGTGTTTTTGACTATTTCAAAGACTTTGCGTATGCTAGCCTGATTACATATATCCATGTGTATTGCCCGCAAACGGCTCGATGTGCTATACTCCAGGTCTAGTCTTCCCTTCTCTGTTAGGCACGTGGCAAATACATGCACGCCCATTGTGTCCAATTGCTTGGCCAGTTTATTTCCAAATCCAGAATCACAGCCCGTGACCAGCACATATTTCTTTGGAAGGTCTTCAACAAAGTCTCTTCTTATATAATAGTCTATGATGTGGTATGCAAAAAATAGCAGCCATCCCAAAATGAAGACTGCCTCACACTTCTCAAACAGGGTGTAACTGGAAAATAAAATGACAGAACTTTAGATTCAGCACTCTTCAGATGCCAATAGGTCAAATCAAGGTGAATGAATAAGAGAAATATCAGAATAAAACTTATTAATTCCTTCTAATAACTTCTTTCATATTTTAAGGCTTACCATACATGTCTCACACTGGATGAGCAAAGGGTATGATAGGGGGGTTAAGATTGCAAGATTTGGATGCCTGCATCTTAATCTGATCATTGACACAGTTCATCTGTAGACCATGGGTTGGAGTGTAACTTAAATCACGCCTTATTTTGAAGGGTTTGGGTGTCCAAACGACGCCCAGATGCCCTGCTGGCTAAGACCCTGCTATGAGTTTAGACTTCCTAATCCCTTTATAGTAGTATCCATGCTAGAGGATAATCCCAGCATGTTCTTATTTCAAGTACGAGTGATAGGACAGTCAACCTTTGAATTACTTCATATATTCTGTATTTGACTGTGTAACCCTCGTGAATAAAAGATTACTATTATTATTATTATTATTATTATTATTATTATTATTATTATCATTATTATTATTATCATCATTATCATTATTATTATTATCATTATTATTATCATTATTATTATCATTATCATCATTATAGTATGCATGTATATACTTAGCTATGAAAGGAATGAGGATTTGGAGCAATGTTATATAATGACACTGATTATAGTTTGATATGAATTAAATGCTTAAGGTTACTGGAGTTCAAGAGATACACACACTATCTATCCTGTTCCTCCGAACTAGATAAAGGTGTCAAGATTTGAGAATTTACTAGGTGAAAAAGGTATCAGTCAAAAGATAAGGTTACCACTTGACACATATATATATATGTTATTGAAAAGTATACTATAAAGTATATATTATAATGTATATTATCATAATTATTATTCCCTTAATTTATTAGAATGCACATCCTACATAATTTTTCTTCTTATAATCAATGCCTTCCAAGAATGGCCAGGATCAAGGTCTGATAACATTTGAAATACAGAGTGAAGCAATTAAGAACATCTTCACTGGGGACTCTATTTTGATCCAAGCCCCTCTTGCCCCCTACATATCTTTAATTAAATTCCTCTAGCATGAACATTCTTTGTATACAGAAACTGTGACTGCTACCCATTTGAGAATATACTAAAATGAAATCAAAGTTAAATTTTAAGGACTTTTTTTCTGTGAGAATGTACCTCCCACTAATTGTTTAGTTATAACTATAAGGGGAACTACAAGACCAACAGGGCAATATAAGCAGCATGAATACGATGGATAAATAAAAAGGTGAACTCAAGTTCAGTATGACAACATTTTAACCCTTTCCCATCTAGAAAGTACACATGGTCTGCACCATGCAAATATATGTATATTTACAACAAATCAATATTTTGATTAATATGTTTATAAATGTTGCTGTTCAGTTAATTGAATATTCCTAAAATATGTGTTATACTACTCCTAAATGATGTCAAAAGTTGTCAGACCATGTGTGCACTGCAGATGTAAGGGGATTGAGTAAATCTAATATCTGCCCTACTGAAACAGAAAATCGCCTCCAGTCTCACATTATACACATCACTCACCTGCCCCAATCCAGGATTGCTGCCAGGAACATCTTGGATAATGTATCCTATTGCTGTTTACAGTGCAGATGTAGTGGGAAGTGGGTATTCTAAGTTGGCCTTGCTTTCTCGCTAGTACCTTCAGCACAAGGCATCATCGTCCAGAGGGCAACCCTTGATCCCCTCAGTTAAACACTGCAAAATCAGAGCCAAGGTCTTACACTACAATAACAGACTTTGAACGACCCTCACATGCAGGGTCTGTTAAGATGTATTGTGCATCTTGTTTGTTATCTACTAAATCACAGCCATGAATTCGCACTACAATGACAAACTTTGAACAACCCTCACATGCAGGGTCTGGCAAGATATTTAGGCATTTGTTTGTTATCTACTAAATTACAGCCATGAATTCACACTACAATGACAGACTTTGAACAACCCTCACATGCAGGGTCTGGCGAGATATTTAGGCATTTGTTTGTTATCTACTAAATTACAGCCATGAATTAACACTACAATGACAGACTTTGAATAACCCTCACATGCAGGGTCTGGCAAGATATTTAAGCATTTTGTTTGTTATCTACTAAACTACAGCCATGAATTAACAATATAATGACAGACTCTGAACGATCCTCACATGCAGAGTTTGTTAGAATATTAGCCTAATTATTTATCATCTGCAAAATCACATACATGGACTAGCTACCGTTACAAGAACAGATTTTAAATGGCCCTCACATGCATGGTCTCATTGGTATAATATTAGACTTATCATTTATCATCTGCAAAATCACTGCCGTGGACTAACACAACAATACAATATTTTAAACAATCCTCAAATGCAGAGTCTGTTAGAATATTAGGCTAAACATTTATCATCTGCAAAATCACAGCCATGGACTAACACTACAATAACAGACTTTAAACGACCCTCACATGCAAGGTCTGTTGAATTATTTGGCTAATAATTTATCCTCTATAAAACAGCTACATCACTGGACTATTAACCACCCTCATGTGCAGGATTAGCTGGCATATTCCGCATATTCGGCTAATCATTTATAATCTATAAAATGAAAGCTTGACTTCCACGGCTTCAAGAGCCTTTGGACAACCCTCACACGCAGGGTTGGCATGGATATAAAGCAGCTCATTTATCATATACTAGTATGCAAAGGCAGTAGCTACATAAACCTAGACTATTACTCATCAATCTACTTGACAGAAGCAGTTCACTCACTCGGAATCTTGGAGAAATGTTTGCAGAGTCGTTCAGGTAGCATTGCCTGGGAATGCTGGATGTTGGAATATTTGCATGCAGGGTAGACTAGCTACTATAGTCTATGTTATGAACAAAATTTAAAATCCTGCATTTTTTTCCCCGATGTGCCTCTAATTACATGTCCAGTTGGTAGTATCTTAGGGGCAAAAACAGATGGCGCCATGGGTGGTCAGTACTGGTCACTAACACTAAATATGACAAGTCACCCAATGGAAGGAATAGATGAGTAAATGAGGGTTGACCCAATTGGGTTTTGTCCAAAAATGCTACATAAATGAAAATAGACAAGGAATAGATGCTTGTCCTGTGGCTAGGCTAGAGAAGGCCCTGGGGAAAGATGCCCACAGCATGGGAGCCTGGGTATATATTTAAATGGTCAGCTGATACCCAAGGTTGTGACCTTTATGCTCAGTACCCATGACACTGACCACTGGCGGTCATTTAAGCTGACCACCTCCTCTTCTCTTACAGCTGTGAAATTAAACTGGGATTGCTGCTCAGTACAGAAGAATATTGTCCAAAACATGAGTTCCATCTTTTTCTACCACTGTAAACTTTATAAATATCTCAATTTATTAATGTATCATCCACACATTTACCAACATTAGAGTAAATGGGAATGTAAGGGTTAACACATCCATATGTCTACCAGCCAAAATATTTTTTGCAATTTATTTTTGATAAGATTCTCATCCTACTTAAATTAAGCTCATAGTTAGTCTCCTTCCTTTATGCAGGTGGAATTTGTCTCCAATTTGTCCAATGACCTGGAAGTTGTATACATACTACTACTTGGGTCAGGGTTAGCCTAGATATCTAGGCTGTCATATGTATTATCTGTCATATTTTTTTCTGTTACCCAGCACCAAATAGTCTAGGTTGCCACAGTGGTCAATTTGGTTTACACTTCCCTCACCAGGGGGAATGTAGGATTTGGCTTGAGTATGCCTCTTGAGATAGGACCAGGTGGTGCCATCTATCTACCATACCTGGTACTACACTACACTGCTTGGTCAACACAGAAGGGAATGTCAACTCTTTAGGGACTAGGAGCCTAGTCTAGATCAAGGTTTGCATATCTAACATGAAGGGTTACTCTACTAGGACTTAAGCTATGGATATGTCTACCATAAATTCTTGGTAATTTGGGACACTTATTAATAATTACGGTAAAAGATCGAGAGTGGCTCAGATTTCTCAATAATTATATTGCCAAAATAATCATAGTGGCCCAATTTCTTAGGGTCTAAATTTCCAAGAATTTATATATTCAGAAATTTTCTTCATTTGACCATGCAGCAAAGTGGTCAGGTTAGTGTCTCCTAGGTCAAAGTTGACTATCCATTGGTCTTGTTGTGTCATGTATGTACAATTCTACAATGGGTGAATCTTTAATAAAAAATTTTTTATCTTATATAAATAAATCTTATCATTTGGTAGCGCAAACATAGCTGTGAGTATAGACAGAAAGGTCATATTAGTGCAATCTACAGGTCATTGACAGTTCATTCTCTAGTTGGTCACATCTGTGACAAGGAACCAAGGTCATTGTCTTATGGGAAACATCCTCTGGAATTATGATGCTTACAAATATAACTTTGTAAACAAGTATCCTCTCATGAAGAAGATAAAATAAAAGTAGAATTAAAGTTATGAGGGCCTATAATAATTGTCTGCTTTCTTAAAATATTGACCTCTGTCTAGAACTTCTTAACCAGTTTATGGTCTATATATAAGATACTTATGCAAATAAATATGGAATAATCTATAAATTTGCAAAACATTTAAAACAGAACTTTGTTAGTTGGGTTCTGAATCTTTTTTTCCAAATATTTTCTGGAAAAAAAATCTCGCCAAAAAGCTACCACCAATATAAACAGGACATTACATACATTAATGGATTTACTACTTACTGTCAAAGTTATAATTTCAAAGCTGTGAGAAAGGATTCTTCTACCAAGGAAGCCAGTATTAAAGGGGTAGGCTGTAATATTAGTAAACCCTGCATATGAGGGTAGATAAAGTGTGTTATCTCACTAAGCTACTTGTTAGTGAGCTCTGAACTGAAGGGCCATTTAAAGATCTGGTAGCCTTGTTAAACACATCCGACATAACAGCAATGCTATGCGGCTGCAATATGTGAAAGTAGAGGATAAGTACAGGCTTTAGATAAGCCTCACTCAATAACAGGTTACAAAGGATAAAGGTAAAAGGTATTCGGTTTTATATATAGTCTTTTATCCACTGAAGCGCTCACACAACCTTCCTCCCCTAGCAGGCCTGTACACAGTACACACAGAAATCATTTCAATCCCCCTGGGGGGGTTCCAGAGCAACTGGCAGCATATAGCGCACAAGCCCTAAGCACTGCCTTATTTATGCTAGGTACCCATTTTTGCAGCTGGGCAGACTGAAGCAATATGACATAAACTGTCTTGCCCAATGATTGCCATAGTGTAGTCTGTAGACTAGATTTCTAACATGTGAAAGTTGGTCTAAGTGGCCAAATTAGTTAACATTTATCTCACCAGGTGGGTAGGGGACTCAGTTTGAGCTATACATAAGAGGACTATATGGGTCCATCTACCTGCCATTTCTGGTACTACACTACTCAGGTTGGTCTAATCAGAGTTGAATGTTAACTTTTCAGGGGAGCAGGAGCGTAGTCTAGCCATAAGGTAGACTAGGTTACTTACCTATGATCAGTTTGACTTATTAATGCTCACAGCGGCTAAAGGCAGCATGACCTTTTTGGTGAAATCTTTCAGGAATAGGCATTATTGAAAAATATTTGAAAGATAACTTTTAATCAGAACACAAACAACTAACTTTCATTTTTTTTTGTAAAACCATTCTTAATATCAAAATTATTATCAAAGTCATCATAGATCTAGTCAATAATTTCTAGATGAATTGGTAAGCATGGAAGGGTTAATTGAGCTGTCCAACAAGCCGAAGTACAGTACTGTCAATCAACTATAGATGGCAAGTTTGGGCCTGTCCTGTTTCAGCTAATCATATTCAGAGACAGAGCCAACCTCAATTTCCAAAAGCAACGTGACAATTTGATGAAATCTTGCAGGGAAAAGCAGAGTTAGGAAAATATTGGATGGAGGGAAAAATGAGTGTGAGGACTTTATCAACCTCTTTCAATATTTTGGTAAAATCATACTCAATTTCAAAATTTTACAATTTCTGAAGGAACTCTTAAGCACAATCGAAACCACCTGGTGCAGGGAAAAGGAAAATTGATGAGTGTCAGAATATATATCATAGCCTATATTCTGGGATAGTCATTTGGTGGCAAGCCTGAATTTGATGGTATAAAGACAAGCTTACCATGTACCTGAGGTTTGTTCACAATTCTCTCACTAGATGGGGCAATGAGGTCCCGGTCTAACTGGCGCCATCTAGAAGTGGGCCATGGAACTACACCAACTAAAACAGCTGAAGTTGACCAAGTATAAGGTGTGTTTTTTTTTAGTTAGGACCAGCAAATTCTAGTCAAAAAGAGCCAACCAAATAAATTGCCAATAAAAGATAGCGTTAATTCACTGTATGAGTATTTTTAGTTTACTTTGAAAAAAAAAAAAAGATACTGAATATGTAAAGGCTACTCTTAGAGCTTTAGGCAGGGTTGTAAATCTAAGTGTCCATCATGGGCTATGATAAGATTGTTTGTCTTTTTCATGAGGCAGAAAACAATATCCTCATACATCAAGTAAACCCATAAATCTACCTTTCACGAACATGTGTGTCTTTTTATGAGACAGAAAACAAGATGCTGATGAAATTAAATTTGTGTATGTGTGTTTTATGTATAATCATATTTAAACTAGGATTGTATTTTAAGTTCACCACCCTGTCCAATACTCCAAGATCGTGATGGGAATTGGAGGATGACTGCACCAGTTTCTTTTTAATTGTTGAGGTTGCCTTTCTGTTACACACATGACCAGTGTCTTAGCCAGGATTTAGAAACTGGGTGCCTAAAATTGGCAGTTGTAAAATTTATGGGCGTCCAAATCTTCAAGGGGGATCACAATATACTCATATTTCAACCATAAACATATACAAATTCATCAAAATAAGGCATGATATCATTAAATAATGTCATGGGAATTATAAGGAGATGAAGAAATTCAATTATAAGCTTGAGATAGAGATTTTTAGAAATTCTACACTAAAATAATTGGGTGTCCTGAGGGGTTCTGTGAAGGGTTTGGGTGTCCAAAAAGGCACCAAGACGCCCTGCAGGCTAAGACCATGCACATGACAAAAGCAACATGAGTTCTCACTTCATCGGATGATCCAGAGGCGAAAGTGTCACCGTCAACAAGGGTTTCTTCCTAATGTTGCAACAACATTACAGGACTCAACATTAACATTTGAAGGCACGTGCCAAATATGACAGGTAAAGTTTAATTTCTACCTGCCTGAAACAATTTTGACCTGCCCTTCAAAAGCCTTAAGGTGTGATAGAACTGACTTTTTTCCCAGATCAATAAAGATGAAATATTGCCCCATACTTGCACACCTTTTTTGTGTAAAAACTAAAAAGCATCCATTTCCAAGTAAGTGGTCAACTTGGATATGACGGACCACTGTACGACAGATTTTTGCATATGACGGACAATGTGCTTGGTCCCAGTCCGTTGCATATCAAGTACTCGTCATATGTATATGACAAATTATGCATATGACCGACCAATTTTCCTGGTCCCATTGAGTCTGTCATATCCAAGTTCACCTATGAAGACTCTGATTACTGTAGCTGGGTATGGGTATATTTTGAGAGAAATTGTTTTTTCCGGTCTCTGAAGATTAAGTAATATAATTACAGAATAACTGTTTCTCAACATTAAGCCAATAATGCCATCAAACTTTGAGAATTATTTATAGACTGAATCATAATTTTGTTATATAAAACAGAAATTGAGACTTGTGAAATAGCCATGTGGGTGTAGATATAGAAGTAAAATGACTTAAATTATACATATTTTCTTTTTATGTTGGGGTGTCCAGTGAAAATATCTACATCAAACACCAACCGAAAAGAAATTATTTGGTACATTCAATAAGGGATTTTTTGAAAACTATTTATAGACAAAACTGAACAAAATCAAATGGAGAAAATAAAGTATAAGAAAGTTTACTTTCAATTTCTTTCTTTATTTTTTTATGTTACATCTTCAATCTCCAATAAACAACTGCAAGTAGATGGTGATATGGTATCTTGTGATGTTCATTCGGGAAAAATGAGCAAACAATTGCATTGTAATGGATAACGGTTTTGTTTGACTAACACTGTTCCATAACTTACAATGTACTCTTAATCCATCATAAAAGTTCTCTGCTTTGATGTTATATGACTTCAGTGGAAATAAAATTCTAAGTCCAACAATGATGGCTCCATAAGGTCTCTATTTTCAATGGTTCCTGCCACTATGGTCTTGCACTGAGCTGTTTTGTTACTTGTTCCATCACATTGGGTAATTCAGTGTGGTCGACAAGGTCACTATCTTCTTTCTTGAACAGTTATACTGCAAGCTCTTCATGTGCTCTAGAAATAGTATAGTGTCCGTCTTTCGCTGGAAATCTGTCAGCCAGGACAAGAATAAACCAGAAGGTGCTGCCATCTAGTGACCAACTAGGAAGTTACGTTTTCATGATGATTACATTCCACTGACAGCTTGTAGCACGAAAGGAACTGCAAATAAAGAGAAAAAATATTTACTCTCTTTTCATGTTTGGCTCTAAAGGGAAAGGGGTTCTAAAGATAAGAGGATTGTAATAATGCAGCTGGTCTCTGGTTCTATTGAAACATTCAATGAAGCTATGAAAGGAAATTACTTTAAAACTTCTGGTAATTTCTCAGAGGGATTTTCGCTTCCACAGCTATTTTTCAATAGATATGTGATATTCTCGAGAAAGTTAGTAAGGATATCTGTGTGTTTGAGTATAATTTGCTATCTGGCTTAGGCTTATTGATACCTATTTTAAAAGTCCAAATTCTGAAAATACTGTATGAATCTATGAACCAACAACATATAAAAACATTAAAAGGTACCTAAGCCATAACAGACTAATGAAAGATATAAAACCCATTATTTTCCCACACACTGTATTCCCAAACAATGTTTTTGGTTTTCTAACCTTGTTTGATACCTTGAAAACTGTATTGGAGTATCTTTTTTTTTAAAACACATAAATTATCTCATAAATTAAAGGCTCTCGCCGCATTATCAAACAAAAAAAAATTATAAATATTTCTCCATGCTAAAATAGTCATTAAAACCTTGCCATGTACCTGTTTTATCAAACCCTAAGTATTTGGAGGTCTGATGCATCCCACAGCCTCTGGCCCTCAGCTGTGACTGTGAGATGTATCAGCCATCCCTTGTTCATAGGTTTTTAAACACAGTTGCCTGGGTCGACGTTGTGGTGCCCAACTGATGACTCAATTACCTGAGCTTGCTATTTAAGTTATGACTTTTTTACGGCACACTTACACAATGATGCAAATTTAAGGCACAGGGAAAGTTGAACATTTTTAGCCAAGTCACAGTTTTAAGAATTCTCCACCTACTGGCACCTAGTTTAAATAGACCTGCAGACAATTTGCAATTAATCAGGGCATTAAACCAAAATTTGTATGTGGTGTTTATGAAAAGTCGTCAATCAAATCCTTTAACCAATCAGATGCTAGAACAAATGATGGGGAGTTTTAAAAGATATGGGTCATATATGAATTAGCCTGTGGATAAATGTATCAACAATTCTGGAATCATATTCTTTCTTTAATTTTAGTGAGTTGTGCTTCTTGCACATCCTTGTGCCATGTGTGTGCAACGCCTAATTTCTTAAAGGCAATCCTTTTCTTGCATCTAGTCTACACAATCTTGATGCATGTAATCTTTTATACCCTGCTGTTCACTTATATAAAATATTTCACTGGACCCCACAACTGGCAATAAGTCTGTCTAAAAATGATTTAACTGTAATTTGATATAGAATTGAATTAAGGTCTACCAAACTCGATACATTTTCTTTCTTTCTCGTTTTCCTTCTCCAATTTCTGGAGGCTCACTGGTTATTCAGGTGAAATCACAGGGGGTTGTATTGTTGAGTGGCCACTCGCGAGTCTGAGGCTCTGGTATCTTTGAAATAGATATATTAGTCTATATTACCTATAAGTAGTGGTGGGACGAGTAATCGGAAACTCGAGCTTTCGGTGGCTGGGGCCTCTGATCCGAGCACTCGAGTCCAAAAATTTATAGCTCGGAAATTATGAGCTGATGACATTTTGATAGCAACACATGCTTTCAATGCTTGTGTAGCCTAGTGATGGCCAAAACGTCCAAATTTGCGCCAGATTTCCAGAAATAAAATGCTTTTTCTTAAGTCTCTGTGTCAGATGCGTATCACGCCATTTTCTGGTGCACTGATTCTCAATGCCGCGGGAGACCGTATGTGTGTCTGGTATGTGCCGGCGTATGCCGCGGCGCAATTATGCTTTAAATCGTCCGCCTTAAGATCTCGTTAATGTGGCCGTAAAACTCGATATTGACTCGAGTTTTGGTCACTACATTTGCTGAGCGCTTGAGTTCATATTTTTGGGCCGAGTCCCAGCACTACCTATAAGGGCTATGACTACGTGCAAGTGGCACTCAACAATACAAGCCCCTGTGCAGGTGAAATAACATTTAGATTTGCATCATCACTATGTCTATGACTGTCACTATGACTCCACTCCTCCAGTATGAGTTAAATACCCTTTAAAACCCAATAAAACCCAATAAGATTTCAATTAGAAAAGAAATAATACTATAAAATGCATAACTTATGGTCGTAATGAGCTATAAAGTATACAATAAATGAATGATTGGGACCGAAACAGGAATGATTTAAGTGGACTTGTCACAAAAATTACGCTATGATTTATCATGGATTCATGCTAAATCAAATGCATTCACTGCAGACGACATTTGGCAATGACCTTTCAGATTTACACTTACTGGCCCGAATTATGACCACCGATGACACGAATGTCACCACAGTAGTCTTTACTGCTTCTCTGGCAACTCTCTTTTCCTCTGAAGGATCTTTCTGGTCTTGTAATCCTGGCATACGAAGCATTTTGGATGAGATTGTTTGTCGTCAGGAGCTGAAAACGTGCTAATCTGAGCCGGAAGTGCCTCACCGGGCACTTTGCGCACACAAGATTTTCAAACGATTTGATTGGGCCAAAAAAAGTAATAATGTTGCAAACTATTTCTCAAATTGATTCAAAGTATAAATTTGTAAAGTAAATTTTAACTGAATAAATGATACATGTTATCTACTTAAACCAGACATAAATCCCTGGAAGCCCACATACAAACTTTTACTGCTTTGCACTTAGTGAGAAGAGGGGAGGAAATTTGCATATACATCACAGCCAGTGGAATTTCCAGGGGGTGAGGCTGCAGCTAAAGCAAGTGGTAAAACTCTTTAAATTTTTCGTTATTCTATTGATCTATCTATAACATTGAACGTCCATTCTAATTTGGAACTCTTTAAACAAAAGTATAGTCTTGTAACCAATGTTGAAATAGTTATATTTTTGTTGATTTTTAGGTGTGAAAAGTTATCAAGATGAACAGAGGAGTTCTTATTTTACTTGTGGTGCTCTCAGCAGTGGGTAAGTTTCTGAACTTTCATGAACTTCTGCAGTCTGCTACCCAGTGCAACTTATAAGCAATTGGGTATAAAACTATTTGTCTTTAATCAAATTCATTTCACTAAACACCATCAAAGCTGCAACTAGTGGATAATTTAATATGAAACCTGGTAGAAGATTAATACTTCAAATATTTTCATCCCTCATACAGGGTCTTAGCCATGATTTTGAAAGTGCCTGTCCAAAACAGCAATTTCAAAATCCAGATTTAGCTACTTATCTACTTCAAATCCTTATACCAACTACATTCAATAGCCTAGTGTGTCAAAAAGGGCAATTTACACTTAAGATATGTCCTTGAGCATGTTTTATCAGGAAAATATTTGGTCATTACCCCCCAGAAGTCAAAATTGAAAAATGATCATAGAAATTTATGCCTGTCCAAACAGGAGGTTTTTAGGAAACTACCTGTCCAAAAGACAGGTAGGACGGGTCCTGGCTAAGTCCCTGCCCTCATACTGATACTCATGATACTGGAGTCTACAGAAGTGTCAGTGACATGTCTTTCAACATTTTTATCTTTATTAAGTAGAGATGGTCTATTTTTTAAATAAACCAACAACTTTTAAGGAGGTTGGGTTTATGGAAAATGTTACTGAACATCTTACAATGAGTAATTTTCTTTCACATTATAAGGAAATGATTTTCATAAAAACTTCACTGCAGCAAAGGGCGAGAAAGGGATTTGTTGAGAGAACTTACAAGTAACCGACTAAAACTGATACAGGGCTGCATCAAAAACAAACAAACAGATTGATATGCCTGTCTAGTTTGCAGGCTTTGAAGACATGAATAGATAAATTTTGAAATCCTGACCATTGATAAAAAAAAAGACTAAAATAGGCCAGTGGGACTTCTATCAGGCCTATCAATAAAAGTGCTAAACATAGAAATAATCTTATTTTTGTGAAAATGCATTTAGGACTACATACCTGAACTTTAAGTATGATATTAGACAACCCTGTCATTTTGGGTCATTATCTTGTCGAAGTCCTGTGCCTCCACTGTTTACATTTTAAGTACCCTCACCCAGGAGTCTTCTATTATCTGTTTCAGCTGTCTCACTTGCTGACAAGAAGCACCACCACAATAAGCACAGGGAGCATAAGCAACACAAAGTGGTGCCACATGCTGGACTTACCAAGAACCATGGACACTGCAAGAAAACTTTCCGCGGTTGCACCATCACAGAGGGTACTTGCAAATGCCACAGGATGAAGGCCACTAACCCCTTCCCATACAAAACCCGGGCTGAATGTAAGGGAGACCAGCAAGGTGAGTTCAGAGTTGTGCTCTTTATGTATATTTAGAAGACATGTTCAATAGAACCAGATCAAGTTTTTATTTTGTGCTTTTATACTTACTTCTTGATTTATTGTTGATAGTATTATAAGCCCAGATGATGTAGTACAGTATCTAGACTACAAGCATGAATGGGTTGACTGTATATTTCTGATTTTAGCTGTGTTATGATATTTGTCTATTTTGTTTCTTAGGAAAGCGTAACACCTGCTTACACGACCCCTGTCTGCATGGAGAGTGCGCTCAGGTCATTCACAAGCCCAAGCAAGTCAGGAGCTACTTCTGTGAATGTGCCGGATCTGGATACTACGGCAGGAAATGCGAACACAGTGAGTCAAAACCCTTCATTTTATTATGCACACTGATATAGCCTGTAATGATAGCAGCCTTGCAACTAGGGAATTTTGTTTCGTTATACTCCTCAGTATCTAGATCAGGATACTATGGTAGGAAATGTGAACACAGTGAGTCAAAATCTGCCACTTTATTACACTGATATAGCCTATAATAATAGTATAGCCTTGCGACTGGGGAAGGATGTTTCTTTCCACTCCTCAGTAGATCAGGATAGTACGACAGGAAATGCAAACATAGCGAGTCAAAATCTGTCACTTTATTACATTGATATAGCCTGTAATGATAGCATAGCTTTCAGCTTGCAACTAGGGAAGGTTGTTTCCTTTCACTCCTCAGTAGATCAGGATAGTACATGGCAGGAAATGTGAACACAGTGAGTTGAAATCTCACTTTCTTAAACAGATATTGCTTGTAATTATAGCACAGCCTTGCAACCAGGGTTGTTGTTTCCTTTCACTCCTCGGTAGTCGGTTGACCAGGATGCTATGACAGGAAATGCAAACACAGTGAGTCATATGTATCCCCTCTCTTCATAATATTGATATAGCCTGTAATGATAGCCTACTCTTGCAACTAGGGGATATGGCTTCCTTTCCCACTTCAAAAGTACTGGATTTTAGCATTAGAGGCATTTAGAGGTCTGTTTTTGTCTGGAGGTCACAAATGGTCTGACAATTTTGGGAATAGCTCCTCAGATAGAAGACAGGGCTTGACATACAAGGTAGCCCTATATCCCACAGCTACTAAATCTTTGAAAATTAGGGGTTAAGACTTTTAAGACCTAGGGAGTAGGCAACTGGATTTTTGTGAAGGTTCCTTTAAGTAAAAACACAAATTAAGCCTTATGTGGACTACTGATTCTAAAGGAAATAGTTTGTGCGACTATATATATATGTTCTAAGCTTTGGCGACCAGTACAACATTTCTTACCAGAATAGGTTGTGCAGAACTTGCACCTCTAGAGTAATACATTTAACAAAAATGTTTGGATGTTGTCAGTGGATTAGGAGAACTACAGTATGACTATTTAGTTCATATTTGATTGTGAGCATGAATAAGGTTAACACATTTTCCTATCTTAGCAGGAAAAACTGTATTTTGGACAACTTTTCCTCTTTTCTAACCTCTGAGAGAGCTCTTTAGCAACAGAGCATTGGTTACAACAGGATATATCCTTGAAAAAGTGCACATGTGTGAAATTCCTTAGTGTGGAGTAGCGAGTATAAAGTGCAGTACAGCCTCTACCACCCAGACGGTCCTTTTCCTGCACGTATATCCTTGACTTCCTCCAGGGTTTCCGCTTGACTGGCCCCTCACAGTGGAAGCCAGTTTCTGCCGAGCCTAGCCGGGCAGGAAATACTGCACTTAACCCATTTATACTCAAGAGCCTCTTGAACCCATGGCTGTGTATATAATCAATTTTCTTGACAATGAAGTGGAATAAGGAAGGATTTTCTTGTCTGGCTTTTGGCCCCTGTGATCTCAAATGAGTTGAACCATTTATGCCAGTAGTTCCCAACTGTGGCCTGACTATATTGTAGAGATGTTGGCCTGAGTATATTAAGGAAATGATTGTTGGAGGAATAAAGAATAGAACCCAACCCATAACTCTCTTTGAAATATTATTTTGAGTAAATGACTAGCTCTTAAAGTATTTTCGAAGATATCACAGGTCCAGATGACACTCTTTAAGGAGATCTTCAGGCATCAATTGGTTAACATTTGCCTCAGCTGGCAGGGTCGGTCCTAGACAATGTGGACTTAAATCTAGACATGACCTGTTGCCAAATGTGTTGCCTGGTACCTAGTGTGCACACACAAATAAACTCAGTATTAACCCTTGAATTGGCCCTTTCATAATGTTTCTCTAAGGAGTCATAGTTATAAAAGGTTTAATTTGCCATCATGATTGGTTTAGTGCGGCTAGACAAGGCAAACTGCACTTGATGAACCTGATCCACATGTGTATATATATCCTGTCTGGTTAGAATTCTATTGCATAGCAGAATTAGCAGTTAATGACTCTCCATCTAGTCACTTTTATATATGATTTTTATGTGCAAAATGCTTTGTAATATACATCATACTAGACTGAATCAAATCAAATTCCTTGTTACTTCTATTTATTTAATTAGTTTTAAAGAAGTTATGATGGGTTGTTAAAAATGAAAGGTGGGTGGCTTTATATTCTGGTTTCCCCTCTACCCTCCCAACAGTGCCTCTTCTTTTCTAAAATACCAGCCATTGACAATACCCTCCAAATGTTGCATTTTTGTGTAGCCTTGCCCCTTTTTCTCCCCATTTCCTGATTAAGATCACCTGTTCAGGTAGCCTAGCTGCTAGGCGTTACTTTGCTTAAATTACTTTATTATCTATATGTATGCCTGCACCTATACTACACTAGGACTTGTGGCCTACTCTTGATCATTTAGTTCACACAATTGCCACGCCAAATAAGAATATAACTATTCTTATTATTGTGAACTTTTAAGTGTTAGTTTTGACTTTGAGGGGAAACTTTTTCAGTCATGACCTAGTAAGTAGTTATCATCCAGGTGGGCTAGCCCATGGGTGGCAAGTTTAATTAAAGCACATGTGTTGCCCTAGTGTTGTGCAATTAAGTGAGCATACATGGCAGTCACCTGTGACTAGGTGAGATACCCTCCCAACAGGGTAAGTGTTACTTTTATCTGGCCAGTGACATACTATTAGGTGTTACAAGACCTGAGATCTGAATCTGGGTCCATCTGGCATCTGGCGAAAAAATGGTGAACTAACCTGGGTTAGTTGTATCTTGGTGTATGTATGATATATTCATCTATACCACAATAGAAGCCTGAATCCTAGGCTGGTTCTATACTCCTGTGTCTGATTGGGTATACATATCTTGAGGCATCATAAAGATAGCATAATATCGTAAATATGGCATTGCATTCTTCAGACAAGCAACTGGGGAATACTTATGAAGTTATGACTATGTAGCAGTAAAAGGTTGAGTGTTATATGATTATGGTATTACATTCTAGCATAGGCATGAAGGTAGGTCAGATGCTCTTGCTGAGAACTATGGAAGTAGGGTCTGGAAAGGGAGCCTATTACCTAGTTAGTCAAGAGAGTTCCTCTTGGTATAGTTCTGTTACAATCTTTGATAGGTTTGAATATATCCTTGGAAGAAAGCATAAATTCACTTCAAAGTCCTTAACTAGTGAGTCATTTCTAACAATTTTTCTTCAAACTGTTTAAGGAAGATGCCTTTGTTGGTAATATGTCACCAAAATAGTCAGTCCTCATTAGGTCACTCATAATACAGCGGTGGGAATGTTGAAGGAAACTGTCCCATGCTTTACTTAAACGAAACAAGTCTGTGCTGGAAGAACTTCCTGAGTTGACCTCAGCACTATCTAGAGGAAGCGGTTGGGAGGAATGCATGCTCATTTCCCACACTCAACCCTCACAGCAGGGTTAGCCAGCATGTTTTAATACCTTCATTCCTAGAGCTGTCCTGAAAAAAATTAAAACAACTAAGGCCACTCCAATTTAATTACTTGTCTTACGAGCTTTTTTTGGAAAAAAAATCCTGTCAGACTCCAAAAAAAAAGAAGAAAAAAAGTCATCTTTGGTGTCTTACGGACGCAAGTAGTTTTAAAATTTTCTGTCAGACTCAAAAAAAAAAAAAAAAAAGTGCAAGTTTTTAGAATATTCTTTGTAAGTGTGATTCAATCAACTACAGGAAGCTATCATTGCTGTAGTAGAGCCTCAGACTTAACGAGGTATACCTCCCACCCTTCAGGTTACAGGGATTGATAGATTGATTGATTTTATTTAGTTGAGAATAGGCTGGTAGAAACATTTCGCTACCAGTCCTAGTCGTCAGACTCTAAAAAAAATTAAAAAAATAAAAAAAGTCACATTTTTCAACTTTTTTTTTTATTCCAAAATGGCTCATTTCCTACCTCCTGAGCACGTAAGACAAGTAAATAAATTGGAGTGGCCTAAACAAACTAACAAACCCTTCTTCGAAAAGATTTCCAGTTCATGTATAATGTGAGTGTTTAGTTTATTATCAAAAAGTATCATAGAAGCGGACCCCTCACCACAAGGGTTCTCCATGCATAGGTTGTTAACAAATGCTAAGCTCGCGTCCTGGGCTATTCTGTTTGAAGATTCTACTGCTGCAGCACTGACCAAGTTTTAAAACAGGCTACTGCTACAGGACAACATTTTCCTTTGCTTCCTTCCTTGTGACTCTTTCAGCTGAAAGCATAGATGGAAAAGTACTTGAAGGAGAATTATTAACTAAAATGCTATTAACACTAATTCAAATATTTTTATAGAATTACTTTAAATTCCAGCTAATTGCCAAGTGTTTAAGAGATTCAAACACCAAATACAAGAGAAACACAATGGCATCAATGTGCTTGATCATTGAGTGGTCTGCTTTCTTGAACTTGCAGTGTTTATCTGGCTCTCCATATGTGATGTATCTAGGAAAGAGGTGTATGTATACTATTTGATGCCCTGTAATGCCACATGGTTTGACCTCACACTGATGTCCTGTAACTGATCTTGTCTCTTGCTGCTGATAGTGAACTCGAGTATTTTGGGGAGTAGGTAGGCCTAGCTTGTAGAATAACAAAATCCTCTGTTTGTTATCCTAGCTACTGAGCACATCTGCTAGAAACCATGCCTTTTGATATATTGAACTTAGTTATTTATTGGCACATCCAGATTGTGGGTATATGTGGTACAAACTGATATTATAAGACATATGTGTCCATCTTTAAATGGTTGAATTACAAAACAAATGACATTGAACTGAGCTAAATCCCTCTGATGGGCCCCTGCTATTACCGTGAATTAACCTACATAACAAGCATTCCCCTATATTTGAAGGGAAATAACTGCCTGAGTTGAGTGTTTTTTAATCACCTGGAGAAGATTGTACAGGTATTGGCTAATTGTGTTGTACTCTTCAAAGCCCACAGGTCTGTGTTTGTAAGATTATGTAACAAGTTTGCCCATTAGCTTTCCCATCAGCCATATGTCATTGGTCTTCTTAAGAAAGGCTAACTCCTAGTCCATTGTATAATTTACAACATGCTTTTCTCCATTCTGGTCCCAGTCTTTTACTTAAAATACCTTAGGGCTAATTTCTTTGTTATTAATCCAATTTCAAATGATTTGATGATCAGAATGCTGCTTTTCATTTATATGTTGGTACCAGTATGCCTTATGCATGTATGTGTGTCCACTTCTTCCTAGAGTGGCCAAGATCTCTGTTATCAACCTTAGATAATCACACTGCCCCCAGATAGTTACATAAGGAAGATGAATGTGTTGCTATTAAGGTCATGTAATCAGGGTCATTAATGTAAACTTATCTCCATTTAGACTAGCTCCAAGTTCATGGAATCCCTAAATGCTGCTTTTCTGCATTCTCGTTTATGCCTTCTACTTCTTGCCCACATTTTGCTCTCTAAGGATGGACTTAGGTGCTTCTAGGATTGAGGTACTTACATTGAACCTCGAATATAGGAGGAATCAAACTGTTTTGTTTTCCTTAAGTTTGGCTATGGGAGCTGAGAAGTTGGTTATATTTAGACTAGCTTCAAATCAGTGTTATTTAGCTACCTCAATTAGTACATGGAGTCTCAATGATCTACTGTGAGATGATTTTAGTACTGTTTTAGTTTTGTCTTTATCCAATAGGGGGACCCACTAGAGTTGCAGTTAATAACACTGTAGTTACTGTGCTGCCATCTGTAGTTTGATAAAGACATAAATCCCAGCCATCTAGATTAGTAGTGGCATTAAACCTATCTGAATTGGCCTGAGAACCAAGTAAGGTTATATTTTGCTCTCTGAGGACCATGCTGCCATTTTCAACATAGTACTGGTAATCTTTTTGTGGTTAGACCTGTTCCCTGAGACCCATTATAATGTGTGTGGTGTTTTCTGTTCTGATTAGGGTACATTCCTGCATGCATGTTGGGTGGTGGAGTCAATGTCACGGGCATGTCACCATGTCACATATCAGAGGGCCAGGCCACCTGCTGTGGAGTCATGGTCATAGCACTGCCTCAGGCTAGAGAAACAATCAACTCTCTCATGGTCGCCCCCCCCCCACCCCCCCCCCCCCACCCCCCCCCCCCCCCACAAGACTAACTTCTAGGCCTCACTATTTCACTCTATGATATATATATATATATATATATATATATATATATATATATATATATATATATATATATATATATATATATATATATATATATATGTATATATATGTATATATATATATATATATATATATATATATATATATATATATATATATATATATATATATATATATATATATATATATATATATATATATATATATATATATATGTGTGTGTGTGTGTGTTCTTGGGTTTTGGGCTTTGATTTCAGGTTTTCAAGATATTGTTAGAAGCTTACAGGGATAAAATCCGATAATATTTTTGGAGAGTGACAGATTTCTCCAGACCCCATCTTTAAAGTTTCCATAGGGTTTAGGAACCTGTTTTATAATTTAAGGAAATTGAAATATTAAACATTTTTTTCTTTATTTTCAGAGTGCCCTCCAGTGACTACACCTCTCCCAAGCGACTACCCACCAGCCTGCGTCGACCCTTAGATTCAAGGTCAAGGTCACACACATAAACCTCATCGTCTTCCTCACCCACAGTGGATATTGACATCAATTTGTGCTTCTGTGTTTAGCAAAACTTTTCTTAAAATGCTCATATTTTTGGATGTTTCTTTCTATTAAAATGCAATTTGTCATGCATGCACATTGTATTGACCTTGAAATGTTCACATCTCAGGTAACCTTAACTATTTGTTCTTAAGTATAAACATATTTCATTTTCTTCATTGAAAATTTTAATCTAATTTTTGCAAAAAAAAAACCTACTTGATCAGATCATTGTCTGGCAATTTAATACCATTTTATTAAGAAATATAAACTTTTTACCAAAAAAATCCCTATCTTGTTCAATACTGTTGCTGGTTTGTATATTATGAAGCACTTATCAGCGAATGTTGATTGATTTATTGAACCAATGATATTTCACATTTTGTTTTCTTTGAACAACATTCAAGGACATCATTTTGCAAGTGAATGGAATACCTAATATATCCGTACATATCAATAAGTAAAGGTGCTTGTAGGGATATTGGGATGAACAAAAGATATTTATACTGTATTGTAGAGAAGTAGAAGATATTTATATCGTAAATGAGTATCTAGTTGACTAGATGAGAAAGATGATATAGCAATTACCTTTTCCTATAGAAACTCAGGGTTGGACCAGCTTGGACCATGAAGTTCAGGAAAAGGGCAACCCACCAGAAGCTGCCTGTGTAATTATATGTGACTCTGTTTAGATTTTTTATATGCGTGATTGTTCTATTTTGTAATGCAATGTGAATACATGATACCAATTGGCTAATGACTTGACTTGAGGTTCAATATTCTTTATCAGCACTTTCAAGGCAATAAGAACTTATTTGAAAGAAGCATTTAAAAGTAAGAACACATTTCTTACAAGAATTGTAGTGCGCTTATTGATAATAACATTTTCTAAAAGAGATCGATGTGCTGAATGAAAGTTAAGTGAGCTTAACCCTTATGCTGCTGGTGGCAATTTTACCAATACATAATAATGCACAAAACCTGAAAAATCACAGAAACCCTGGCAAATAGGTACTTATCTGAGAATACCTTGGTGAGAGCTTTCCAATGAGTACCAACAAGACAGTGTTTAGAAGGTTTTCAAAGATTTTTGCGTTCTTGTACTTAGGGCGAATGTAGCCTCAGCATTGGAAGGGTTAAATTATATTAAACCATGCTCCATATTCCATCAATAATCAAAATATAAGCAAACCTTTTGTTGCATTCTAAAGATATTTTGCCTCAGGTATAAAGTTTTGCCAGTGGTTATCAGAAGAGGGCCAAATACAGTGGATTTTATTGAACCCTTTGTACTTGTAATAATGAATTGTATTTGTATGTGTACTTGTTATTGTATTGTATTGTAGAATATCTGTCAGTGGAGAACTAATTATTAAAATCAAAAACTTCCTAAACTCTTAGGAAGAAACTGAAATCTAGTGATATATGCTCAAGATCAAACTAACAACTTGAATGATATTTTAGAATAGGTTAGCACATGTGCAATGTAGTAAGTACACTATTTTAATCTTGTCTTTTAAGGAATTTTAGTTCCCAATATGTACTTAATCACTTCGCCTGGTCTTACAAGAGGATCCCTGAATTTCAAGAGACAAATTAACAGTACACATGTTTAAGAAGCATCATTTTATTGTGACATCATTTTTGAATTCTAAAGATACAACCAGCTGTTTTAGACTGTGTATATTTTAGAAATGTTTTAGTGAATTCCATCCAGTAGATTAGATCCATATTTTGATACCATGCATCTACTTTGTCTTATTTGTATGTATATTTTACATGGAAAATACAGACAGTTATGTAAACTATTTTAGTCTCACTTTTGTTTATGTCTATATATACATTCAGGTCAATGAAGGTAATACCTGGCACATAGGACTAGTATTTAAACTTGTCACCAGATATTAGTAGCTCTTAAGAAATGCTATCCTGACAATGACGAAGAACAAGAATTAATTCAGATTTTATGACAGTAAATTGTCTTTTTGTGTTATGTCCTTTCAAATACTTATTAATTCATCAAGCCAGTCGGTTAAATATCTTTGTATATGCAAACTTGCCTTTGTGGAATTGGTGCCATGCGTTTTCTAATTTCCATTTAATCCATTAGTACTCACAAGTAGAGACTTAATTATTTTGACGGGCCATTTTTGTCGAAGTTTTAGAAGTTTGAATATATTTGCTTGATTTAGGCAAATTCGGAAAACTAGATGATCCACTCCTATCAGAGGTATGCAAGTTCCCCATATCTTTTGATCACAAAGCCATTGACAGAAATCACAAATTCAATAAAACCTACACAAAACACATTCGCGTAAGGGTGGTATTTTGGTTCTTTTAGCTTATTCATTGATTTAAATCAACAGGATTGAGAAAATACAAAGCACCCCTGTACCTGGTGGCTATGTAATACCTAAAAGCAATGAACTACTTGTGTACATGCCAGAGGGAGGATCTTGACCATTGGGCTGAGTTTCCCTCTTTAAATTAAGATGATTATTATTATTATTATTATTATTATTATTATTATTATTATTATCATTATTGTACTTAAGTTCGAAGTAAGACACTGGAAAGGTACTCTTTGGAGTGGAATATAATGCAAGACCTGCTGCACTTACCATTTCATGTGTGGTACAATTGCTATATTGCCTGCTCTGCAGCAAAACTCCAAATAAATGGGGAAGTTTGGCAGTGGTCCTCATTTAAACTCATTCTTGGAGTGATATTCCAGTATCCAGCATAAAACCAACATGGTTACCAGGTACTGGGGAAGCACTTTGTAATCTGAAGATTCCCTCTTATTGAGTAAGAATTTATTAGGCAATTCAATTTGTGAATAGCCAATTTTCAGTAGTGGAGGTAACTGGAGTACCCAGCAAGAAATACGCCTATATCTAAATCGCTGGAAACTCTCCCATGCCCCCATTCTAAGCATTTAATACATGATAATTTACTTTTGCTTCTTTTCTTATTCAATTACTTATTCATTTCCTCTTACTTCTCGCAGTTACTTCATTATTCAAAAACAGGTCTCAAAAGATTGATATTTCTAATAATCACACAAAGAAACTCACTATTCAGTCAACATCACAGATAATAAAGGCCAAATGTATGAAGAGAATTTCTTACTAAAAGCAAAATATTATATGTTTTTATTTATGCCCCAGGGTGGGGACACTTACTTCACTGTATGGCATTTGAGGAGCTACAATGATTAAGATAGAAAAATACCCAAATTTAGAAATAATTCAGGAACAATTGACTATGTTGGTATTGTCATCCATACCTATACTAATTATGATCAGTTTCAACCAGTGCACTTAAAAATTTGAATTTAAGCACCAGGGTGAGGATATTTCCTTTAGGAAACCCTTGAAAAACAAAATTTCATAAAAGCCTCAATATTTTCCACTTTTGATAATAATTAATGCAGCAGTTATTGACGAGGTTAGTACTATCAGAAATACCTATACCATTATTCATCAATATCAGTAAGAGTGGCGCAGGCTCTAGTTTGTGCCCTGGGGTGGGGATACCTACTATTATGTGAATCCCCCCAACCTGCCAAAATAGCATAAAACCTCACAATTACCTACATAAAATCCTTAGCAACTATTGACTAGGAAATATGTAATCAATTAACTAATGTCAATAAAATCAATTTCAACCAGAGTGGCGCAGGCTTTAGTTTGAGTCCCGGGGTGGGGATACCTACTATGTCTATGATGTGGATCCCTCAAACTATCAAAATAGAATAAAAAAAACTCAAAATTATTCACATTAATAAATGCTCAGCAATTATTGATTAGAAAAATATAACCAATCATACTTATGTTTATTAAAATCAATAAGGTCCACTTTTATGTGGACACCTCTGAATATATTCACTTAATTCTGAAGCCAACAATCAACATCATCAGGGACCAGGGAGATACATCATCAATGACTTTGCTGCCACTGGAGTGTTCTGTACCCTAGCGCCATCTATCGCTACAAAGTGAAAAGCTGTTTTGTCTCGGTAGTTTTCAACGTTTAGTTTCCAAATATCGCATTCGGAAACAATCGACCATTTACAAAACTAGTTCACCGGCATGGCGGGCATTCCTCCAAAATCATGGCAACCAGCCAATGTTACTTTAGAAACGACGTAAGTATTGATATGAAATTTTAGCATAAAAAACACAACAATAAGTTGCTTATAAGATATACGTTTTCCACTTTAATCAACACAAAAACTTTAATGTAATCAGATTTAACTAGTGGTTTCTCAATTATCGCTCACCAACAAAAGCATTACAATTTGAATTTACAGATACAGTAACCCTTAGATGAATAAAAGAGCTTGTTTTTATTCATCTGAGGTATACCTAGACCATGGGCGAGGATCCTAGTCCCTGAATCGTTAACATTTCTTTCTGAGTTGAGCAGCCACTGGCAACCAGTGTTGTGTAGTACCAGCAATGGCAGATAGATGGCACCATATGGACCTCCTATCTCTGGATGTTTAATAGCGAGGGAAGCTAGCGCGCCGCACGAAGTGCAGCGAGCGCAAGCTCGCAGTAATGCAACATAGCGCAAGTGTATGATGTCATTCATGCACGTGAATCATTTCATGTTTCAT
The DNA here is from genome assembly GCA_963942565.1 of Maea johnstoni. NCBI lineage: Eukaryota > Metazoa > Annelida > Polychaeta > Spionida > Magelonidae > Maea > Maea johnstoni. The sequence goes on from OZ012690.1 coordinate 36,484,080, forward strand.
CCAATGGAGGCGTTTTTGTTATTGTACTGTACTTTACGTCACTGTCGACCAATGAAATTGGTCGTTACTTAAACTACATACAAAAACTGAAGTCGGCCACACATTTTGTCATCGCGTGGGACCATGACGAAGACCAATGAGGCAGGGTCTTAGCTGATATTTGGAAACAGGGTGTCCCTCATAGAGGTTTCATAGACGTTTGCGTGTCCAAAGTGTGGTACAAAAAACATACTACTAATAAGATAGACCCTATACCTTTACAGATTTTGCTTTTTTAGGCCAGATACTGCTTTGTGTGTCTTATAAAAGTGACACTACAGCTTCTACATCTTCTATCTTCTAAGAAAAGTCATCTTCAGCAAATTCTGTCATAAAATTTTGGGTGTCCAAACTGTCAAAAAACAGTGTTCTGCGTGTCCAAATGACACGCTGGACGCATTACGGCTAAGCCCCTGCAATGAGGGCTCTTGTACATTTACATTACGGGGTAAGTTGTGCCCCAATATGCGCAGAACTCACCTTTTTAGTGATCCTGACCAACATCCAGACTATTAGTTGTAGCCTGGCTAATATGACGCTGGCATGGCGAGGAAGCAGGCGAGGCTTTGGATGATTTCATTTTTTTTTTTTTTACTTCTGCATTGATTGACCGAAAATTAATGACATACAAATTAATATGATTTCAAACAAATATGTCCCAAAATATACATATAAACTGTCGTCGATTTTAAAGATAATTCAATGGCCAGTAGAATGAATTCTGGCGATTCTAACGATCTAAACTGCATTAGAATTGACCCACGTACGGGCGAGAACGTCTGACCTAAAGACAGCATCGATTGACAGAAAATTACTGAGATACAAATTATTATAATTTCTTACTGTCGCAAAGTATACATTTGGCAACAGATTATAAAGAGAATTCAATGGCCAGTAGAATGAATTCTGACAGTACTAACGATCTAAACCACATTAAAATCGACCCACGGACTCGATCAAGGCGAGAAATTCAGTTTTAACATGGATATAGTAGCGAACACGGCATAGCATGGCCAGGAAGCGAGCCGATTTTAAAGATAATTCAATGGCCAGTAGAATGAATGCTGGCGATTCTAACGATTAAACAGTAACTGCATTAGAATTGACCCACGGACGGGCGAGAAATTCAGTTTTAACGTGGATATAGTATGGGCCATGGCGTGGCAGCACCCGCAACAATCCATTTTCATTCACGCAAGTTCATTCATGCATTTCATCCAATGGGAGGGCGTGTTTGTTATTGTACTGTCAGGGTTCGTAGGCTCCTTGAAAAACCTTGAAAGTGCTAGAATTTTGTTTACCTCCCATTTTGACCTGGAAAGTGCTTGAATTTTACGATAGCTCCTTGAACAAGAAAGAACGCTGTCAGCGTTAGCTGGTGTGTTCTTCTCTTATCAACATTTTTGTTCTTTTCTTAACATGATCGCAAAGTGAATTTGTAGTGGACTGACATTGTAGTGGTCTGCCAGTGGCGCCACATGCGGTAAAATCATGCAACCCGCACTATATTAATTGACTACAAAAAATCGGTTGCGATAAACAATAATAAACTGAGCTTTTGGAAAATGTTTATTTTATAGATATCCTACTATCTGGATGTCTGTTGTCAGTGAATGAAGTAGAGGCAGCTCGTTTCGGCGCGCCCGCTTCGCGGTCGCCACTTCGGTGGTAACCAATCGAATGTGCCTCCTAAAACATGTGCCGCGGCCCACATGTAGGCAATGTAACAACAACCCGGCGCATGGTCTTAGCCAGCAGGGCGTCTGGGTGCCTTTTTGGACACCCAAACCCTTAAAAAGCACCCCTCAGGACACCCAAATATTTTTGTGTGAAATTTCTAAAAATCTCTATCTCAAGCTTATAATTGAATTTTTTCATCTCCTTAATATTCCCATGACATTGTTAAATGATATCATGCATCATTTTGATGAACTTATACATGCTTATGGTAGAAATATGAGTATATTGTGATCCCCCTTAAAAATTTGGACGCCCAAAAATTTTACAACAGCCAATTTTAGGCACCCAGTTTCCAAATCCTGGCTAAGACACTGACCCGGCGTGCTGCGAACCGGGCGCCACAAGATGGATGCCGCTGATGCGATAACAGCATGCCCTGCAAAAGAGTCGTCTAAAAAGACAGACTATAAGACCGATAACAGAAAAAAAATAGAGATCAGCAGATGGAATGACAAAACAACACCGGTAAGACAGCCGAAAAATAAAAAAAAGCACAAGATTAAGCAAAAAATGGAGGTCGCGGCAACTCGATAGATGAAAGGATAATGGCACTTCACACTAACGATAATAGGCACTTAGGACTGAGGACAATGGGCCAGCGATTTCGGGGGACTACTACATTGGCCAAGGCGAGTAATCCCATAGTGTACTCTCACGTAGTGAGAACACACAAAAACCGGGAAATCAACAAGATGAACAGAGCCGTGTCCAGCGATTGCGATCAGCATAGACAAAACTGCCCATTAACCAGCCTTTTGGGAGATTAAGAGCAGATAAGCAGATGCCGACGATGCCGCTGCACGCTGCCGTGTTGCAGTTGTGAGCGCTAATTGCATAGTGCTCACCTTATCAGCCGGTTGCAAAACAATAAGCAAACTGAGTCAAGTCAGTTTATATGCCTATTCAAGTATTTATACAACCTCTTGTGTTTATGAGAGATCGTTACTACTGTGATATTAGAGCATGCGAATTGTGTTCATACTATCAGACGTCATGATACGTTTGCAAAGCAAAGGAACAAAAGCAACACTGAAGTACTTCTCAAGCCTAACCCAGTCATCTGGAACAGAGGCAGAAGGTAAGATTATTTACTGTATCACTAACCTGGGATGCCACCAGGGGGGTCCATAGATTTTGTCATACATAACATGGGTTTTAAGTTAGAATTAATGCATGTTTACTACCCCTGTCCTGATATAGGTGGCGGGAATTGGGGGATTTAAACAAGTGATGGGATCTCATTCTCATTCTCATTCATTCTTTTCAGGTAAAAAACTTAGTTATTTTTGACCCAGATGTTTACCCCTGTTAAAATAACCTACAAAAGAAAATGAATAACATACTACCACTACTTCCTGAACCTAAGTCAAAATCAAGTAACTTGTCACTTACCTGAATATTTGCTTTTGTGCATACATCCCATGTATTTATCATATCATACATTTTATGCATGAATGAAAACTTATTTGTAAATGAATATTTTATATGTTTTATTCATGAAATAATTGCAGTGTCAACAAGAATTTTATGGTGAGGTTAATAAATAAACGGTAACCTTATGTGTGTTCATAAATATATTACTGTCTTTCTTCATTAATCTCTCCTCTGACATTCATTTTTTTCTCAATTATCAGTATCTATTGATCACGTGTATTCCTTGAAAAGTAGAATTTGTTCCTTGAAAATGTCCTTGAAAGTGCTTGAATTTTATTGTGGTCAACCAGTATGAACCCTGCGTTATTGTACTGTACATTACGTCATTGTCGACCAATGAAATCGGTTGTTACTTAACCTACTTAAAGTACCCTCCAGAGCGGAAGTCGTCTGCACGTTGTCCCATATTGTTGGACGATGACAACTTTCTGGGTCCGCTATTAAGCGATACATGCTTGTTGCGTATCCGGTGTGATCAACATTTGTTGTGTCATCTTCCATAAGCTATGATAGCAGGCTTCTGACCAAAACCAAGTTGGAAGGGTTTTAAATAATAATGGTGACAATTATGAACTAATATCTCTTTAAAACAGACAAAACTGGTAAAAACTAATCTGAGAGAACTAAAAAGTTATTTTTGCCAAAATTTGGTCTAAGTCTATTTCTATCTAGGTCCTTTATTTCAGGTACCCTCTCAGGCATTATTGAATTCCTAAGTCAAATACTGTGATGGAGAAGAATGCATTGTAATTTCCAAGGTTTTTATGTAAAGAATGTCAAAATTTTCAATTTCAACTTTTTCAACATTTTCAATGTAAGGAAGACCTGTTATTGTGAATGCTGTACTTATAATTTGCCAGTTATACATGTGTGCAGGAACTTAGCCAGGACCCGTCCTGCCTGTCTTTTGGACAGGTAGTTTCTTAAAAACCTGTTTGGACAGGCAAAAAATTCTATGAAGATGTTTTCAATTTTGACTTATGGGGTGCAATAAAGAAATATTTTCCTAACAAACCATCTTCTAGGACATGGCTGAAGTGTAACTTGCCCTTTTTGACACACTAGGCTATTAATTGTAGCTGGTATAGGGATTTGAAGTAGATAAGTAGCTAAATCTGGACTAGAAGAAATTTTGAAATTGCTGTTTTGGACAGGCATTTTTAAAATCCTGGCTAAGACCCTGCATGTGTGTTAAATGCATTGTTGTTGACACTTAATTTTCAATTGTCTTTTTAACGCTCAGCATGGGTACACTAGTGGTAGAACTTTACTGGAGGCATGCTCCGAACACTTGCCGTAACTTTGCTGAGCTGGCCAGACGAGGCTACTACAATGGTATCAAGTTCCACCGCATCATCAAAGACTTTATGATTCAAGGTGGAGATCCTACAGGAACAGGTAGGTGTCTTAAGGCATGATGTATCACATCATGATCTATATATGGATGACCAAACTACTGGAAAACATACACCAGGACACCCAACTTTCTGAATATAGTTTAACACATGTCAATTGAAAAAAAACAATTTAAAAGATATACTTCGAAGTTTGAAGTGAACACTACGACACATTAAGATACATTTATTTTCATGATAGTGTATAGACTTTAATTCATGAGTTGGATTGCATTCCTAAAGTTAAAGCTTACCTCTCATCTGTTAATCAATATGCGTCTACAAGGATAAATATTTTTAAGGAGATAAATTGTCGTCTCTGTTATGAGCATTCACAAGTCACAAAAAAGATGAAGACATAATATTGACTTGACAACTTTACAAAAAAAATCAGGGGTTTTGTTTGTGAACCATGAATGCACTTTTTTGTGTAACTCTAAGAAAGGTTTCTTTAAGTTGTTATTATATTGATCTAGAATGATTAATTCTGTGTGTCTATTTCAGGAAGGGGAGGTGCCTCTATATATGGGCGTCAGTTTGATGATGAAATTAACATTGAACTAAAGCATACCGGTATGTATATGAATCTTTCGGAGATATTGGTTGTCTCTGAAATATACCAGCCAAGGTTTTGATCACAATGTGACATTGTATTTGTGTTGGAAACATTTTTTCAAATAGATCTCTTAAAGTGTCATCAATTGTAAAACATTAAATTGTCTGGCACTCTCTTTTTGTCTATAGAGGAATGAGTCAAGTGATAAACTTATTTTAATTCTTGTATGGAAAATTCTTTCAATTAAAGTATTCAGGGAAAAGAGTTAAGTATATCCTGCCTCACATTAAGGCCATAAGAAGTTGATTTTTTCACAGACCTGTAACTCAAAAATAAACAATAAGTCAGGCCATTGTCTTTGGCTGATAATCAACAAAATATATGTAAGAGATGCATGGATTAAAAAAAATATGGAACAAAGCAGACACTACTATGTAACTAAAGAAAATAATCTAAATATATTAATACAATTAAAATGATAGATGATAAAATATTGTTATTGGAGGATATTGAGGATTGAGCACTGGTTGTTTATTATGTACTTTCTGTATAATTAGTTATCTTGTTTGATCCTTTAGGTGCAGGAATTCTTTCTATGGCCAACTCAGCACCAAATTCAAATGGAAGTCAGTTCTTCATAACCCTAGCACCCACACAGTGGCTAGACGGCAAACATACCATATTTGGACGCATAGGCTCTGGAATGAACGTTGTACAGCGGATTGGGATGGTTTCAACAGATAACGGTGACAAGCCTACAGAAGATATTAAAATCATCAAGGGGTCTATAGCCATTGCATAGCCCTATGACTCTATGTCAGCATTGACTAATCCGACTGATTAGTGGGGACCAAATAGGAAGGCAGGATTTTGGGGATAACTGCAGCGATTCACCAATAGAGGATATTAATGGAAATGTGTATATAGCTTTTATACATACCTGACAATGAATGATCTGACTGCTGGTTGTAGAACTATGAATCAAGAGGGATATGTCATGTCAAACAAAAGGGATAGTAAAATTATCAAGATATCTTTAGATATATTTGGGATGTATTAATTCATCTTCTTTTTCTAGTGATTCATTATACAGCACACCAAGCACAAAGATTGGGAAGCTATTTTAAAATGAGTTAACATCCTAAATATGTACAAGTCTTATCTTTGAATCTCAAGTGATCATTAATGACCACTTAATTGTCAGGGAAAGGCAGTAAATGAAATAAATCTCTCAACTTCTTACTTATTGTCTTTATAATCTTTGCTGCATGTTATTTTCTTATGTCAATCAGTTCACTAGAGCTGGCTGGTTAATTTCCCCATCCTTTCTGTCGTTGCAGAACTGCTCTACCATGCTGTTTTCTCTTGTTATTTATAGTGATGGGACTCATTAACATTTTAACCATTTGATAGCAAGCTTCTGCTTCATTTTGACTTTGATGAATTTGCGCAATCCAGATCCGGCATAATTCAGATTTTGCCTGATCCAGATTGATATTTAGGGTTCACACCCATCCAGATTAAGCGAGGCTACCTGTATCACCCTAGTCAAATTGGGCATTTAACACCATAATTTTCAGCTGAGCAAATAAATTCAGTATAATGGACAATGAATTAACAACAGGAGTTTCTTATCTCTTGACAAAGATCTTTATTGTATTGGACTGAACTTTACACAAAAATAGGTCCAACTCAATTTCTTCATGTACCTGAAGTAATTACTTTCTTTAATCGCATGTTCTAGTAACAGAATAGATGTATTCCTACACACGGCTTATGCTCTTTTTCACATCAGCATGGTGTCATGATAAGGTGGGTCTGTAATCAAAAGAACACTCACTATTTTCTTAGATGAATAAAACAATGGATATGTAGCGAGAGACCAATTACTATATGTAGGCCTGGCTATGCCAGGGGTCAGGAATCTTGCCTAAGTGTGACGTCACTTGGAGACAAGGACCAATGAGGGCTCTTGTATCATTTACATTACAGGGAAACTTGCGCGCCAACATACACAGAACGTGACTTTTGGGCTATTCGCCGCAGCAAGCCTGTTCAGGTTCACCGGCTGGTTTCATATCCACTTGTTTTTATTCATCCAAGCTATTTTGTAAACACCTTGTGTGTGAGTGTACATTTCCTTACCATTATAGTAGATCATTAGGGAGATAACATGATAGTGTTCAGTTGTGTCATGGTTACTTTTTTTTTTACACATCTATGGTTTCACTAACCATTACATAATACTCTGCCTCAGCCAGTGTAGGGATTGGTATAACTGATTTCCTGCTCGCTCTGAGCAAGTGAGAATTAAGGTAGAGATGTGAATTCAGACTGACTTTCTCTACAAAACAAGTTGAATGTTCTGCTTTAGGGAAAATTAATTCCCACTCAGAATTTTCCTACATATATATATAATATGTTAGCATTCTTGCTATAGAGAATGTGAATTTCCACTTGAATTGTCCTACGGGCAAGTAAATATTCTGGCTTTGATAATTCAAGTCTCTGATACACACCAGGGTGAGAAGAAAACAGTTTACACAGTTCTATATCCCTGCATGGCTGAGGTCTGTGTTCTTGCTCATTCAATCCTTAACTTTTGAGTAACATTCTGATAGCTAACAATGGTTTAAGAACAATACCCTTGTTTATAAAAATAAAAGCATATGTAAAATGTGCGTAAAACATAGAGGTATGGAAAAATTAGATTTTGCTGGAACTTTCCCTGATGCGTTTCTTACAAAGAATTTCTCTTTGATAAACACTCCTCAACTCACCACTGATGAAGTATTTTTTTCAAGTAAAGTCCATTTCTTTCCAAGCCTTTTAGACAACAAAAATATGATGAGCAAGACGTGAACTTGTAGCCTGTTTAATATGGTAAGCCTCATTCCATGCTTGAAGTTCATCAACATAACTTAACCCCTCTAATGCTGAGGCTACTTTCGTCCAAAGCACAAGGACGCAAAGATTTTTAAAAATCATCGAAACCCTGTCATGTTGGTACTCATTGGATAGCTCTCACTGAGTACTTTCATATGAGTAGCCATATGCCAGGGTTTCAGAGATTTCTCAGAATTTTTTGATTATTTTGTATTGGCCAACTTTGCCAGCAGCAGCATGAGGGTTAAGATACTAGTCAGTCAGCTCAAAGTAAATCATCAATCAATGTTGTTCTCAGTATCCTGACCAACATAAATATGCCTATATGATCAATGCGAAAGTATAATTTAACACATGAAGAAACAATGTCAATCATCAAAATAAGTCCTTTTTTCTTCTCTTATCCCTGTTAGTTCATTAATGCTGATGAGTAACTTTTGAAATTGCCGTCTGGATTTCAGAACTTTTGACAATAACTTAAGAATTAAAAATAACTTCACAAAATATCTTCAGGAGAATCATTGGTAGTGTTCTGCTCAACTTACCTATCCCCTTCAAACATTTTCACAAATATGCTTTTGGCCATAAGATTTTAGCAAAATTCTTGGCTTTTGGCCATAAGATTTTAGCAAAATTCTTGGCCTGCTTTTGGCCGCTGCACGGGTTAATCTTATTGAAGCCAATATAGGGGGGAGGTGTCCCCCTGAGGTCAACATCCTCACATATTATTTCTGTTCCTGAAACAGAACATTGGGTTAAATAATAGTTGGGAAACTAAAAACAATATTAACATTAGTCACTAACCACCTGTGATTTAGTGCTACTAAAGCAAGAGAAAACAAAACGTGAAACTAAGTAACTTGGAGCCCAGATAAAAAGGTAAACACTCACTTGTTAGAGAATTAATTGCTCAACCAAGAGCTTAATGTTCACATACATGATGTTGGTAGAACCGTCATCTTCTGATTCTACTTTGAATGCAATTCAACTTGAACCTGTATGTTCTTTTAAAATTTTAAACAAGAGGATTTCTAATTGAACCATATATATATTTTTCAACAAGAGGAGATCTATGCATAAGTACCATGTCTTTGGAGGAGATTTCAGTACAAAGTGGGAGGACTTAAGGATTTTGATATTGTACAAAAAATTGAGCAGGATTTTTTTTACAGCAGCCAGTCTCCCATTTGTTACATCAAGAGATCATAACAGTCATTTTATTAGGAAAATATGCAATACACAAGGTGAATCAGTTAGACACCTTTTCCTCTGGAGAATGCCCTTCTCCTCATAGCTCCCTTCTGTTTTAAGCTAGTTCACACGTCAGTGGGGAGTATGCAAATAACAATTCATTGAAGAATTGAAACATTAAATTATTCAAATATACAATACAATACAAACACACATAGTAAACTAATGTACCAAGTTGGCACCAGGGGGTGTTCATGTGGTTTAACCCATTAATGCTGGAGTTACTATTGAAATTGTCATATCGATCATCAATACCTTTGACAATAACTTGGAAATTAAGTGATTTTACAAAATATCGGAAGGAGAGTTGTTGGTATTGAAAATAACTTTTCTCCATAAAAACATTTTATCAAAATTGTCAGGCTACCCTCTGTGAGTATTCCTTGGTTAATGCCAGTAGTTCTTCCATTTGTATACTATATTAATTATTGACTGACAGCATTCATCACTGCAAGTGCCATACAAACGAAAACTTGATTTCACTAGGCTTTTTTATTACTAGATATGGATGTCACTATTCACTATCATCGTTATTTCATTTCATTTTCAAGTCAGTTAATGTGGCTTCAACATCATTAATTCACTCTAGAATTAGATTTTGATTTAGCTCAGTGGCACTGCCTTAATACCCTAGCCACACAAGAAAAACACTCTGATACATTCTTGTTTCATTTTAAACAAATTTCTATCCATAATAAATCCTACATTTGAATTCATATTATCAATTAACATATCTTTACTCAGGTTATTCCAGCTTATAATACATGGCACCATGGCCAGGAAACACCAAGGACTTATGATGATCTTGGATTAATTGAGCTTCAATTGTTTAATAGTCAAATCTCATTTTGCCCAAGTAAGGTCAATGCTAACTTCTTGTTACGTGCTTCAAATAGGCCAAGACTAAGTACAATGGGTACATGTAACTGCACATCAACAATAGACAATATCAAATCATAATTCTGATCTAGTTAATTACAGGTTAAGACGGAGAGATGATTTGGCGATTAAAGACATGATGAATGTATGGGAATGAAAGAGATTCATTGTAACATTCCTGAAATCTAAGACTTGAAACATCATTTCCCTTTGGCATCAACTACATCATCCTGATCTTCTGGGGCCTAATTGGAACTTGAACAAAAACAATAATCATGATATGTTACTCTCAGCTGACACCATCAGTGAATTCAAGTATTTTTGGCCAAAGAACTATCCCTGCTTGCCCCTGGTGAAATGAGATCATAGCAAAATGCAAAGGTAGCCAAGAACGTTACATTGGAATCCAAAGCGATAACTATTCAGCTGTGATTAAGCAGAAATTAACACTGAAATAATTAAGCAGTGTGATGCTTCAGGATGTTCAAATACATGAACTGATATTCAAATCATTCAATTAAGAACTGCAGACAAGAATGGCAATGTACAATACTAATTAGCGATTTCTTCAACAGTCATTATTAAAGGAATAAATTCATTAAGCCTGTATCATAGGTCAATCCAAGTCTGTCATACTGTAGACTTCAAGACTCAACTCCAAATGCTGTTAGATTCAGTACCCATAATGATTCTTTTAACTGATAACAATGAAACACAGGTGGAGAGGAAGATCCAGAAATAGCTGTACACAGACATCGAGGGTAAGACAAAGAAATAATTATAAACATCAGGGGGGTCTTTCCCAGATCCTGCCCAGAGCACCGACCCAGAGAAACAACAAAAAGCTCTTATGTTAAAACCCATGCACGCTTGTAGAGGGCAAAATAGCCTGACGACTTGGATGATTTCTCTTAAATCAGAGAATATTTGGGAAAATATTTGAATGAAAGATGTTGATCAGAAACTATCCCACAATTTCTCTTAAAATATTTTGTGAATATATTCTTAAATCTGAAATTATTTTCTGAAGTATCAAATGTCCCGACTACACTTGTCCAAGGAGATCGCCAGGCATGAATGGGTTAACCCAGGTGCTTCATGAGTGCGCAAAAGGTCTAACAACTTGGAAAATATCTCATTAAGTAAAATACAAGGTAAAAAGTATCTTAGGGAGAATTGTTGTATCAACAAGAAGTGTCAACTTTCAGTCAAATATCTCTCAAACTAGTGCCTTGTTGACTGACTCAAAAAGATTTTTTAACTTTTTTTATGCGAAGGTTAGAGATCTCTAGTCACATTGAGTCTCAAGGCCCAGGAACAACTGGCCAGAGAAGGAAAGTATCAATTAAAACTAATAAATCCACAGAAATGCTTCAAGCATTTTCCAAGAGAAAGAATTTCTTTTAAAAAAGATCAAAATCTCGCATTCATCTACAAAGCGTTCTGAATCAGGTGCTCTGAGCAATACTCCTCTTGCTAAGATTGTTAACAGATTAGAAACACTCCACATCTAGTGGAAAAGCGGGTCTAAGAGACGGTAGGTCCTTCAAGATTATAAAATAATGAGATTGTCAAAAGAACCAAACCATTCCTATGGTAGTTTTGATTTGAGGCAGAAGTTGGTTAGGCAGCAAAATGCTGACTCAAGGAACAAATCCAACGAAAAAAATAGGCTCCTAGACAGTTGTAAGATAAATGTCCAGCATTACAAATAGGTACTCCTACAATTAACAGACAACCAACATCAGGAAACATATAAAGACTGAAAGGCGAGTGAAAACAAAGGAAATAGTATTGCGCCCGATGACGGACGGTCGGCGTGTCTGTCTGTTCGTCCTTAAAGCGGCACATGACTGAAGAGATAGGAAACTGATTCACCATTGTGGGTTCTGCGGATGGCTTCGGCAATCATCATGGAAACATCAATGCTCTGAAAAACAGAAATTACAAAAATGGTCAAATTTGTGTTTAATGGTACATGAAAGAAATCCCTCGTGGTGCTGCAGGAAAATTAAGTGTGCCAACAACTTTTTTCTGTCATTTACCTCTTGTATACCTACCATTAATACCAGTAGATACGGTTAAACCCTTCCAGTTGTGATGATTGCAGAAATTAAGTGTACAGCTGCACAAATCTTCCTTGCAGTTAGCAGTACTTAGGAAGAACAATGGAACTTCCACAACCACAGCAAGCGCAGTGCCCCTAAGAATAAAACTTTGCACAGTACTTGCTTTGGGTTTGAAAATAGAAGTACTAACCAAAACCTGACCCATTCACACAGAGAACGTACACATGATCTGACACTATGGAAATATATTGATGATCAAAACGATATTCTGAGAAAGTTTGACTGTAAGTTATCTTTCCTGTGGATTTCACTAGCCCTCTTCAATTTTTTTTCAGGTATTGTTATATTTGATGAATTATGTTCAAAGTTGTCAGAGCTTGTGCATACTCCAGATGCAGATGGGTAAATTATTATTATGTTTTCGTATCTTAGAAATTTCCAACATTATATTAGCATAATAGAACTGGATTGGGTAATCATGGTCACAAAAGACGCTCATGCTTAAGAGGCCTCCACATTGGAAGGTATCACTGAACCTGAGACCACATAGCCTTAGCCAACAGGGCATCTTTTAAACACCCAGTACCTCAAAAATCTCCTGTCAGGACACCCAATTTTTTTTGCAATGTCTTAAAACGTCAATTTAAAGCATATAATTGAATTTTTTCACCACAATATAAATCCCATGAAATTGTGTAAGAAAAATTGTTTCAATAAGTAAGTGCATGTTCATGTCTGCAGTCGGAGTATACTGTGGTCTCCATTGAAAAATAGGATGCCCAAACGTTTTTACAATTGACAATTTTGGGCAACCAGTTTCAAAATCCTGGCTAAGACCCTAAACGTCCACCTAGGCACTTCTATCACAAGCCCCAGTGACCAATAGGATCTGTTACCATGAAGAAGTGTGTCATTAAAAGGATTTTTTTTACTTCAAGATATCTAGTATTCCTCCAATGCTTACATCAATTATTCCTGTAGAACTGACCAGTTAACCCATTCATACCCGTATCAGACAAAACTGCTACTAGTCAAGTAGATCTCCAGGTATGAAAGGGTTAAGTGATTTCTTTCTCATAAAAGCATTTTTGGAGGAAAAATGTTTATCAAAATCCAATCAATAAATATGTTATTAACCAATGCTTTTTTCTTATTCATTGCTAAAGGAATCATACTTTCAGATTTCAAGAAGACCTCCGAGGCAAGTCCTGACAAGTGGATCTCTATTCGACAAGGAGATCTTCCTGAAAACCAATCTGTGCACCTCCTTATGGGGAACGAAATAATTCAACATATGGGTTTATAAAATAGTTCATACCAATTAATATTTTTATGCCTGTGTGGCCCATAAAGGCATGAATTGTTGCTTTATCCATTTTTCAGAAATATCATAGCTTCTAGATAACACTCATCATTGCGACTCGTTAAAAAATTAGCAAATCATTGAATACAGAAAAATAACAATTCATGAACACAATATATGAATATGGATATAATAATAAAAACAACTGCTCTAGGAAACAGATTTATGAATAATGATCTGCAATTCATCCCATGCAGTACATGGATGCTTTGAGAAATCTTACACCTTTTTTTAAATGAATTTGTTTGTGTAAATGTGTGTGCTTGGAAATCCCAACCTGGTGTAAAGCAAGAATAGATAGTTTAGAAGAACTTCACCGAAGAAAAGATTAAAGATTCACAAGGAGCCTGTGTATAAACTATGTAAGTTTCAGTACCAGAGAAAATATGGTTCAAACTCATTTGTTTGAAATAGATAATTCAAAGACAACTTTCATAAACCCATCCATACCTTAGGCATCCCAAATAGGACTTTATATTTTAAATGAAAAATAAATATCTTTTAAAACATTGGCAGGAAAAATCAGTATATTAACAGTATTTTAAAGTGTCTTGAAATATTACACAAACTTAAGATTGATTTGCAATTTATTTTTGAAAACTTGAATGATAAGTATTATTGTAACAATCAAAGTACTGAAATGAAACAATTTACACAAGAACATGAATGGATAAACATTGATTTATGTGGATTTCACAAGAGCGCTAAACTATTAATGTAAAAAACGTCTAGGCATATGTCATCAGAGCCTCTGTTACATTTGAAGGTAACTTAGGAACTACGCATTGATTCACAAAACATCTGAGAGAAGTTGTGGGTTGGTTCCTGGCCAACATTTCTCTCCAAATATTCTCCTAAAAATTGCTCTGATCATTTAGATATTAACACAATAGTTGGTCTGTATTCAGGAGCTACACACATGGATGGGTTAAAATCTAGTCACTCAATAAATATGCAAAAGAAAAATTAGTTTGGGATGAGCCTTATGAATTGGAAGTTCTTTGAAATCCAAGTTTATCATCATATGGGTAAAAAACTGTAAATCTTTAAATAATGCATCTAGATAGAACAAATGAATGAATACTATGACAGGAATTTTCTCCCTTAAGCTTGATGCATTTTTATTGAAAGAAAAAAAGAGTAGTGAAAAAGATGTGTGCAAAGTAAAATCCAAGTGATGAGGTAAGAAATAAGAAAAGTCAGTTTCAGTTTCTCTGAAAGGAAAGTCAGACTCCGGAAACAATACTAAATATATTTTGAGTCACTTCCTTAATAGAAATTGATGAGTAGAAAAGTACCCCAAAGACAAATAATTGAATTAATAGATTTAAAAAGTAATATCCATACAAATAAAGCTTAATCCTATGTCAGTTGCTTACTCAAGACATAAAGCCTTAGTATGTAATTAATTAAGTAAACAGTCAACATGAAATAGCAACAACTGCAAAATAAAATGCATGCGATTCTAATTTCTGGGTGCAACAACTTTCTAATGGAATTTAGAAGAATGTTTGCTCTAGTAAAAGCAGCGATTGAATAGCTGCATTGACATTCTCATTATCTCATTATCAGACAATTTTTTATCATTTTCATTATTCACCACATATACACAATGTCACGGAGTAACAGCCAAATGTTATGACATAACTATTAGATATTAAAGGCAAATCAGGAAATTAGAAGTAATTTCTTTTTTATAATAAATACTTACCTGCGATCATTGGAAGCTATCTCCAGGGCTTGCTCTGGTCACCCAAAAGGTAGGCTCTCATTTGGCAGTCTCTCCCTATGGAAGATCCTTGCGATGATCATAGCGGAGGGTCTACTAAATGTAGCCTCCAAAATTAAAAATAGACCGTGGTTTGTGTGATCCCCGCTAGGGGCCGCACTGATACCGGTCGTGACGTCACGGTTGGCGCATGCGCCTTCATCCTCTTCTCATTTTTGGCGTTAAATACCATCATGGAAGAACGGATTCTAGGGGAGGATACAGAAGGGTGGGCAATGATCGCAGGTAAGTATTTATTATAAAAAAGAAATTACTTCTAATTTCCTGTTTTATATCTAAATTCTTACCTGCTCACATTGGAAGCAGAGTACCACCGCCAAGAAAAAGCTGTGGAAGGATCAGTTCTATTTCCTAGAAGCTGTGCCAGCCGTGACCAGCACTGCTCTACTAAACCTGCCTTTTGTTGCAGGAAGATCTTTAAGATAGAACTGCGCAAAAGTTTGCGGCCGGCTCCAGGCTGCGGCATCCATAATAGCTTTAAATGGCACTCCGGCCATTGTAGCCCAAGTAGTTGCGACCCCTCTGGTGTCGTGGGCTCTAATGCCCATGCGTTGCCTCCGTTCCTTAGGAAGGTGCGAGAACGCCCCCGCTATGGCCTCTTTGACCCAACCAGCGACTGTACTCTTGGTAGCCTTAGTATAAGGCTCCCTTGACCGAATGAAAAGGGCTTTTTCATCCCCTCGCAAGGGCTTGGTTAATTCCAAGTACCATTTCAGGGCCCGGACAGGGCAATGTACTTTGTCGTCTGGCGAGAACTCCTTCAGGCTGAGGAGAAACACCTCACTAGGAGTAAACGAGACCGACTGGTTTTTGTCCAATAGGAGGGATGGGAGAAGACGGACTCCTCCATTTTCCCACCGCAGATGACATGCGTCTATCCTGCAGGAATGGACCCAGCTTCCTCGCCTGGCCGAAGCCAGCTGCAGTAGGAAAGCTGTCTTGACCGCCACCGACCTCAATGGTGCCGTGTGAATCGGCTCAAAGGGAGGGCCCGCTAGGTACTTGAGTACCGTCGGGAGATCCCAAGTCTCATTGAGCGTCCTTGGTCTGGCGGAAACCACAAACAGACCCTTAATAAGGGTCGACAAATCCGTGTTGGACGACACAGTTGTCCCATCCGGAAAACCTCTATGAATGGCTGCGATGGCAGATTTGTAACCTGCAATGGTTGACGGAGCTAAGGGCTTCCCCTTATGCTTCACCGTCCGCAGGCCATTCAGGAATTCCGCGACTTCCGCTACAGGGGCCTCAGCGGGACCCACACCTCGCTCCACACACCATCGTCGGTAGTGGAGAAGACGGGAATCATAAAGCCGGCAAGTTGATTCTCGCCTGGCCCTGGCTGCCGTCTCTGCAACTCCCTGCGAAAAGCCTCGGTCAACGAAGGATTTGCGGACAGCGGCCATACAGCCAGTCTCATTCTGTCCGGTTTGGGGTAAAACATCCCCGTGACCGAGTTCTTCAGGAGGTTGTCCTTGGGTGTGATCACTCGCGGAAGGTCTGTCAGCATGCTGGTCAGCTGACGGAACCACGGCTGGCTGGGCCAGAACGGGGCTACTAGGAGGATCCGGGCTGACCACTGCAGCCTCAGTTTCCTCAATACCCTCGGGATGAGGTTGGTCGGCGGGTACGCGTACCCGTACAGACTCTCCCAATTCTGCGTCAGAGCGTTTATTCCGCTCGACGTCTGAGAGGGGCGCACTGAGAAGAACACTGGAAGTTTGTGGTTCTTCTCTGACGCGAAGAGATCCACATGGGGAGTCGGCCAATGCTCGAATATGAGCCGAACCACTGTCTTGTGGAGGGACCACTCCGTAGGGTGGTTGTGTTTCCCCCTGGACAGGGCGTCCGCCAGGACGTTCCTGACTCCCGATATGTGGTTGGCAACCAGGTAGATCCCGTGTTGCCTGCACCAGGCCCACAGGTCCAGTGCCAGGTAGCACAAGGTGGGGGATTGAGTTCCACCCTCCTTGTTGATGTAGGCCACTGTAGTGGTATTGTCCGTAAGGACATCCACAGCAGTGTCCCGTACCTGAGGCAGAAAATGCTGCAGAGTCAGCCATACTGCCTGCAGTTCGAGCCAGTTGATGTGGTGCTTGGCCCAAGCCCGCGGCCACTGACCTGAGATCACCCAGTCTCCTAGGTGACCTCCCCAGCCCTCCATCGAGGCATCCGTGACTATCGTCATAGTCGGATCTGGCCTGAGAAACGGCCGGCCCACCGTCAGGTTGGCCCGCGATGCCCACCACTCCAGCTCTCTGAGCGATTCGTGGTCGGGGTATATCCGGAGATATGGGCTGTCCGAGACTTGCGTCCACTGACTGTGGAGCATAAGTTGGATCAGACGAGTATGTGTCACCGCCATGGGGACTAACTCGCGCAGACTGGACAGATGTCCTAAGAGCTTCTGCCAAGTTTTCGCTGGCTGAGGGCTCCGTGCTAGGAGCGAGGATGCCAGTCGCGACGCTCTGATGACCCTCTTCTCGCTCGGGAAAACGAGCATATTGATGAGGTCGAGGGTCGATCCCAGGAATGCTGGGAACTGTGTGGGTATCAACTGGGACTTTCCTTCGTTTACGAGGAAGCCCAGTTTTGTCACCCAGAACAGTGTGAGGTCGCGTTGACGTTCCACAAGCGACCTTGACTGGTTCTTTAGAAGCCAGTCGTCTAGATACTGGTGCATGTCTACACCCTGTATCTTGAGGAACGCCTCGATGGTTCGCACAATCCTCGTGAACACCCGAGGTGCTGTTGAGAGCCCGAACGGGAGCACCAGGAATTCGTACGCCCTGCCATCGTAGGCAAAGCGGAGGAACCGTGTGTGTTCGGGAGCTACGGGGACGTGAAAGTAGGCGTCTCTTAAGTCTATAGAGACTGCCCACGTCTCTGACATTGAGGAGTCCCTCAAATGCTCGGAGGTCTTTAGCCTCTGCTGGTGGGCCTCTCCCAGGCAGTCCATCACTGTTCGTAGCGTCTCCATCCGAAAGGATAGGGGCTTTACGAATTTGTTGAACGCCTTTAAATTGAGAATCGGGCGCCAACCGCCCGACTCTTTGGCCACCAGAAAGATAGGGGAGTAAAACCCCGGTATGTCCGCGTGGAAGGGAATCTCCCTGATCGCCCGTTTCTCGAGCATGGACTCCAGGCCTCGTTCGAGGTCCTGACGTCGCGCCTGATTCCGAGGAATCGGGGTGCAGCGGGGCTCCTTTGTTCTTGGGGGGTTCCCCGTGAACTCTATCCTGTAGCCCTTGGTTACAGTCTGCAGTACAAACTGGTCCGACGTAATCAGGGGCCACAGGTGGGCGAACGCTCTTAATCGCCCCCCCACCGGACAAAGCTGATCATTCTGCATCAGCTTTGGGGGCTGGTTTTGGGGTGTTATAGGTGGAGTAAGCATCTTTTTTGGCGCCTCCACCTCGACCCCTACCACGGCCTCTACCGGCACCTCTACCTCCACCGCCTTCGGACGAGGAGGAGTTCGAGCCTCCACCACCTTTTTTACCCTTCTTGTTGTACTTGCCGCCCGAGCCTCTGCCTTTTTTGAAGGGGATCCGAAAACGATCCCCCGATTGCTTCGAGGTCGAGGGCTGGTCACGGGCTAACTGAGCCTGTGATGCACTCAAGAGTTGGGTCTTGGTGGTCGACTCTACTGTTTGGGTCCATTGGCCCGCAAACATGAGACCCTTTGTCAGGGGAAGCTCTCTGAGACGCAGTCTGGCCATCGTGGGCACGACTTTCTTGTTCTCCGCCAGAGCTGCCGATAAGAATCGGATGCGACGGTCAAATCCCGCCTCCAACTTCTGGCGTGTGGAGATGCGTCCTATAGCTGCGGTTAAATAGTTGGCCAGAGACACGGCCCCGGCCAGTGTCTCGTCCACCATACATTCTGGCATAGGTGGTGGCGTCAACCCCGCGAGGAGAGCAGCGCGCTCTTTCTCTCTACTTACTATAGTCGCAGAAATGAACCCTTGAGTTCGCTGCAAATATATCGAGAGGCGCGCGAGGAGAGATGAAGTCGATTCGACTTGCTTTGCGAATCTCTCCGCCTCTTTGGTCACCGGATGTGGTCCTTTCGGTCCAAAAGGCTTCGCCGGATCCCAATCCAACTTGTAGGTGGATCGCATGTATTCTGTCACCTCGGCGTCCACTTCGAGGACCTTAAGCAAGGTTTCGTCCTCTTCGACAAGAGGGAAGAAACGCGCGAGGGTAGAATCCCCGAAGGACCCGGCCTCCTTCACCACCCGTCTGTCGTCGACAGTACACGCTATCTTAGAGACCCCGTCACGGGCCCATAGCGCTGGTGCCTCCACCGCACGTGAGGTCGGTGTGGCAAAGACACTGAACTCCGACTCCTCCGGGGGAGGAGAAGCGGATGGTGGTGAGGAGAACTTTAGCACCTTCGCAAGTGCATGGAGAACGGGCACGAACTCCAGAGGGCGAGAAAATTTAAAATCCTGCGCCTCCCAGGATTCGCGCCACGACCTAGTGAGGTCAGGGTGTGGTGGGATCGTATGATCCCCACTCCCATCTCTAGGCGGACCCAGCCTTGCGTAGACCGACGTCACCGGAGCGGTGGACGTGGAGGCCGTCGCGGCTGTCTGAAGTGGCGGAGGCACCTCAGGGGGAGCCACAGGTTCCGCAGGTTTGTCGGAAGCTGCGCCCAAGAGCTCTCGATCGAGCTCAGACCACGCCTCTACAGGCGGAAGACCACAGGGGTCGAAGACCTCCTCGACTTGATCATCGAAGTGATCGTCGTCTTCATCATCCGATTGGTCGGAGAACTGACCGGGAGACAAAGATGCCGGTGACGACCGGCCGGACCTCGTCCTGGTAGGCGAGGGAGAGGCCTCACGGCGGTGAGGTCTCTTGGACGGAGGAGGTGAGCACCTCGATGGAGACAAAGAGGGAGATCGCGGTCTCTTCTCAGGGGCAGCTGGTTTATCCAGCTTCTGAGAAATCGCCACAAGCGACTGAGTGATCGCCAAGATTGACTGTGTCATATCTGGCTGCTGAGGCGGAGGAGGAGGATTTGCCTCCTTCAGGGCCGCCACTAACGTCGCTATGTCGAACACCGGAGGTACATTCGGTGTCGGCTGTGGTTGTGGCTGATTAGCCAGAGTCAGGACTGGGGGGGGAAACAAGTCCTCTTCCACCAGGCCATGACCCTGAGAACCTACACGCCCTGCCAGCTCAAACAACTTCTCCATGTTTTCTTGCTGGCCACAGGGAATGTGCTCCCCTTCAGAGTCCTCTCCGAACAGGTCCACATAGGGGTCACCCCCCAGTGGATCCGCTTCGAGTTCGGGGAACAAGGGGTCTCTCATCGGCGAGGCGACTCCCACCTGGGCTGCGTCATATGACTTCAAGGCAGCCTTTGTTGGAGTACGCCCAACCGATGGAGATACTGCTACTGCGGGAGATACCGCAGGTGCGGTGATCACCGCAGATGTAGCAGCAGCTGCCGAAGCAGTCCTCCGGGTAGTGGGGCCAGAAGACCCCTCTGAGGCACCACTCTTTGTGGCCCCCCCCTTTTTTCTGCTAGGAGCAGCAGTCCCGCGGGATTTCTTCGTTGGGGGTGACTCATCACGAAGACGAGTTGAAGGCATGGCCTTCCTTGGAGATCTCCTCCTGTGTTCAGGAGTGGGAGATTTTCCCGCAGATCTCTTCCCCGTAGATGCGGTAGAAGAGGCTGACACCGCGGTTGCGGAGGTTACCGCAGTTACCGCGATTGCGGGATTTCCCGCATCTCCCGCATTTGCGGGATTTACCGCATTTGCGGTATTTACCGCATCTCCCGCGATTGCGGTATTTACCGCACTTCCCGCAGCTGCGGGAGTTACCGCAGGTGCGGTACGTCGAGTCCTAGCTCGACCACGCTCTAATGGCAAACCTGAAGGTTTGTCAGAGCGCGGAGAACGAGAACGTTCTCTGCGTGCTTTAGTTTTGCGGGCCCGATAGGCCGCATCCCTCTCAGACCGTTGGATTCTCTTGGTCATCCAAGAATCGAATCCCACCCAGGTCTCCTCCGTCCAGGATTCGCACACAGTGCAGGTATGGTTCCTGTCACAACGGGTGTGCCGAGAGCAGCACCCGTGTGCGATCCAGGGTACGTCAGGAGCAGGGCGAGTGGTGAAATTCGGGCAGGGCGAAGCCCCACACCGAATCTGAGAAGAAGGTCGTCCCGCCGCGGGACCGACGCTATACACGCTGGCCGACGACATCGTCGAAGGTCAGATGGAAACAAGACAAAATATACAGGGAAACACAGAGATACCGACAAGTTACCTGTCCCAGCGATGTATAATGGTCTCACTGTTATACTCGCTTGTACGTCTGTACTGTATGCTCGAGTTTATAGCATAAACGAGCGTAAACTTCCGAGAGCTTTCAAAAACCGATTGGCAGAGCAATGGCGCCCAAAAGAGAAGAGGATGAAGGCGCATGCGCCAACCGTGACGTCACGACCGGTATCAGTGCGGCCCCTAGCGGGGATCACACAAACCACGGTCTATTTTTAATTTTGGAGGCTACATTTAGTAGACCCTCCGCTATGATCATCGCAAGGATCTTCCATAGGGAGAGACTGCCAAATGAGAGCCTACCTTTTGGGTGACCAGAGCAAGCCCTGGAGATAGCTTCCAATGTGAGCAGGTAAGAATTTAGATATAAAATCTTATATTTCATAGACTGCATATGTATTACATTGTGAGGAGTAACAGCCAAATGTTATGGCACAACTATTAGATAACAGCAAGCTGCAATTTCCAGGGGTTACCAGTGTTATGTTAAACAAAACCCTTTGCCTAGAGGAAGATCTGGTAGAACAAAGAAGAAAAGAAACATGCATGTTTGCCATGGTAGGGACCGTCCTGCGTGCCATCCAACCAAGGCTTAACTGCTAAAGGAATAAACCCCACCAGAAAATCACCATGGTAATGCCAAAAACTTAACAAAGCAACATGGAAGGCCTCCAGAGCTGAGCACTGTAATGCACTGCACACTGACTGCACGCAACTACACAAGGTGCTTAGTTTGAGTTCCACTTAAAGCATGTGACAAAGTTGCCAGTGCTTTGGGGTAAGTCGGTGGTTTCCCTAGATACTCTGGTTACCTCCACAATTATTTATTTAATACTAAATAGTCTAAGTTAAGCCCAGAATGGCAGAAAATATGACAATAAACAAAATTCCAAAATCTAAATTAACAAAGCTACAAAATGAAATATCCACCTCAGAGATGGTTTCAGGAAAGATTGGAAATTAAAGAATATTTTATTGCTATGGTCAAATTATCATATATATTACAGAACTGAACTTTTCTAAAATATGTTAGGGTTGAAAACATTTATTTTTTGGAAGGTTCTCAAATATATTGAATAAGTTCCAAAAAAGATTGGACAGTGAAATTTGACATAGTAAAATTATTCATATTGATAACTTATCATAGTTCAAATAGCAACCGTATGAACGTCAGATGCCAAAATCAAACAAGCTGTTTGATTAGATTGATCGTTTGGCATTTTGTGAAAATTGATTGGACCAAAAATCTAGTGATACTTTGATTATAATCATCATTTCTGTATTCTCTGATGTCAACGTTCCCATATTAATTGGTTAATGAAACTGGAGTGCCTATTTAAGCCACCGACTGGCTGTATATTGTTATGGAACTTCTAAGGAGGGCGACAAATAACTTCTAATACTAGGCCTAAACTATATACCTTTCATGCAAGCATGATGGAACAGTTCAATGTGTTGAGTCAAGTTAACTACAAACTTAAAATCAAAGTTTTGGATGGGTTCCTCATAAAGGCAAATCAAATAAACTTGAGTTGCATTGGTCAGTTGAAGTAAAAAACAATAATATTAAGTTTTGGATTTCGGATTTGTGAACTGTCTTTGAAAATAGTTGAAACAGGAAGGTTAAAAATGTGTTTGCATAGAGGGTATTGCACCCAAAAATACAATCCTCCGGTGATATTGTGATTTATCTATATTTTGCAATAAAATGCCAGCATGGTTATGATATAAAGATAAAATTGGTTTAAAACAATTTCATTTTGTTCAGGTATTTCTTTGACCCTTGGTTCTCTTTGTCTAAAATATTACAAAAGAGACTTGAACATTCACTGCTTTTTAGAATACAAGTTTAGCTCCTACCAAGGAGCATTGATCCAAACAATGGAAGCAAATCAGGGCAGTTTTATAAGTTCCTTTGACATTTGACAAATAGAGGGAGGATAAGTGAAGAGTTTTACGGGATGATTTACCTCGAACTTTTACAATAAAATCCGATACCAGACCATGCAACGACAGGTTTATTTGGTTTGACCTCATACTTCCTCCACCATTAACGACAATCTAATCATGATTGAGTTGCAATGTGGCAGAAAAAGTGACAATAAATAAAATCCTTTAATCTTCTACCTATTCTATGCTTTCCTATTATCTTATTGGTTTCCTTTGTTCGTAATTTGATTTCCATGGTGATTTTATGACAGATTTCTAAAATTAATTACTGGAAAAATAATTGAAAATTAGAACAGAACGGCACTGAAACTGAGCTTTGCAGATCTCCACAGAAGATGCGGTCGGACAGCCCAGTGGCGCTCCCTCAAGGTGAAACGCCCTCTAGTGTCCATTAGTGGAAATGCAGCAAGCATGCATGGGAAGAAGAAAGGGAGTGTATATCACCTGAAAAACGTCAATGATTGCTTCACATGGGAACGTTGCTGAACAGGTACGACACAGACTCGCCATTATGCGTCCTACGAATTGCCTCGGCAAGCATCATAGATATATCTACACACTGAAAAGACAAAGCCAGGGGAGGAGCCGGTTAGTGGAGAACCTGGTTCCAGGGTGAAAACGAGATCACATCGAAAGAGATCCAAGAGAGCTCAAAAAAGTCACAAGCAAATGACATTCATATCACAAAATATGCAAACAAGTACATCCAGTCACAAACTACAGCCAAACCTGAGTGTGAGAGCACCCTTAAAAAGATACAAAAGATTAATATGCGAAACTGTTTCTGGGTGACCAAACTTTAAAGTTCTGAGACCGAAACACATACTTCAGAAGCTCAGCAAAACAGTATTTGAGAGTTGCCTTTGAATAGAATTATAAACGCTTATTTGATTTTTTCATTTTGAAGGTGTTAGCAGTATTTTGGGTGGCCAGATACATATCTTATTCTTCTTTGCATTTGTAAAAATAATCGAGTTAAAACTGGTCTTAACATGGGTTCTCAAGGAGCAGGTTTGACTGTATGTCTCAAAATGAATAAGGAGGATGCTTTTCAAGGCCTGCCAACGGTGGTCAAGTATGAACAGTACAGCAATCTACCTGAGGACAACATTCAATGGAAGCAACGCAAGGCTTGACATTAAGGAGTTCCATTCACTAGACATTAAAATATGACTGTGTCAGAAAGACCATTCACCCCTGTAGGAGCCCAATAAATACACTTGCTATTTCAGGGATATCCTACTTAACAAGGCTTGTCCTTGAAAATATTTGTAGAAATTCTAATTGTAATGCAACCAAAATTGTTTGTATTAATTATGTAATCCAAGTTATTTTTTATATATTCCTTACTCCAAAGTAATATTTAAAAGAATCAAAGAGGGGATAATTTCAAGAGGAAGTCCTGAGCATGGATTTGTTAAGAAAAATAATAAGCTGTTGATAACGATTCTCAATAAAAATCACTTGTCAAATTAGACATATCCAATTCATGCCTATAGCAGCCAAAAAAGGCCAGACTATTTCGCAGATATTGTGAAACAAATGCATCTTTGGGAAAATATTTGAATGAGAAATGCTCCTCGGAATCTGAACTACAACTCCTCTTTGAATATTCATCAAAGATATGCTATATTTGAATGTTTTTTCAGAGGTATCAAAGAATTTAGATGACACTTTCTATTTGAACCCTAAGCAGGAACAAATAAGATGCTTACATTAACTTGCCCAAATACTTGCCCTGGACGATCGTACAAGCCTTAATGTCAAGCCCTGCTAGGGTTGGTTGTCCACTTACCCTCTTATTTTCCAGGTACGCATAATATGTGCGTGGCTGTGGCCGCGGGGGTGCTGCTGCAGGGGTCAAAGAGAGCAACTGGCACTAGTTACCACAACCTAGGGCCCTCTCCTGCTGTAGTGGGGAAAAGAATAGCTCTACAGCCCTAGCCAGAAACCACCTAAATAAAGCAAAACCACTCTTCTCAGTTTTCCTACCTATCCTGTTCTGAAAGAGTGAATCCTCTAATCCTCGACCCAGTCACTTATCTGTCTTACCTCAAGCTTGTCAGAATGCTTCATTTTTTCGTCCTGCGGTATTGTGTTTGTGACCACCACTCGTTCAAACATGGAATTGTTTAGTCTGGAAATGGCCGGACCCGAAAAGATCCCATGTGTGCAGATGGCGTACACTTTGATAGCTTCTGCTTCTAATAACCTGAAATCATAATCAACAAGAGATGAAACATTAATGGCATTTGACTGATTAATCAGACAATGCATTTATTTCATAGAAGAGAGCTAGAGAGTAAAAATGGAAATCTCTGACTAACAGCAAGTCTGTGTGGCAACTTTCTCAGTGCCTCAAGCAGGGCTCAGATCCCAGGACTTTCTGCAGTGGTTAGCCAGTCACTGTTATGCATTAAATCACTCAACCATTGAGGCGACCCCTCCCTAAAAGCAGATATGTATATTTCTAGTACCTAATAATTACAAGTACCAATCACAATTTAATAGAGCCAAACAAGTTCCCCATAACACACATACAACAAAAATTATGTTATCAATATTTTTGTAGAGATGGTATATTGTGAAAACAATGCATGATGAACTTACTTCTCTGCTGCATGACAGACTGTTCCACAGGTGTCGGCCATGTCGTCTACGAGAATGGCAACCTTATCCTTGACATCACCAACCAGGACCATGGCCGCCACCTCGTTCGCTTTCTTTCGCTCCTTGTGGATCAGCGCAAACTCCACGTTCAGACGATCAGCAATGGACGTCACTCTGAAGTAGTGAGAATCAGGTCAGAGAGGATTCAAAAGTTTGGATTTCAAATTTTCATTATCATTTCATAATCAATCATAAGTTTCATATCTTTGTCCTAGTATGGTCCCCGACAACATCAAGGCTGCTGATGCAAAACTTCGAGACACAGATGATTTTATTTGACTATATGGACCATAAACATCTGTCTACTGACTCTTCTTTATAAAGCGCTTTTGAACATCATAGGTGGAAAGAGCGCTACATCAAATATCATTATAATTATTATCATTAAGGTCCCAGCAAGAGAGCACTGGTTGACATTTATCGCATTTCAGTCTGACAATTCAGGGTACTTTCATCAACTCTCAGTAATATGTACTAGATTGAACTGAAATGACTCCTCAGTCAAGGTATAAACAAAGATAGCCATGGCCTGCAGAGATACATGGCAACTTCAGCACTACAGATGACAATTGCTACAGGGTTCTTATCACATTTTGCCTATTACCGTTTAGATCCTCCTGCATATGTGAGACCATAATGCTATCCTGCCTCTTCAGATAACATCTGTGAATTCTAACAAGGTTCAACAGTCTGCAACATAACCGCCTGCCCCGTTGCAGGTGAATTCAGCAAAAATATTGGCAATCAGACAAGCAGAACAAGACCCTAACTCGCCCCACTTGGCAAGAAATGTTTTGTCAGAGCAATTACAATGTTACTCACCTTTGTTTAACAGAGTGGCAGGGCAAGTGGAAGTGCCGTTGTGGCTATTTGATTTTAGGCGCAGCTTACCCTGCTTGGCAAGTAATGTTTTGGAACCTATGTTGCGCCCTGTTCTCATCACATGACCTGTGTACCTTTTAGCTCCTCCTGCATCAGGGGAGACAATGATGCTGATTGGCATGTTCAGGTTATATCTGTGGATTCTTACAAGGTTCTAATCACATGACCTGTGTACCTTTTAACTCTTCCCGCATCAGGGGACAAAAGGAGGTTGATTGGCATGTTCATGTTATACCTGTGGACTATTACAAGGTTCTTATCACATGACCTACGTACCTTTTAGCTCCTCCCGCATCAGGGGAGACAATGATGCTGTTCCGCCATTCAGGAATGTTTTCTTTGATCCATTTCAGCACAGCTGGCTCAGCATACAGATTGTCCACCGGGATGTCAAAGAAACCCTGGAATGAACCGATTTAAGCTTACAGAGGAATTAAATCCTCCAAATTTTTTTTAATAAGATGATCACTTCATGCAAACTGTATGGATATGCCTGCATCTCAATTCCTAAGTAAGACAAGAATTTTGACAGGTTATAGATATTATTTCGGCCAGGTGAAGTACAAGATTTAAGGCTTTTAATCGACCCAGAATTTTAATGAATAAGTATTTGAATTGGTTGGGATAGCACATAAAATTAGAGCTTGCTTATTCAGAAGGGCAATTTTTCTTTTTATGTTCAGCCCTACTGGCCAGGAACTTGGTAATAATTTAGTAATAACCTGGTCAGTTTGGAGCTCACTAGCTCTATGTATTTAACCCATACATGCCTCTAGCAGCCCAAAGCAACCTCCCAAAACCACTGATGATAACATTTTCATAAAGGTTCATGCAGTATTAATGTACTGTAAACATTACATAGGTTCACTGATTAGAAGATGGCAGCAAAGTCCAAGCATGAGAGGGTTATTGTTCGACTCTGCTAGCCGGCCCTATGATGTTCCTACCTGTATTTGTGAAGCATGGAGATCCATGGTGATGATGTGGTCTGCACCAGACACTGACAGCATGTTGGCAACTAGCTTGGCAGAGATGGGAGCACGACTCTGAAAAAGAACGCACAAACTAAGTTTATACGTAAATAGGGGGTTATAGTTAAAATCTTCTGGAATAATAACAGACATTACTTTACCAAAATTGCAGATAACCTGTGACTAACCAGTTGTTAATGGCAAAGGAACCCCGGAAAACCACTGACTAACTTTCACAATTCCTGAATTACAAAGATCTTGTTGTTAATTTCCTGTAAGCCTACCTACCCTATTTTTTGGCCCTACCCTTTATCTTTTTATGACATTTTGAATGAAAAATACAGCATTCCGAATGAAAACATGAAAAGCTCAACCATGAGCCTACCATTTACCACTAAAAATATTTCTTAAAATAAAATAAAAATTCCTACCTACCAATCATCTATTTTCCTGCTAAAGCTTTATCTGTACAGTTGAAAAAATCTTGGATTTCCCTTGTTTTATATTATCCCTGAAGTTACATGATGAAATCTTACCTGCCATGTAGGGCAGGCACACTCAGATCTTTAATACCTGCCCTTCAGCCATTTTGAAAATATTTACCTGCCCAGGGCAGCCCTTAATGTTGAGCCCTGTAAGTTGATGGTAATGTTCTGATCAACATTTCTCCATCAACTATTTTCCTATTTATGCTTTTGCCTGCAAGATTTCATCAAAATTGTCAGACTGCTATTGCCTGCTGTGAGCAGTAAAGGGTTAAGTAATGTGCTATTTCAAAGTGCTTAAACCAGTTTCAATGCTATATCTAGTGCCATGCACGGTCTAATGAACAGCATGTCTTTTCATGACTTGAAGCCAGTATTATTCAAGTCTATTCTTCCTTATCGCACACTTATAAATGTGCTGTGAAGGAGGACGGCTAGTGATTGAAGGATAGTCGACACATAGCTGCAGCCCTAATGTCGATCACCGGACACGCAACTAGCAGAACTCCCTCAACAGCCTTGGCACGACTCCTAGTCAAGGGGTTGACGAGAACCACTCAAGAGGTGCGTTCTGCACATATGCAACTTCCTCTATGATGTAAACAAATGCGAGAGCCCTCATTCGTCTGTTTCCTAATGACGTCACATTGAGGCGAGATTAGGTGTGTCAAGGGGCTTGCCTTATGGTAATTGGTCTGTGGCGACCAATCCATGTTCTCTTCATCTAAGCTGCACCTAATAGTTCTCCAAGCCTCTTGGGCTATTGCCCCATTCAATTTTAAGAGTTTGCCACAAAACTATTGTCTGGAACTTGGGTGTTTTTGGATTAAAGTAAGAGATTTTTAAAGAAGCTTTGAAGGAGTGTTGTTCAAACCAATGCAGGGCTCAACCATACCTGGTGAACCCAGGTAGTCAGGCGAGGCAAGTTGGACCCAAGAGCAGATAGTCCCGCCAGGCGTTCAGGTTGCCCAACAAATTTGATAGCAGTTACCTTGTTTAACCTTGACATAGAGACAATACACATTTTCTTAATTTTTTAAACTTTAGGTTTGATGTTATTTCTAATATGACGCTGGCATGGCCAGGAAGCGAGCGAAGCTTTGGATTATTTCATTTTTTTTTTACTTCTGACCAAAATACAGCATTGATTGACCGTAAATTAATGGCATACAAAACATTACGATTTTAAACTGTCTTATAATTTATATTTCGCAACTGATTTTGACGAGAATTCAATGGCCAGTAGAATGAATTCTGGCGGTTCTATCGATCTAAACCGCATTAAAATTGACCCACGGACAGGCGAGAAATTCAGTTTTAACGTGGATATACATGTAGTAGCGGCCACTTTCATTCATTTTTCGCAACTAATTTTGACGAGAATTCAATGGCCAGTACAATGAATTCTGGCGGTTCTATCGATCTAAACCGCATTAAAATTGACCCACGGACAGGCGAGAAATTCAGTTTTATCTTGGATAAAGTAGCGGCCACGGCGTGGTATGGCCCGGAAGCGAGCCGATTTTAAAGTGAAATCAATGGTCAGTAGAATGAATTCTGGCGGTTCTAAACTGCATTAGAATTGAGCCACGGACGGGCGAGAAATTAAGTTTTAACGTGGATAAACGTGTAGTAGCGGCCACTTTCATTCACGCACGTGCATTCGTACATTTCATCCAATGGGAGGGCGTGTTTGTTATTGTACTGCACATTACGTCATTGTCGACCAATGAAATCGGTCGTTGCTTAACCTACTAAAGAAATCCTCCAGAACGGAAGTCGTCCGCACGTTGAGTGATATTGTTGGACGGTGACAACTTTCTGGGTCCCTGTATGTATTTCTTATAGTGACGTCATATACACTCACGCTCAATTGACTGACTGTGAGGCTTCGCGAAAGGCCTACGGCCTTTCGAGCTTCGCTCGCTATTAGACTATTACTGTATATTTTTTTCTTGACTTCTTTATTTTCGCCTTTACCCTTTATGACTTTTCAAGGTTGCTGTCAACTATATTGTTATTCAAAAGATCCTGTTATGAATTTGACCAATGTACCTAACTACCTATCAATTTTGATTCTAATGTTAGATAGTCATGAATGTACCTATAAATTTCCATTCCAATGTTAGATAGTCAACCCGGGCAAATGACGTTTTATGGTTAATTAGTCATCATACTCTTCAATATGATTGAATAATGGATTAAGAAGTACATTTACTTAAAAATGTAGAAAACAATAACCAAAGATGGTTTCACTTGGAAGTAATTAGACCTTCAAGAGCAGGAAGTTATATTTCAAACTGACACATTGCCTTGAAGATCTTTTTAGCGATGCAGATTTCCAAAATCATAGCTCTAATGGCTGAAAAGTTAGAATTGCTGTTAGGTGTGCCTATTACTGAGACAGCAGCCCCAAGATTTTTTAGAACTGTCGGTGTACTGCAAAATCTCCATCCCATACAACCCCAGAAAATGTTCCCCACAGAAAATATTTTCCCGGAAAAATGGTATTCTTGGATGATTTGCTGTAAAACCAGTATTCCTTTACCTTGTCCTTTTTGTCCTGTCTGGCATAGGGGAAGCAGGGGATGACTGCGGTCACCCTGCAGGCCGAGGCAATCTTACAAGCGTTGATCATAATCAGGAGCTCCATCAGCATGTCATTGATCTCTCCACAGCCACTCTGTACAATATATACATCCTCTCCTCTCACAGACTCTCCGATCTCGACACTGAAACACACATAAGTGAACGTTAGTTTACTAGATCTCTCCACAACCACTCTGTACAATATATACATCCTCTCCTCTCACAGACTCTCCGATCTCGACACTGAAACACACATAAGTGAACGTTAGTTTACTAGATCTCTCCACAACCACTCTGTACAATATATACATCCTCTCCTCTCACAGACTCTCCGATCTCGACACTGAAACACACATAAGTGAACGTTAGTTTACTAGATCTCTCCACAACCACTCTGTACAATATATACATCCTCTCCTCTCACAGACTCGCCAATCTCGACACTGAAACACACATAAGTGAACGTTAGTTGACTAGATCTCTCCACAACCACTCTGTACAATATATACTGTAAAATAGGAAATTATACTGAGCATGTAATTAATCCAAATTTACCGAATAAGAAAATCTCGGTATAATTAGATTTGGATTCAAATCTGCCCCCATGCCCTCCCAAAGTCGGTATTTATCATGACAGGAAATGGTCACATAGAACTTTTTAAAGTCTTTAGTTACAACTTTCACCCTCAAGAGCACGCTTAAACTCCTATACTAAGCTGCAAGCCGATGTATCATATACTTCCTTACCTCAATATCACACTTTTTTGTAGTTATTTCCATTAAAACCGCTTTTATACTCAATTTTCCACTGCAAGTGGAAATCTTTAAGGGTGTCTATTCTTGCGTCAACACCCCTCCTACACTGCCACACAGGGGCGGATCCAGGGGGGGGTTCGAGGGGTTCGTCCGAACCCCCCCTGGCTGGTGAGTCATTTTGTACCACCACGCCACCTGTGGACAAACATCAAAACTAATTGTTTTTCCTGCCTCGGCCACCAGTTGCAATTTGCAATTCTGTCCACGTCTTTTGTTTCCCCAGGCCCTGAGTAGACAACAGGCTGATTGGTGTTAGCCAGGTATAGGTCCGAAGGGATGAACATCCTGCTCGAGGGGATTATCTGCCGTGAACCGGCGGATACAGAATTACAGTCGAGGGGGGGGGGGGGGGGGGGTTCGTTGATTCTCAAACTTCTGGATCACTTGATTCATTCCTTAGTCTAGCGGATACAGAATTACAGTCCAGTCGTTCGCAGACTAAGAATAGCTTGAAAACCCTGAAGTTTGTTAGGTGAGTGGGGAGGGGAGGGGAGGGTTCGTTGATTCTCAAACTTCTAGATCACTTGATTTATTCCTTAGTCTAGCAGATGCAGAATTACAGTCCAGTCGTTCGCAGACTAAGAATAGCTTGAAAAAACTGAAGTTTGTTAGGTGAGTGGGGAGGGGAGGGTTCGTTGATTCCCAAACTTCTAGATCACTTGATTCCTTAGTCTAGCAGATGCAGAAGTACAGTCCAGTCGTTCGCAGACTAAGAAAAGCTTGGAAACCCTGAAGTTTGTTAGGGGAGGGGGGGTTCGCTGATTCTCAAACTTCTAGATCACTTGATTCCTCCAAGCCGTATGGAAAATACCTAACTAATAGCTAACAGATACATTAATGACCACATCTTAACACCTTTTGAGGTGGCTTAACCCATTTGCATCTGAAGTGCAAAAATGGTCAAACAACTTTGAGCATACCTCGTCAAGTAGAGTATTATTTGTAAAAAGGTTGAATAGAAATTGTTCAGCCAAATTAGGAAAAAAATTGAAAGTGTTAATTTCTGAGAATTCGACTAGCGCAGAAGGGGAAATTTACTGAATGATTCTCATGACTGGTGTTTAGTCATATCACAAATGAAAGAGTTTGTCTCCAATTGAACCCCCCCCCCCCCTCCCCCAGATGCATGTAGCGCAAGTACGCTAACATCAATCAAACATAGTGGGCAAAAGTTCTTCCCCTCATCCCCAGGGTGTTCACAATGTTAAATCTCTCCAAAAGGTAAAATATATTTCTTAAATGTTTGAAAGTGCAAGAGATCCGCTCAATCTTGTGACCAAAATCTTGTCACCAAATCCGATTTTGCATATCATAATTTATATGAAATATTGCGTTTCAATTAAAATTTCGATCTTACACTAATATGTATTTTGTTATATCTCTTATGAGATTTTTTTTATATCTCTTTATGAAATTATTATTTTTAGTTCTCTGCAGTTGACTCCAGGTGGTGTTTTCATAAATAATTGTGAGTGGCGTCACCAGTGTCACTTTTCGGAACTATATCGAACCCCCCTTTATCAAATCCTGGATCTGCCCCTGCCACATCTGACTGCATTTGACACAAGGGAGAGCGAACGACAGGAAGCACAGCAGATCTACAGTGTGCTGGTAAACTCTGCCGTCCCTGCCACTCCATAAGTGTAGTGGCAGGGACAGTAGGCTGTGTGCTCATTTCCTGTAATGATATAGCAGAGAAATACATCCCCTTGATCCACAACCCCATAGGCACAGCATGCTAGTACCTAGGTGATGTGCGCCTCGGGTTACGTGGTGTTGCCTGGGGAAGAATTGGTCACGTGATTTTTTTCAGCAGGCAGCCAATCCTGCGGTACACAGGTTATCTATGACTCATATAGTCGGAGGCAGCGAAATTTGATGACGCATGCACAGTGCCCACTCCCTGTCTACTACTCCCAGGATATAGTCATGTAGCAGTGCCACCTGGTGTCAATCTTTTGAATCAGTAATTGCGTGTTGGCGACAGAAAAATAGCTGTGCTCCAGGACTTTCAAACTTGGACACCCCTGCCTTTCATATATGGAAACCATATATTGGACCCTACCATAAGCTGTACCGTTGGGAGGGGTGGGCAATTTCAAACCCCTATAATTCTGCAAGGAATCTCCATTTTTCTTAGTCTTAGGTCAATAGGTGCATCTTGATCTATGTCTCCTTCATAATAGCTTAGCTTTTCTGGGGGCAGCCCATTGAACATCAATATGGCAAGGATGGATTAGAGAATCATACTGTCGTTGCTCTCTGTGCACCCACCTCTCTGTTTAATATAAGAGGTCCCTGATTTAAATACTGCAGAGGGTGGAAGGGCAACATGAATATGCAAACTTTTCAGAAAAATACAATAGCGGTGCTGTGACAGTGGAAATTTTGGCTCACAAATTATCCACATTACAAACTTTTGTTTTATGACGAAGATACAATGGATTTGTTCATTCAAATACAACTATGTCATGAGTGATTTTGAGAGCAAATTCGACATTTCGATTCATTTGACAGTTTGTTTACGCGACGTCACTCGTGATAGCAAAACACGTGCTTACCAGGTTTCCTGATTACTGAATTTTTTCAGTACAACCTTGCTTAATTCTATACCCAGTCGATCGGCAATCTTTTGAGCGAGATCACAATGAGATGAACCGCTGAAAACTTTGATGTTAGGCATGATGTTTTCTGTATTTTGCTCCTCCGTCTTGTGGCCTTGGATTTTGCTGCCAGTTCCCGCGACCTCTTCCAGAAACTGTGGTTGCAACGCCACCTGGCGAATAAACACACACTTGTATCTTTATTTCTCAATATACTCTTTAAAACAGATGGCTGATAATGTAAAGATTTTATCTACATTTTTCAAAAAAAAATCATTTTTAATTAAAATCGCAGATTTCACGAAGGACGTTGACGCATGCGCAACATTGATTTCCGGTGGCCATTTTACAAACGAAAGTTCAGATATGTCAGTGTGAAACTCACAAGCACCAGTAAGAGTTTGTTTGGCTGTACGATAAGACAAGTTACGGCGTACCAGAGGGCGGAATAAGCCGCATTAGAGAGTAGATAAAATGGCAAATATCGCCGTTGCAAGAATAAAGAGGGAGTTCAAGGAAGTGGTGAAAAGTGAAGAGGTACATTGAAAAATTGTTGATTGCAAATGTTAGGTACACTACCAGAAAGTGACACAACTGCAACTAGGGAGGGTGGAGGTTACCACATCACATCAACCCTTATACAATTATGCTAAAGCTTTCCTTAATCTTACTTGTCCTAAAATGCAGTATTTACTGGAGGGCAGTGGAGGCCTGTCTTAACTTATTGTTGTATTTGAGTGTTCAAGAGCTTTTAAAAGTTTAAATTTGTTTATATGCATGTGTTTGTTTTGCTGTGACCTGAAAGTCATACATTGATACAAGTATGCCTCTCCTAAAACCTCAGGGATGTTGTTGTGTAATGGATATTTTACATATGGCACCTGAGTTAAGAATCATTTATCTGAAATCAGGTTATGTCAATTATCATCTTCAGTGAGGCATGTTAGCTATTGGCAAGTTTTAACATGATGAATGTGCTGTTGTTGCTGACATGAATCCCATTAAAAAGGACCAAGAAATGATCCCAGAAAAACCCACTGTCAAAATCGCCAAATGCCATAACTTCATAAGGGCTGATGACCAATTGGGGCCTGCTTAAAAAAACAAATCTCCTATCTTTGCATCTAATTTACATTTCCCCATTCATGATTAATACATGAAATAGAAATTGCATCCCTCTGTCACCCCTCATGTGGTTTGATTCAATTCAAATACCAGCTGATTACATAGAAATTAGGAGTTTGTGTCAAAGTTAACATGCAGTTGAGCTGAATTATTGCCAGACTGTCGTCACTCTTTCACTTAAAAAAAATAAAGGAAACAAGTCATTCCTTTCTCAAATTCATATTGAAAATGGATGTTGCTTTTATGAAATTGGTATGGATATAAATGGCCAACTGGTACAGCTATAACATCTATCACAAAAACCTGTCTCTTCCGGCAGCCCATCGCTCTTGACATCGACAGGCGGTCCTGCCTGTCCAGATTGAATTGATGGCTTAAACAACTATCTCTGTCAAGCAACCATTTTTTTAAATACTATTTTGTCCCACAAAATGACAACAAATGAAATTACAATATTTATCACCAAAAACACTTGAATCTCATTGTTAAAACAAATTCAATAAATAGGGCCCTTTTACCCATTAACCAATAGCCCTTGCACAGACGGCCATTGTTGGATCAGCCCTTATGACCTAGTGCAGCTGAGATATCTCTCAGTGAAAAGTGGGTCCCACTAGATGAAAATGATCTCAAATCAAAGTAAAGGTAAATAACTATGTTAAACCTACTGTTGGAGTCTTGGGAGTCTCTTTGATGTTGCATGATAATCATAAGGTGCACTGTTTTCTATCATTAATCTTCCCAGAATATCAGGACAGCATAGGACCTAGGAGTTAACCTATGTTTAATGGTTGTGTGTACTTCACACAGTCTTCCATAAAATCACTAAGCATTATAAGTAGGTTAATGGGTTTACTTTTGTCTGTCAGTCATTGCAAGAACTTGTTCCATCGATGCTGACAATTTGTATGCATGCCTTCAGTCATTATATAATGTTGCCATTTCTGTTACAGGTTGCAAAATGTCACATCAAAGTAGAACTTAAAAATGATAGCTACACAGAATTAAGGGGAGAAATAGCTGGGCCTCCAGATACTCCATATGAAGGGGGTAACTACATCTTGGATATAAAGATTCCAGAGACTTATCCATTTAATCCCCCTAAGGTATGTTATTGAACTTATTCATCTCTTTTTTTTTTATTAATCCTGTTTTTATCGGTTGAAATTTGATTCCTTGAAAGGAGTTAAAATGGCATACTGATATGTAGCTTAGCAGCTTTACCTGCTCTAGATATTGAAAAATCATTGAAATTAATCCAAAACATAAGTCTTCAGAGTTTTTATGTGAAGTTGTTTATATATAGTTATATACACAACTTTTATTAAAACTACCCTTATTGTTAATACACTAGCCTATTAAAATACATAGTCACCTACAAACAATTATCATTGGGTTATATGCAGTCACATTTGTGTAGGCTATTTCTGTTCAGAGAAACTTCATTGTCTAATGATCCTTCAAATGACCAAACTTTGCAGGACCAGTAGATTCTAGGTGTTACTGGTCCTATGGGGCCAGTAACAGTTTGAGTTAGCGTTGAGGCCTGTGATCGCAAACCTCACCCTATATTTACTGCAAATAACACTGTGGCTACCCAGGTATTCACTACATTAGGGTTGTGTATGCAGTGACTCAGGCAATGTCATCATGTGGAGGCCATCTTTCTTGATATTTGCTCAATATCTAGCTGGATTCCAGTATGTACATTTACAACCTAGATATTTGAAAAGTGGCCACTCCGTAATTAGACTTGTTGATTTGTAAACACTAATTCCCTGAAAATGTGGATCTAAAAGGATATTGAAATATTGTGTGATTTTGTGGTATCAATTACAATATCGTATCCATTGCCATCTCTTTTTTTAGGCATTCTTCCTACTTATAAAGCACCTTGTAAGGATGGTCTCAAAATTGTATGTTAAGAGTTATATTAGGAACTCATTGATTCATGTACTACTTAGACAATTGAATTGATTATCAACTGATTATGGATTTGAATAACAAAAGGCCACCAAGGCTTTCCCCATCCAAGATTAACATCCTTTTGAAAATGATCTTTGACATACTCATTCTCATCCTGCCTTAGTATATCATTTCCTCTATTATTACAGGTACAATTTATAACAAAGATATGGCATCCAAATATTAGTTCTGTGACTGGAGCAATTTGTTTAGATATTTTAAAAGACCAATGGTAGGTACCAACTATGTATTTAATGTCATTATGCAATGCTTACGCTTAGGGTGTTTGCTTGTAATCTGTGTATGTTTTGATCTATATTTTACTCTTGTTTGGTCATGGTCATAATACAATCAGGGCTCCACATACAAGGTAACTTTTAGCACGGCTACTAAATCTTTAACCCTTACAAAGTCATTCACGTATATATGTGGGTTTCTAGAAACACTAACCTAGAGAACCATGCACGCATCTGTGAGTGAGATTGTCCATTTAAAGAAGAGCCAGGTGGCTCACTAATAAAAACGACTACATACATGGCTTGAAATTTAGGCAATTAGCTGTCAGAATGCTGTGTTTAAGGGGTTAAAAATAGGCCTTGGCAATACTTTTTCTCCATTTCTAGTGGGATGGTTAAGTGGGTTATCATTTACCGTAAATTCACGGAAATTTAGACCACCCTAGGAATATGGGCCACTATAATTATTTTGCAAAATATTAGTTATTGGGAAATATGGACCATCCTTGATTTATAGCTGGTAGCTATTTTACAAAGAATAAACAACTATTACTCTGCTTTGTCAGTATTTTCATAAAACACGGGCCATCTTCAACGCATAAAAATGTAATTATTATAAAGTGTCCCAAATTACTGAGAATTTACAGTAACTAACCCTAACCACCCTCATCTGCAATTGCACAAGTTTGGGCAAGTAGGCATACTGCAATTATCAGACCCTGCTCTGCAGCAAGTTTGTGTTGTGTAGTGTTTACCAGTAGCATGAATGCAGTGTGGTAAAATCAATATCCTGGTTGGAAAAAGTGAACTCCTGTGAAAGATGATCTAGCACTAAATGTTGTGATGAATGCTCTTGATAAATAACTAAATAACTGATGCAATGATGGTATGCACTGAAAAGGTTAGGCTACTGTAACAGATGCATAACTTGAATGATAAAATTGTACCATTGAACCTGTTATTGCACTTTGTCTTCGTATTTTGGGAGTCCCCCTTAAGACAAAAAGGAAACATATAAAAGAAATGTCAGGCAGCTCTAAAAACAAACCTTAACACTTTCTGTATTCATTAGAAAAATTACAAATATCCGCTTGCAAAACACATTTCTTGCTCTGGCATTGTACTTGTGCCTCTGGCTCTACTTATCCATGTTAACACTGGTAAGGGTTAAAGACAATATACAAGGCAATACGTGTATGTTTTATGTAAGAACAATTTTAGATCCCTTTGTAGAACCATTTTAGATCCAATGGGTGGGATGAAACCATGAGGTCTTTGTACCAAGAAAGTGTTCTTTGCCAAGTTGCATTGTTTATTGCAAAGTTACATTATTTATTGCCAAGTTGCATTGTTTATTGCAAAGTTACATTGTGTATTGCTAAGTTGCATTGTTTATTGCCAAGTTGCATTGTTTATTGCCAAGTTGCATTGTTTATTGCCAAGTTACATTGTTTATTGCCAAGCTACATTATTTATTGCCATGTATTGTAGGGCTGCTGCAATGACGTTACGCACAGTGTTGCTGTCTCTACAAGCTCTGCTGGCAGCGGCTGAGCCTGATGATCCCCAAGATGCTGTGGTAGCCAGGCAGTATAAAGAGTTTCCTGAGATATTTAGACAGACAGCAAAGCACTGGGCAAATATATATGCTGGAGGTAAGGTTCATTGTTCCTTTCTGCATCACACTTCATGCAATAAAATGTATGATGCAGTATATACTTGTCTTAGTAGGTATTATTTATGTTTCCAGGGGTTCAATATTTTTTATAATCCCAAACTATACATATTATACCAGGCAGAATGAGAATTAATTCTGGGGTTCATTTATCAAATGTCTTTCCTTCATTACCTAAATTAACATTATTCCAGAGGGTGAGACATTCATAATTGCGGGTAAATGCTGAAATTCTAGAATATGATGATGTAGGTATGGATAGCAAGTTTAGCAACTGATTTTTTTTTATTTTCTAGGAACTCAAAAGGAACCAGAATTAGATAGCAAAGTTTTGCAACTAGCCAATATGGGTTTTGAACAGGTAAGATATTTTGCCATCTAGACTAAGCTCTATTGTGCCACTATTAAACTATGATTTTAGATTTTAGCCATAATTTTCTTTTTTGATGTTGCTGGTTCTAAGAGGACTTGTTATGTATATACCATATACAACTCTGTACTATTGTTAATCTTTTTGTGATATTTCATACCCCAAACATAAATGAAATATGCCAAATAACCTGACATATATATAGCCATTTAAATAGTGCATGTGGCATAAGTCTTTGATAATTAAATATTCTTTCCTATGAGTCGCACAAACCTTTTAAAGGGACCACCTTCCTAATAAGACCAAGTCAAATCCTTGTTAAAGATGCATACTATTTCACTTCTATTTGAGATCATTTGCTTCAAAAGACCACTTTGGCTGTATAGCAGTTTATATGTGCTTAATCTATACAATCAAATGAAGGAATTTTCTTTTCTTTTTTAGCACAAAGCAAGAGTTGCCCTTTCATCGCATAACTGGGATGTAGAAAGAGCTACAGAACACATACTAAGCAGCTAAAGTACCCTAAGCCTAGCTTCTAGATATGAAATTTTGTATTTTAATGGATTACTACTCCTCGGCTGTAAATTTGGAACTTGAAAGAAGAGTGTTCTCTGATCCTGCGATGCCTAGGAAGCCTGAAAGACATAAGTCACTACTACTCGTGCTGCTGGGTGACACCCCTCACCAACAACCCTACAGCTAATCACCTCACCCTCCTCTACCCTATATTAGGGTTGCAGGCCACACACCCTGTCCCTACCAATGGTGTAGGGTGCCATGAGGGCAAAGAAAGCACTGGTATATGCACCCAGGGTTTCACAAAGTAGATTGATAAACTTGTTAAAGGTGACCCACCAATGTAAATTCAGGGATCTAAAGATAAAAGAATGCTCCCTGTACCTGGTGGTCAGATTAGTTTGGCTTAAGATCTATACAAGATGTGCTCCCAGAGGGATATTTAACCCTTTGCAGCTGATGGCTTATTTTGTCAATAAAATATGCACACAAAAAGCGGAGAAATGACTGTAACCCTAGCACATGAGTACATATTTAACAGTACTCCGAAAGAGCTTTCAAATGAATACCAACATCACAGGGTTTAGAAGATTTTCATAATTTGTTGCCTTCTTGTGCATTGGGCCAAAGTAGCCTCAGCATTGGAAGGATTAAGGTGTGACCTGCATTGCCTTAGCCTCATATTTGGAGTAGAGCTGCAAAGAGGTTGGATAGTACGTCGCTGCTGTTGCCTGCTCTATGGCCTCACTCAATCTGCCTGGCATGTCTCGGCTCATATGCCAATTTTTACATCAAACTGATCCAGCCACCTGGTATGTAATCTGTAATCTATAGGTTCCCTCCATTTAAATTGGCAAGTCATCTGTAAGTTTCACAAATAAGGAGCTTTCTATGAAGTATGAAGGCACAGTTTCAGTATCTTTATAGCAAAGTGAAATGAACTGACATGTAAGGTATCATGTAATACAGTGCTATATGTTTCTGCCTACAAAGATACAAAACAAGTATCTGTATTGTCGCTCAAGAGTTAAGCTAATTTAATCATTTAAAGAATCAACTCATTCTTGTCTATAAAGTTCTCCTTGAAGGAAAAGTGGTGGATGTACATAGGTATGGTCCTGTTTTTATATTGACAAAGAAGGTACCGTATGACAGATCAAGTTAATGTTCAGTTAAACCTTTACAGGTACAGTACCAGTATCTCTATATTTGCACATGTTTTCTAATAGTTATCCATTCAACATTGTCAAGTGTCCTTCAAACCAGAATAGCCTATCTAGGTATGGTACCAGTATCTGTATCGGTACAAGATTTCCTCAAGTACATTGATTGTTTATATGTTAAGTTATCCTTTCAAACATGAGTAACTTCTATAGTCATGGTACCAAATTTTTTATTGGCTAAGGATGATACTACAGGAGAGATCACTGAACATGTAAAGTTATCCTAGAAACAAGGGTATCTATGTGTGTTCAGTACAGTACCCCCCCACCCCCTGCCTGTGCTGACATGATATTTCATTTTGTGTATCATCATGTAACATATAGGTTATCTTACAAACAAAGTTAGCGGTCTCTGTTTTGGTACAAGATTTATCAGAGAAGTTCAGTTAATATGTTACACTACAAACAAGGGTTATCTACTAAGTATGGTAATTTTATCAATATACTTAAACTTGAAACAATAGAACTTTACTGAACAAAAAACAATAGATTTATATTCAGGCTGTCTCAGCACATAATTTTTATTACAGGGCACTTTGTTGAAGCATCCTCCATCAAATATGTCAAAGTGTCATTTTAATCAAACCCAACCATTTATACCGCAGGTATCTCTCTTATTTGTGGAAGCACCCTCCATAATAAAATATATCCAAATATCACCGCATCCAAACCTGATCCACTGGTCTCTCTTTTGTTTGTTTGAGTATCCTTGAAAGTTTTGGAACTGGTGCTAATCTCTGTTCCACCCTTCTGATTTTTACAACAAGCTCTATGGCGGAATATTGAAAACTATATGTAGATTGAAAAAATGATTTTTGGTTGTGGCTGATTTGAGTTTCTACCCTATACAATATTTCCCTCAATGGACTGATTACGACTGGGCACTCTCTGAGGATGCAAATTTTATTACAGGTAACCCATTCATGCTCTGAATTCTTGAAAATGACCATCTGCTTCTATGATATTGTGAAAATAACTTTGTTATGAAGTATGAATTGTGTAAAAATAATGAAAGGGTACTATAGTATAAGATCTTATCAACATCTCTATTTCAATTATCTCCCAAGAGATGCGTTTTAAGAGAAAGATATCCATAAAATAGTCTTTTCTTTTTGGAGTGCTATGTTAGGTTGTTCAGGGATTAGGTAGGCAATGAAGGACTCCTGTTGGCTTGTGAAATATTTTTCCGACTTATGGTTAATTCCTAAGTTATTTTCATAAGTATCATAGGTCCTCACAACACTTATCAAGGAAATCTCCAAGCATGAATGTAGGGGTCTGTACACTCTTGTTCAAATCAATATGTTCAGGGGTTGATTAGGTAATGTAAAACTCATGGTAATCCAATAACAGCATGTTTTGGACATCCAGGCATTGTGGTATGACCACACACACACTGACTAAAAGAAGAGAGTCAAAAACCTTATTCTCATTTTAAACATCACGTCTCTGGTCAAACTGCTTGATAGGGCAGTAAGTGGTGCTCTCTAGTGAGCAACTCCTTTACTAACTGACTGTATATGATGTTACACAATGACACATTGGTTTGTTCATATAGAGATATGTACCCTATAAAAGGTGAATGCTTTTCAGTAAATGCTTTACATTAAACTCCTTATGAATATCAAGGAAGAATAAATGGCTAGTATTCAGTTTTCGTTTTCAACTCAAGGTTTCTGTTTATAAAGAAATGCTTTTCATTCAATTCCCGATATTGAGGAAGAATAATTGGCTCGTGTTCATTTTTTGTTTCAACTCATGGTGCCTGCTTTTACTGGAATGCTTTACATTTAATTCCTTAGGGGTATTGAGTAAGGATAAGTGGCTTGTATTTTTTTTTAGATTTTTGTTTTAGAAGATTAGCATTTAGGATTTATGAGGCTAAAGCATTGTAAATATCTTCATTCTGCACATGAAAGCACTTTTTGACTAGCACTTTATTTGTTTATGCTGAGTGTCCCCCCCCCCTCCCAGCTGAAAGGTTTCCACTGATTCTATTATATATATATATATATATATATATATATATATATATATATATATATATATATATATATATATATACATATATATATATATATATATATATATATATATATATATATATATATATA
This sequence comes from Maea johnstoni, assembly GCA_963942565.1. NCBI lineage: Eukaryota > Metazoa > Annelida > Polychaeta > Spionida > Magelonidae > Maea > Maea johnstoni. The sequence goes on from OZ012690.1 coordinate 36,527,972, forward strand.
TATATATATATATATATATATATATATTACTACAGCTCCTGACATTTCAACTTTGGGGAACATAGTTAGCAGGTTTAAGAGAAATTGAAGGACCTCCATTACTTCAGGACAATGGTAGCCTAAATAGTTTTAAGCCCTGAATGGTATGGAGGCTTATGAGCCTGTGTCGTAGGTAAATGGAGTGTATTTCTGCACTTGCTTCATGACCCAGATAATTTCAGATGGGGTTATGACCCAGATAATGCCAGATGGGGTCATGATCCATATACAGTGAAATTGTAAGAGATGTGAATATCTTGGGTTTAGGGCAAAATTGTTCACATTAGGGGTGTTTACATCTCAGAGATAGTTTATCAGTGGAAAAGATACAGATGAGATGGTAAAATTGCTGTAGGGTGTGTCACATCTCCCAGGTGTTCAACATGTGTTTTACTGTAAAACCAATCTGGGTCGCCACCGCTCTCTGGTCATTGTTGCTTCATTCTGATCCTCATCCCTGATGCTATGTATGAAAATAACACATAACACTATTAATTTAAAAAACAACACTTCATATTGATGTCATGCCTTTCTGGTAGATGGGACTACATAAATCTGAATATAGTGAAGTTCTGCACCCAACACATAATAGCTTCTGATTGAATAAATTAATATACCCTATTTCATTTTATGAAAAAAGGAACATTGGAATAATTTTACTGCTGCATAAGGGTTATGGACAATGATTGTTTATCACTTTGCAGATTTATCATCATCTTTCTCAGCCTATTGGAGCTTTCATGTGTAAGCTGCGGAAGTGATCTAACTTTGGACCCTACTGACTTATTAACGCCTTTAAAAACCTATCCCCTAATGTGTACAGAACGTAGTTGTAGCTAGCTTTATTAAAAAAAGTAAATGAAATAAATGAGAAACAACTTAATATACTTTTACTGAATTCACAGCAGTGATACTGTCTCACTTATGTAAAGAGAGGTCTGTTGAATTTCAGCATGAACTATGGGATGTATTTATTGTCATCAGGATATTGTATGTACTCATAATTGAAGGAATTCTTGTGCATCTGACAATGTATAAAGTCTCATTTATGCCTAGCTCTCATGACTATGGAAAACTTATGTTTTTACATGGTAGTCACATAGATCTAAAACAACCTACAGAACTGAAGGAAGGGAAATATTTTTGGGGTGCCAACCCTTCCAATGCTGTAACTACTTTTTTCCAAAGCACAAGGATGGAAAGAGTATTTGAAAAACATCTAAACCCTGCCATGTTGGTATTCATTAGATAGTTCTCACTGAGTACTCTCAGATAAGTACCCATGTGCCATGGTTTCAGTCATTTTTCAGCTATTTTGCATTATTTTGTATTGGCAAAATTAGCCACCAGCAGCATAAGGGTTGAATTGTTAATTAGTAAGTCACACGACAGGGTGGTCCAACCACTAGGTATGGTGAATGGGTCTCGTATGGCTGTGTGGATATCCAATAGGAAGCCTATGCATATTTACCAAATTGATCAATTCTGAAAGTCCCAAAATTAATTGTGTCATTCATCAATGATTGATGTTGAGCACTGGTGATTTCAATATGTACTTCCAAGTAATACTTAAAGATACATACAAATCAACTGATGACATATCAGCTTGAATTTGAACGAAATAAAATTATTTGCAAAAAGCCCATCATGCTACTAAGCATACATCTTCAAGGAGCTCATGAAAGATCCAACCATTTTGATGATTATGCCTAATTTAGAAAATATCTGGTGGAGAATTGGTTATTAAATCATATCCCAACCACTTCTCTGCTTATACGGGTAACCTAGTTTACCTCAGACTCGCCTACCTTGGATTTTTACATTAATACCCAGACAAAATCATTTTGATCTACTTAAATGAGTTGCATGTAACTTGGATTTAGTCATAATTCAGTAACAGTTCACTGAGGTTACAGCTTGGAACTCGGGTGTCTTATCAATGAGCTGACAAATTGTCTTCTTATATTGATTGTGGTGGTTAAAAGCTCTTCCTTATTTGCTATAAAGGTTTTCCTTCATACAGCTATTCTCAATCTCTGAGCTATGTTCTGGGTGGTCATAAAATACCTTTATTTGTGGAGAAATCCTCTCTTGAATTTTTCTTTTGTGTATAAAGTTGAAAATAAAACCAGAGGTATGCAGAAACTTATTCTCTTGTTCTTGTTTTTTTAGACTTAGAAAAAAATTGTTTGTTTCTTGTAACGATCCGAAAAAAAATAGGGTAGGTAGGTCGGTAAAATCTATAAAAACTTTTTTTTTTTGGTCAAAAATGTGTGTTTTATACAGGTGTTACGTTGATTGGGGAGTTTGGGAGGCCAGAAAAAACTTATGGGTAGGGTTTTTTTTGAATAAAAACTTGTCAGGTTAGGGTCACAGGAAACAAACAACTTTTTTTTAGGCCTTAGCCAATTCGCATCTAGTGTGCACACATGGTCTAACTCCTCTGCAGTTCAACAGCCCCTCTTTCCATTGCTTGAAGATTTGTTTAAATTTGTCAGATCAATCATATGTATGCATTTCAGATGCAAATGGATTCAATAATGAAGGGCCTCCCTATGGACAAGTGCTTCTAACTCAATCAACTCCAATTTTAATAGGCGCTATTCAGGGGACTGTTCGTATGACAGAGTGCTGTACTTAACTACGAGTTTCTGGTGCCGTTCAGCTGTGTGGACTCGTGCATGAAGCACAACAAAACTACAACAAAAGCTCAATTGTTCAAGTTATCAATAGAATATAGTGAGATAGAACTATAACAGCCATTAACATGCGGTCGCGGGCGCCTTTCTCCGCACAACTTCGCATTTTCCATCAAAATATTACATGCTCAATGCACACTTTCCCTTCCAGAATTGAGTCCTGGATAGGCTTCAAATCCCACTTGAGGTATGTTAGAAAGTTATCAGTAACTTGACTTCTTGATTTCTACCATCAGCTAGTCACAACAATAGAAAGATTCTTCTCAGTGCTGTAGCAATTGGACAACAAAAGACAATAGATTTCTAAAATATATTCATTTTTATTCAGGCCATAATGAGAATCATTATAAGTATAATAATTAATGCATTTTCTTTGCAGGCTGTTCCAGCATAGTTAATACACAGACCAAAGATGCCCGGACTCTAGTGAAATACCTTCGTAACCAAGCATTGTCTCAGAAATAAGCAACATTCTTACCAATACTGAAGAAGCATCTCAGTGCCTTCTCCTGTTCTTGGAGGCCAGGTGCAGAAACCTCTCTTTGACCCATTCATGCTCAAGAGTTCCTTAAAAAGGTGTCGCCTGGAACTTTAACTTTTGATAATAACTTGGAAATTAAACATAACTTAACAAGATATTTGGAGAACGGTTATTGGTAGTGTTCTGATTGACATTTCCCCTCCACATATTTTCCAACTATGTTTTTGCCTAAAAGATCAACCCCAAAACTGTCAGGCTGCTCTGGCCACTGGGAGCATTGGAGGGTTAAACAATGCATGCATTGTGATCTCTTTGTCATCTAGACCTACAATACTTTTGAAATAACTTTGGGGACTTTGGGTTAAGCATTAATTCACAAACTATTAGAGGGATTGCTACGACTTGCGTATGGATCAACATTTCTCTTTCAAATACGCTTCTGAAAAAATACTCTGTTATATCTGAAACCATAGGGAACATTTCTACTTCTAGACAGGAATGGGTTAACCCTTATACTGCTGGTATCTAAATTGACCAATACGAAAAATGACTAAAAACCTGGCACATGGGTACTCAACTAAGAGTCCTCAGCGAAAGCTATCCAATGAATACCAAGATGGTAGGGTTTAGAAGTTTTTCAAAAATCTTTGCATCATTTTGCTTTGGACGAAAGTAGCCTTTGCATTGGAAGGGTTAAACAGATTCATCTTCATAGCAGAGCAAGGAGGCCTGGCTATTTTGGGAATATCTTCCTAATTGATTTATTTAAAGACATTTCTAGAAGAAAATGTAATAACAGCACAAACTTAAATACCCCTTTAAATATGTTATGCATTTAAACTTAATTGCCAAGTTATTTTCAAAATCACTATGCACCTTGATAAAACTCTTAAAAGGGAACTCTAAAGCATAAATGGGTATTGTTTAAAATGCAATGTAAATATTGCATGAAAAATAGCTTTATTCTCCAGACAAAAACAAGACAAGTCTACAATTAGCCTATCAAAATATAGTTTTAAGTACTGCATTATGAAGTGACATTTATATGATAGACATTTTTCAATGAGTAAAAACTTTGACATTCTGATCAATCTCCTTTTGAATTGATCATCAAAGAAAATTATCAGTTAACCTATTGGCATCCAAAACACACACATGGTCTGAGGCATATAGAAATATCTTGATAATAAAGAAAGATTTTCTGTAATATTTCATCAAATGTTATTGTTTCTAACATGTATCACACTTTCCCTTCAAAGAGTGTTAGGTTATTACACTCTTTGATGAGCTATGTCCAAAATTGTCAGACTCAGAACATATGTGCACTTCACATGCAAAAGAATGGCTATAAAAAGAGGCCAACCGTCTATCTAAATCAGACCACAATTTTTCCAAATGAAAATTGCATCATATTTTAACTGTAAGTGAAGATAGTCTGTCTTCAAAGACAACTTTTAAGTTGTAATGTTCATTTGACTATGCTTGACAGTAGGGATTGGCACCTTTAAAATTTATGCAAAACGTTATCGTTATTTACTCAAAGATATGGTACCCACAGGTCTCGACATAAACCAAAATTTCACCTAGCCAAGCAGGGATAGCTGCTCAAAATTTTACTAGCCCTTTTGCTAGTCTGCAATTTTTGAGATGTAAGAGACCCAACTCCATGACAGTTAATGAGATATTATTCTCATCAATTGGTATCACTATTATTTGAACAATTGAAGAAAACTTTATATATTTATCAGACTGTAATCTGTGAGTAAGTGGTGTTGAAAATTTGACAATGGAACCATTGATTTCAGCATTATTAAACTGCAAAATATGTTTAAATAAAATTTTAAGAACCTCTCGATAATTTCACATGAAAATTCAAGATTTCTCCCCAAATTTCATGATTGTGGGAGAGGATGGTTGTAAAAATGTGAGATTATTGCAGATAGCAATCTCAAAATCAGCGATAGTCATAGACACCATTTGTTGTGAGCATTCATTAGCACACCGGCGGAAAGTACATAAATTGATCGGCATACTAGGTCACTTCACTGATTGACTGAATATGATACCGGCTGAAGAGCGATATGCTGGTTTTGTACAATTGTGTTTGCTTAATATATGCAAAGCCTAGCGAAGAGATTGTAAGTATATGGATACTGTAAAATACACACTGTTCTGCTGTAATTCAGCAGCAATGTATTTTCTAAGTTGATGATTTTTCCTCAGCAATTACATGAGTTCAATTTGGAATGAGATATGCTATTGAACCAAACTTTACTAGCTCAGTCAGGCTAGGTACACAGCTAGCCCAAGAATATCGGGCCAAGTAACAATATTTCTAATGATATTTTCTGCCTCCAAGGAACCAAATTTTGTTCATTGTATGTTGTACAAATCAGATGACCAAATCATACCTGGCAAATGTGAAGTCGATTAAAGTATTTAACCTGTGAAATTACTTAAGTCATCTCACCCATTATCAATCAGATGCATCACTCATTTGCATGTTTTTCACTCAGCACAGAAAGAACCAAATCATCATAAAAACTTGATCCTGTTCTTTCACTTTCCTTTAAGATTAAGAATTAAGAAATGCATAAAATTATATCTTATATGGGACAGGCAAGACTTGACTACTCCACCCTCTCTGAACAGAGCACAATGTTTAGAATATCATGTTGATGGAATACATCATAATCCTCATACTTGATGATAATTCTTGTTCTAACTTTATGATAATCATAATGTTTATACTTAATACAGTCAGTCAAGAAATTAGCATACCCAATGCTTTGAAATCACAGCTCCAAGCCTTTTGCAAGCAGGGTGTCTATTTGATAATTAGACACACACTCGGCTAAGGCCCCTATCAGCACTGAGTAACATCTGATATATCATACTCTTTGAACTTAATAAAGTCTTTGAGAGAGTTGGGCAGACTCAGTGCATCCACCTTTTCCCAGATCTTTCCCCTGCCTAGCGTTTCTCTGATGGAGATTCTGCACAAACTCTGCAAGGACCTGGGATTGGAAGAGAGGTATCTAATCTCCTCCCACATATCCTCAAACGGCTGCAGACAGGAGGGAAGCGCCTGAAAGAGCCATTTCTCTCCCTGGATATCCAGGCCAGCCTCCACGAGTAACCGCATGAAACTCCTACTGAAGTATCTGAAATCATAGTGAGTGGCGACATAGAGAGTGGACTGGCCGAGACAGTCGCAGACTTTAGTAGACGCCCCCTGTTGGATCATGATGAGGGGAATGATGAAGTTTCCGAACATCCCTGCGCATTCAATTGTTGCTTTATGCAGAGCTGTGCTGCCAATGGTATCCCTCATATCCAGGTTATTTGTGGACATGACAATGAGTTTGATGAGGTCTATTTGAGCATGCGTGGCACTGCGTCTAGTGTTCACGAAAGATAGATTTGATAATGTGTTAAGCTGTAGGGCGTACATCAAGGGAGTCGTGCTGGTATGGTCCGAAACGTCCAGATCACAGCCAACGGAAATTAGGTACTCCAGGAGATCCTTCTGCCCTCTCTGCACCGCACTGAATATCACACTCTGTCCCTTGTGGTTTAAATAATTCACATCACAGTTTGCCTCCACAAGCATCTTCACTGCAGGTTTCTTGCCATTTCGAATGGCCACAAATATTGGAGTTTCTCCCTTCATGTCCGGACAGTTCACGTCACAGCCTTCCTTCAATAGCATCTCCACCATCTCCTTGTAGTTCTTACGCACTGCCACTGAAATTGCCGTCTGGCCATTGTGGCGCCTCCTATCAACTTGGCGGAAGCGATGGTTAATGTCCGCCCCTTTCATGAGGATCTGTTTGACAATGCTGACCTGGTTGTACTGGAGAGAGTACCATAGCTTGCTCACCCAGCCAGACTTGGAATGTGTTGCCCTCATCTTTTCAGTTCCTAGACAAATAAGAAGTAAAATTCAAAATGATGACATCCCCTCAAACAATTTCCAAATATCAGAAACAGAAGTAAAGTACATAGGGATTTCTGACTTTGTAATGTGAAGCCCTCATTCATTTGAGTTCAAGGATAGATAAGATGTTCAAATTCAGACTGAAATCGTCTACATGTAATTTATCATATACCTGATATCAGAAGCAGAAGTAAGGTGCACAGAGATTTTTAGGAGTTTGGAAGAGGGGACTTAATTACAATAATTAGCCCTTATTATAATATAAACAAGGAGGGGCTGCTCAGCTTGATGTGAGAGTAACATTTAAGGTACCAATGATCCTTTAAACCAAGGGCCCACACACTTTTCTAATGAGTTTTGTGCTGGAGCCTGGAAATATATATGAAAGGCTCTATATGCCATTCTGACCATGAAAATGGCGCTCACTGGATTTAGTCAGGGACTTCCAAAATTTGAAGCTTCAATGTGATAGCTGGACTCCCCTGTACAATTTTCTACATGAGAAAGAGTGTGTGTGAACTAATAACCTGGATTGACTTTCATTACAATACAATCAGTAAATCAGGCTTTTTAAATATTTTTTTCCATATGATTCACCAGGATGTGCATCAAAGAGCAGCTAATTTTCAGAATTTTCATGGAGCATGTGCCAGACCGGTACCCCCTAAGCATGGACTGTCTCGGACAATGGGCATGCCAGTAGTGGTGAGTCGAGAGCTCGAAAGCTTGAGTATTCGCTCATTCCTCCCGAGAATTCAAGCACTCGAAACTGGTTTTACAAGCTCGAAAAAAAACGAGCTTGTTACCATATAAAACAGCTGATCAATGGCGGCCGGTGGTGTGTAGAAACGCTATTCACACGCCGACTTTGGCGGCCAATAAGGGCAAAAATATCATTTCCCCCCATTTCGCCGTGGAAAGACAAGACCTTAAGGCGGACGATTTAAAACAAAATTGCGCCGCAGCATACGCTGGCACATGCCAGGCACACATACGTTGTACCACTGGCATTGAGAATCGGTGCACCAGAAAATGGCCTAATACGTAAATATGCAACAAACTCCAGTGGACTCCAGGGTCACTCGGCCATTATGGCAAAGTGCTCGAGTCACAATTTTGGGCCGAATCCCATCACTACATGTCAGGATTGTTTTTGATAAGACTGGTACTTCTGGCCGAAAGCTCGAGAAAAAAATTGTCACTTTCTGATTATTGGTGAATAAAATATTTGATTAAAAGCTGATTTACTCTATCTCAAATTCTTGTCTCACCATTCAGTATGAATTCATACTATTCACACATGAATACTTCCCTGACATATAAAAATTATCTTGACTTATTCAATTGTTTTAGGGACTGTTATTCATCCAAGTAGTCCCCATCGGTATCCTTAGCTATGCTCTGTGTTATGCCCATAGACCCATGTCTATTGGACAATTGGTCAATGAAGACATGGCTATAGACTTAGTATGGGCCCACTTCATGTGTGCAATGCATGGGTCTATGAGGCTTTCAAATTCATAGACCCACGTGCACAAAGGGTATAGGAGCCATAGACCCATGATGGCATGGGTCTATGGAACGCAGGGGGTTTACTTTCACACTTTTGCAGAACTTACAAACTGGTGTTACCTGACCACCAGTTCCAAAAATCTGTGGAACTACATTTCATGTAAAAATGCTCATAAGTATGACTTTATATTGTTTTGATAGTTTCAAACTGGCCTTCTGTTGATTGCTGATGACCTTACCCTTTGATTTAATTGAGATAGAACACTTAGGGCGCAGTACTTGCTCGCAGTCACATAACCAATGTGCACATCGATTTGTTTACAAGCTCAAATGCTCTGCCCCAACATGGCGTTTAGGGGAAAGCCCTCTGACGTCATCGGGTCGATATGAAAACGAGACGGGAATCCCCCAAACCAAAGCAGTCCCCCTCTGCCCTATTCCGGTACAAATCGATTGAATACTCGGGTAATTTTAGATAGTTGAATATATCTGGACACTGGATTAGAAGAAAACTACGGCATATATATCATCTTATCTATCTGCATGTATTTTTATTTTTTTTGGCAAATGTCGAGATTCACTATATACCCGAAAACCAGACTATATGTACGATGGCCCAAGTGTGAAAGAGAAAATATTTAAATATTTTTTTATACCCGTGTCCCGTAGCTATAGCTAATGGTATTTCGGGAGGAAGAGTACGACGGTTTCACCAATTTAGACTTCTTTTGAAGGTCCCCGACACCCATAATAGTGGGTGTACGTAGGAGCTGCGTTTCTCAAAAAATCCTGTAAAATATAAATATATCTTCTCCCCCAAAAATATGGTGGTGAAAATATATTTAAATGTTTTCTCCCCCCATAATACGGTGGAGAAAATATATTTAAATATATTTTCTCCCCCCAAAATACGGTGGTGAAAATATATATAAATATATTTTCTCCCAACAAAATACGATGGTGAAAATATATTTAAATATATTTTCTCCCCCAAAAATATGTTAGTGAAAATATATTTAAATATATTTTCTGCCCCTAAAATACGGTGGTGAAAATATATTTAAATATATTTTCTCCCCCCAAAATTCGGTGGTGAAAATTTTTTTTTAAATATTTTCTCTTTCACACTTGGTCCATCGTATATATGACATGATCATGCATGTGTTTGGCAAGGTCCAAGGTCCTCCACAGGATATCTGCGAGATGAGTATTCTAAAATACCTTGGACCAATATAGTGGTTGTGGTGGTTGCTCATCTAATTAAAACACATGTGTGAATGTTCCTACGATGGACCCAGAGAAAGTCCGATACAAGGTGATAGGAGTGGAGATGAAAGGAATGGAAAGTAGTATGAAGCCCGGGTATGAAGCTAGTGGCTATGGGCGCAACACAGCGCAAAGGTTAGGCAGGCATGGTAGAGGAATGGATCCGTGCGCCAAAATATGTAGGCCGGCGCACGGATCCATGTCTCAAGGGGAATGGATAGAGATGTAATAGTTATGAAATATGAGGAATATGGGTAGTGAGTAAAAGGAATTTAGTGATCGTGTAAATATGTAAAGCTAAGTTCACCTGGGAAAAGAAAAAAGGTCTGATTTGGAAAATATTTGTTACTGAAATACCATGAAGCTGAGAATATATGGGGAATTCAAAAACATTAATCAGAATTTGCCCCCCCCCCCCCCCCCATATGATACTGACCAACCCTTTGGGTCATGGACTATTATGATATTTTCAGTTCAAAAGCAATCTCTATGTGTTTTTCATAACTGGGAATCTGTCATCATGCTGCAAGTGTGATCTGCTACATAAAATCAAAGTTATTTCATAATCATATTTGTATGGTTATCAATTTGCCAACACCTGTAAAATACAATAGCCCACTCCTAAGCTAATAAACTAACCTGACCCCTGGTGGCCAGGATTGAAACCGCATGAAATCTCCTGATTTTGGATGGTTGAATGTTAACAGGTATGAATTATATAACTTGGTCAGAAATCTTCAGATTAGCTACTGATTTGCCAACTTTCAAAAATCATCCACCATTCCTCAAGAATAAATTTATTTTCTAGCCAAGAGCCAAGAATTTCATAATATGCTGAACATAGTAAGTATTTGATCTTGAAAGATCACACAATGTCTGGAAAGATCACACAATGTAAATGTTGTTGATGACGACATTTTCAGTTCCAAAGCTATCTGCATGTTTTTGATAACTGTGTGTATATCAGGTTCTAGGACAATATCCCCCCGGACAATATCCCCCAGACAATATCCCCCAGGATAAACCCCCCCCCCCCGGACAATATCCCCCGTTCCAATATCCCCCCGGACGATATCCCCCCAGATAAAACCTATAGTAAAACATGTTTTATTAAAAACATAGTTTTTATTTCCAGTGTTTTAAATTATCCTAAAAGATGTGAAGGTAAAAAAAAATCAAAAAAATAGTCCATTGTTTTAAATTATCCTAAAACATGTGTAAGTAATTTTTCTTTTTTTTTAAAAATTTTCATTGTTTTAAATTGTTTTAGGATAATTTAAGGAAGTGGCTGCGTAGCCGGCTGGCCGCCTACGCAGCCTATCCTTTAGCATTTGGCTGCGTAGCCGGAATATGTTCCTGCCTTTACATATGGAAGTATCCTACTAGGTAGAAGTTAATACATGACATTAGTTTATCCAGGTATTACCTTGGATCTAGTAAATACATGCCAACGTAGTAAGTTACTACTTCAAACCCATTGCATCAGACAAATAGTTTATTAAATGTTTGTTTATTTTGTTATTAAGGTTTTAGCTGTTAGGGTGACAGCCTGAAGGACAACCATAATCAAGGGTTTCCTACCCCAAATGATCATCAGTGTTAAATACCTGATATTGCAATCAGCCGCTCCTATGTATGTACCATGTATTGACCATCCCAATTGAAGGGGTATCACCCTTAAAGAATACCTGTTAATTACAACTGACCAATCCTTTACTGGGTTGTATATGAATACCTGTACATGGAATTAGTAGACAGACAGGGAGAGAGAGAGAGACAGAGAGGAAGACAGAGATTAGACAGAGAGAGAGTTTGAGTTCCATGATGATGGTTTAGGCTATGGACTTGAATAAATATGTAAAACTACATATATACTCTCTGACCTATCCCCAACAGATCACCTGTATAGGTGAGCCTTAAAGATCACTTGATAAGTCACAATTTACCCTGTGACAATGTCCTTGACTGTTGGAGATAAATTCCAAAGCTTTGTCTTATGGGAAGAAGCAGTCAAGAAATATGAACTTGAGAACTATGTACAGTTATGGAGACGTGATGCACGTACCATACAAGCTGCCAAGAAACGTTTGACCAGCACCACCGATAGGCAGTTCAATGAGGACTTGCAGTATTATGAACTTAAATACTGCTGTATCAAGGGGGGAAGGAAGTATACTACAAGAACAACTGGAAGCCGTCCCAACACATCAAGTTTTCGAAGTGAATGCAGCTTCAAATCAGGCTTAGAGTCACAAAGGATGGCCAGTATCTTGAAATTGTCACCATGAATAAGGATCACAATCATGATATAAACTCTGCATCATTTAATCTACACCCAGCTCGGTATATATTAGCAAATGAAGAGAAGCAGCAGGTAAGTTAGTTGAGATTTTTGTTTTATATGTGGAATCAAATTGACAATAACACAGCGATAACAATATAATGAATGCATTAGGATAAATTTATTGTTCCTAAAAAATTTGTAGTCACAAACTACATTTTCTTTATATAAGTACTATACACATTGATAATATTCCGGCTACGCAGCCAAATGCTGAAGGATAGGCTGCGTAGCCGGCCAGCCGGCTAGCCGGCTACGCAGCCACTTCCATAATTTAAAACACTGAATTTTTTTTTTATTTCTTAAAAATATTTTTACTAACACATGTTTAGGATAATTTAAAACATTGGATTTTTTTCATTTTTTACTAACATGTTTTAGGATAATTTAAAACACTAAATTTAAAACTGGATTTTAAAAGAAAATAATAATTTTTCATGTTTAAGGATAATTTAAAACACTGAAAATTTTTAAATTTTTTTTTAACTAACATGTTTTAGGATAATTTGAAACACTGGAATTTTTTTTTAAATTTTTCTAATAAAAATTTTACCAACACATTTTTTTATGATAATTTAAAACACTGGATTTTTTTTTGATTTAAAAATGGAAATGGAATTTCTTTTTTCAATTTTTTTTTTTACTAAGGCTTAACACATGTTTTAGGATAATTTAAAACACTGGAAATTTTTTAAATTTTTTTTGCCTTCACATGTTTTAGGATAACTTAAAACACTGGAATTTTTAATTTTTTTTTTACTAACATATGTTTTAATAGAAATATCATCCAGGGGGATATTGGAATGGGGGGATTTTGTCCGGGGGGATATTGTCCTGATACCGTATATTATCATGTGCACAGCAATTGTGATCTGCTACATAAAATTAAAGTTATCCTATTAACATATATTTCCATGTATAAAAATATCAATATTGACCTTGTGGTAATGTATTTTTATGTTTGTGTGATATTCAAGGTCATCTCAAGGTCAAATAGGTGTCAAATAATTGAAAAATGGGCTTTTTCTGAGTAAAAGTACTAAATTTGTAATCTATTTCAATGACAATCTTGTGCATTCTTCATTTTTTGGTATTGAACTATTAGTATTGATCTTGTAGTAGTCTAATTTTTCTTTTGAGAGATGTTCAAGGTCATTTCAATGTCAAAAACATGTCAAAACGTTGAAAAATGAACCCTTTTCTGAGTAAAAGTACTACGTTTTTAACATATTTTTAGGGCAATCACATGCATTCTTCTTTTTATGATATTGGACTATTGAAATTGATCATGTAGTTAGTTGATTTATATTTTGGTTGATATTCAAGGACTTCTCATGGTCAATAAGGGCAAAAAAGTTCCCAGTGCCCCACTCCTTAAGTAAAAGTACTAACCTGGCCCCTAGTGGCCAGAATTGGAGCTAAACAAAATGAAACCGAAAGATGCCGCAGTATAGTAAACCGCCTGATATCTCCTGATTTTGGATTGTTGAATGCTGACAGGTATGCCAACGTATGTGCACAATATCAATTGAACATTTCATAACACACACGTGCCATGATTTAAGAACTTATGGCCAGTTTAAAGATATTCTCAGCATGAGGCATCTCTGCCGCGTAGACTATAGTATAATGTGTACGTCTAGATGTTAGACAAAGTAGCTGGATTACCGTAAAGTCGTTCCCCTATTGCGACATATTAGGTAGAAGTACACGGGCGCGAAAATAACCAAATCATTTTCCATTATATCATGTTAAGACAAGCTTTCAATCGCACGCATGACTCTGTTTTTTGGCCGCTCTGTTTCATCAATAAACTCGCTGCCATAAACCAGTTATTTACGACGAATTTAGTAGAGTCGAATCTACCTATACCTAGTATAAAACCATCTGCGCGAATGGCAGAATCCTGAACCTGATAGACACTTACAGTGAGTCAAATGCTACACACTTCGGAATGAAGGAAGGAATTGGGTTTTACGTCGCTTTCAACAGCTTAGGTCATATCGCAACAAGATAGAAACCCGGAACCGGGAAGAAATTCCCTACTCTTAACGAATAGTTCCAAGGGGTCTTTCAGTTGCAGAAGGACGATAGACAGCCCTCCACAACGCTGAACATTTATATAGCGACCAGGCCAACCCGCTTGGGGATCCAGCGGAGACTCGAACCTGCGAACTCACGCTTGGAAGCCAGGCATCGTAACCACTAGGCCACGGCGGATCCATCACTTCGGAATGCTGTGTGTCAAGTTTGAAAGAGCAAATAAAAAACTTATTATTTTCACGACCGTTTTTTGGGAGGAGAAAATAAAAAACTTTTTATTTCAACTTTTTATTTCTAGTTTTTCTGGGAGAGAAAATAAAATAAAAATTCACTTTTTCACAACCGTTTTTTTTGGGGGGGGGGGGGGGGGGGGGGGTGGGGGAAGAAAATGATAAATTTCTGTTCACCTTTTTTGAGGGAGAGTCAATAAATTCTTCTTTCACGACCGTTTTCTATTTTCTCTGGAGAGAGTTCATAACTGTCAAAATCCAAAACACTGGCTTTAAAGACTGTATCGTTATTCACTTTCGGCCCACAAAAATGAGATGAATATAATGGTCAAAATGTTAGAGCTCGAAGGAATCTGCATGGTCAAAACAGACAGCTAGGTCGTTTTACAAGGAAAATCCGCGAGCCAATTTCATCAAAGTGAGATAATCCCACCAAACATAGACTGGGTGTTAACTCTACTACCTGGCCCAGCTGTGAAGTTAGACTAGCCCTAACTTTAGTCCAATTTTATCAAAAGAGTTAGTACCAGGTAACGAGCCAATCTGGTCACTACTATCTAGGCCAGTGGTCTAAGTGATATTTCAGGCAGGGACAGATTCTGTGGTCAGTAGAAAAATAGCTTTAAGTGCAGGTGCCGTCAGTTACCTGAAGGTAGCTGTCAATATTCTATTGACACTTAGCAAGCATGGCAGCAAAAACTGACAGATCTGCTAGCTTTTCAGAGAATGAAAAATACTTAATTGTTTCACTTTTATAATATTATCAAATATCATAGTAGATTACAACAACCCTAATGTCCTGATAGGAGGGGATTGGAACTGTACCAGGAATCAAAATATGGACAACATAAATTACGTAACTCAAAACAATAAAAAAAAGTCCCTCGCCATAACTACTATACTGTGCAACAATCTCTCATTAGTTGATCCGTGGAGGGTCAATAATAAATCAGAAAAAAGATACACTTGGCTTCAGGGAATCTCTAATAAGCAGGCTATATTAGACTACTTTCTCTGTAACGAAGAAATGCTCTCCATCACAAAAATCTAATTCATTCCAAATATAGATCAGATCATTCACCAATCAGCTGTACACTAACGTTAGTAGAGGTTATTAGAGGCCCAGGAACATGGAAATTAGATAACAGCTTATTCATAGAAAAAGATTTTAACACTATGATTAAAAAGGAAATAAATATTCACAAGTCAATTTATGCAGCAACACCATACAACCCCGACTATATAGAGGTAGCCTCTCATAATTTTGAAATTATGATATCACCATCACTATTTTGGGAAACACTGTTAGTCACTTTAAGTGGAGCAATAAATAAGTACAGCAAAAGGAGAAAAACCCATAAAAAACAGGAACTTGTTCAACTAGAAAATAGCATAAGACAATTAGACTTGAAAGTTTCCATGGGACAAGCCTCAGAACAGGAAATTGTTCAACTAGCAGAACTAAATACTCAACTAGTAGACTCGAGAAAAGAAACACTTAAAAGTGCATATATAAGATCGCGTGCAGATTGGCTGGAATATGGGGAAAAACTTTTTTTTCTAAATATGGGGAAAAACTTTTTTTTCTAAACTTAGAAAATAAAAACAGAATAAACAAGAACATTAGCGAAATAAAACTCGATAACGAAAATACTATTACCAAAGAAAAAGACATCTTAAACAGCTTAAAACTATTCTACAAAAAAGCCAATTACACCAAGCACAGGAGGTTGATCCTGAAATAAATGAAATACCATTAACTCCAAAAACAATAACAGAAGCCGAAAAAACAACACTAGACGAGCCAATAACTTTAGCTGAATTAAATGAAGCATTAAAAAACATGAAAAACAATAAGTCACCTGGACTGGACGGATACAGCCCTGAATTTTTTAAGAACTTCCGGCCTCAATTAGGGAACTTTTACTTGAATTGTATCAACTACTGCTTCAAAAAACAACCAATTAATAGCCTCCCAAACTCAAGGTTTAATAACCTGTCTGCCTAAACCTGGCAAGCCTAGATATCTTATCAAGAACTGGCGCCCCATTTCTCTACTAAATACCATTTACAAGCTAATCTTCTCATGCCTTACTAACAGACTCAGACCTCTCCTATGCCGTATTATAAGTAAAGAACAAAAAGGGTTTTTAGAACAGAGATCAATTTCAGACTGTACCCGATTGATGCATATCTTATTGTAGAATGCCAACTCAAAGAGATCAGTGGATTAATTTTACTGATCGACTTTGAGAAGGCATTTGACAGTTTTGTCTTGGGAGTATATTAGGGAATGTCTAACCAGATTAAACTTTGGAGAATTTTTTTTAAGGTGGATCAGTATTTTTCAAAAAAATTCGAACTCCAGGGTAATTCTCAATGGTCATCTCTCCGATTCTTTTTTACTCCATAGAGGGTGTCGACAGGGAGACCCCATTTCACCCTACCTCTTTATAATATGTTCTTGACGCAAGCTATCAAAAAAAATAATAATAATGAGGGTGTCAAAGTAATATCAAAAGAACACAAATCCAGCCAATATGCTGATGATACCTCTCTTTTCTTGAAAGCTAAGGAAGAAAACCTTAAAAATGACTTAAAAACTCTCCAGTGGTTTTATATTAAGTTTCGTCTAAAAATAAATGAGTCCAAAACAAAAGTTATCCGCCTAGGTCCAATCCATGGAACCGATCAACGCTTCTGTAGAGAAAATAATCTCGATTGGGTCACAAAATTTACGGCCTTGGGTATACATTAGGATTTGCTAAGTATGGAGAACATAACCAGCTATAATATAAATACAAAATCAGAAGAGATGTCAAAACTAATGCACAGCTGGTCTTGTAGAAACATCACCCCACTTGGCCGTATCACAGTCCTTAAAAGCCTGATTCTATCCAAAATTATACACATACTGCAATCACTTCCGAGCCCTGATCAATCAACACTTAAGGAGATTGACAAAAAGAATTTTGACTTCATTTGGCGAAAAAAACGACACGAAGTGAATAAAATAACATTGTGTCAAGAATGGCAAAATGGTGGGTTGAATATGATTAATCTCCAAGAGTTTGATATGAGCCTGAAAATTACATGGCTTCGCAAATTATCTTCTGCTGACCTGGAATGGGAAGAATTTGCTCGTCATTATAATGCAGATCAGTTTATCTAGTCAGGATCTAAAAACCACAAGCTCATTAAAAACTCAACTAATAACCTCTTTTGGAAGAGTGTAGCAACCGCCTTTGCTAAATGGTACAAAACTCTCGATGTTAATGACTATATAGAACCAGCATATCAACCAATGTGGGGCAATGCCAAAATGAATATACCTTTTCACAAAAAACTATGCAAAGGAAACATTATTTTCATAAATGACCTATTTGATAATGAAGGAAACAACAGAACAAAAGAATCTTTGGAAAACTCCATTGGTTACAATATTATGTTTACTGCCTACCATGCCATTTGGAGGGCTATGCCAAATAATTGGAAACAAACAATGAGAGGAGAGCCAAAACAATTCAACTTGGCACTGCCCCCAGTATTACAATGGTTGTTAAAGTATCAAAAGGGCACAACAAATATCAGAAGTGTATGGGCAGGCAACCACAAAGAAACAATACCTATAGGATGAGTGAAATGGTCTTTGGAATTAGGCAATCAAAATCCCACTAATTGGAGAAAAATATACGTGATCCCAAAAATCTTAAGTACTGACCATTCAACTAATCAGATGAAGGTAAATGCATGGATTGCAACAAGTGGAAAGTTTAACTTATCTAGCCCTTATCAGAAACAATGTGATATCAAGTCACTGAAAACTTTATGGAAGAGGTTAAAAATCAAAGCCAGAAAAGAAATAGCTCAGCTCAGAAAAGTATCTTCCAAAACAGGTGGTGGAAAAAGACCGAAAAGAGCCAAGTGATATGTATGTCCAAATATACAACCTCATGAACGAGGATGAACCAACAATGGTTAATGCCTTTGATGACGATGCAGAAGACGATCACAGGTAAATAACATTTTTCTATCATATGTTTGTTCAAATAGCTGGTTTTAGGTGTCGGAGATTATTAAGTGAATTTAAGAATTAGTATTGTTATAATATGACCAGTGCTGCCACCTATATATTGGTATGCTAACTAATGTTACTTGACCCATGCTGTATGCTCTGTTCTATTCAAAGATTCTAGGTGGTAGGCTGTCTATTGTTTTGCATTTGTCTTGTGATTGTTAATTTCTCTCCCAACTTAGAGGTAAACTAAAAGGGGCTTGGCAGAAGCCATATTTGATATGGTTGTGATGTATTGTTCTTTTGATCCTGGGCTTTGTTGAGTGGGCTGACTAATTCTCAACAATAGGTATACAAAAAATATTGTGATGGAAATGTCAGTCATTAGATTAAGCTTAATATTATTTCTCACAAATGGCTTGCATACTTGAACAATAAACATATTTTGAACTACCTGGTCACTGATCATGGAGGGGTTAACTTAAATATTTGTATTCATATTCAAACATCTCTGGCATTAATCAAACATAAAAGCCCCATTTAAAGACATTTTCATTTTTAATATTTTTAATTTAATGCCTGACTCAATCACCAAGTTGCCATATTACTTCTTAATCTTGGGGACCAAATGACTTCATAAATGTGAGAACTTAATATCTGTAGTAAAAAAACAAACAACAACTTAACCTATTCAATTCCATTATATTTCTTTTCAGAATTTCAGATGCTTTCAAAATCGGTTCTCCCCAAGCAATAGATATTCTGGATTTGATTAATTCTCCTTTTACCAGCTATGAATGTGCTGGCTAACCAATATTACAAATCATAGATGATGACAGCGCTCCTCATCTTCCCCACATGTCACCATCACCTTCACCTCCACCACTACCTCTATCAAGCCCTCAACTCTCAGACAGAGAACCCAAATCAACAACACGCCTTTCCAAAAAACAAAAGAAAAATCACCATGATGTTAGGGCAGATGAAGCTCTCATAAACATGAGGGCTAATGAGCATGATATATTGATAATTTGCATTGCAAAGAAATGTAAGATTTACATGGCGCTCCATACATAAAACAGCCATAGTCTTACTAAGATTGAACAACAGTCCTGTAGAGCAGTAGAAGTACTGGACAATCGTCACCCCAGTCAGTGTTGGAAACAACTCGCAACAAATCCAATGCTTTGACACTTTTTCTTAAGACCGTTGATATGAGGGACAGATGTCAGTTTTGAATACACTAAAATGCCAAGAAACTTAGTTTCTTTTTTTACAGTAATTCGATTAACTTAAAGAACTAAATAGGGATCTGGATGAAAACCCCTTCTTTGAGAAAAATGGACATAGACAGTCTTTGATTGGGAAAATTGTCAGACACTTGTCAGACTTGACCTGACCTTCGGACCGTGCTGACATCCTAGTTGCTGCTGCTGCCGCTTCGTGTAGTACCTGCCGGCTTTGGAGCCAAGGTAAGTCACTTACTTGTATCTGCTATAGGCATGCAGTGTATAAGCCAGATGAGACGTGCTCACAACATTTGGCGCTGCGAGCAGTTGAGTGGATACCTGCTCAATTCTATTAAAAAGGTTAGACAAATTACTTGCTTGTTTTTTTTTGCTTAATCATTTGTGTACTGTCATGGCAGCCATACAAGTGTTAGTGACTTTAGGGTATGTTTTTTTTTTAATGTGTGTAGTTAGTTCCGCTGTAGTAGTATTTGCTTAGTAGAACTAGACATTAAGCAGTGCTTATCTATTTTCTGCTTACAGATATTTTGTAGTTTTTCTGCAAATTTCTAGTCTGTTGACTTAGTTTCTTTTCTCACTTTGTCTGCTGACTTAAGTAAACATTTCAAATAGTTAGTTCAACTAGTTTCTGCTCTCTACTGTTGTTTTGTGGCTATTACAGATAGTCCAGACAGTATTAACTTAGTAGGCTTTAGCTATTTTTTGAAAATAAAGCATTGTTTTGTGATTGTGCACTTTACTTAACTTGTGCAATATTGGTGGTGGAATCTGGTTTAATACTGGGTAACAGCAATATATTAGCAATAATTATTGGTGCATGCATATTCATTTGATATCCGGTGATACTGGGTATTGAAGTGGTCATTTTTTGCATGTGTTGCATGAATATATTCCTACCTTGATAACTTTTGTCCTAATATCATCCCTGGTTTAACTTAGCACAATGGCTGAATCGAAGGTAATTTATCTTGACACCGCCAGCCTTGACCAGTTGTTACAAATTCCCCAGATAGGGAAGGCCAGGGCAGAGATAATTGTTCGTAAACAAAAGGAAATGGTGCTATCAGGGGGTAGCCTGACTTTAGATCATTTTGCTCTGCATCCAGAGATTGCCACTGCATTGAATGCGTCCAAACAAACTGAGTTGCTATTCCTGGGACAGGGGCGTAAAGGGGGTCTTGCTGGTGCTCAGTCGCTGGATCATCAAGCAGAAGTAATGCAATCTAATGGGAAGGAAAATACAATACTTATCGAAAAGGTTTCGAGTGAGCTTGGAGAAATTAACAGTAAATGCAATCAACTAGGGGAAGCCTTGAATAAATTCAGTGCCAGCTCTACTGAACGGGATATCTCTTTGCACAAGTCCATGAAGGACATGATTGACCAGTTCACAGAGAAGAGTCAGGGGTTAGAGTCAGCTTTAGTTAATCTTGGGCAAAGGATCGATAAAGTCAAGAGAGCTGGTCAGCCTGTCGGTAAGCTAGAGCCGCCAAGTGATCCTTTCTTTGCAGTGTTAGAGGATGCTATTGCTGAGTAAGCAACACCTTTACCGGCTGGGGGAAAGGGGGCTCAGGCTTGGTGTACAGGAAAGATGGTCCTTCCGCCGGACAGGCAGAATAGTGCAATGGCAAACCCTCCACAGGATTCTAGGTACCCCAGAAACGATTACCCTAAACTAAAAAATTATTCCGGTAGTGGGGACTTTTTGGCCTACTTAGAAAAGTTTGAAAGATTAGCCCGGTGTAAATGCTGGACTGAGAATCAAAAGTTAGACCAGCTTATCATGGTGCTGAGTGATGATGCCTTGGACTACTTTCAGTTACAGAAGCCAGGAACTTAAGCTAGCTATGATCAAACAAAGAAGTCTTTAATCCGTATGTATGAGAGGGAGACCAACTCATCGGTGGTACAAGCAGAGTTAACCAGCATAAATCAGAAAGAAGGGGAAGAATTTGAAGCTTTCGGACAAAGAATTTTTAAGTTACTACATCAAGCCTTCCCCCTTGCTGACGATTCCATGTTAGAAGAGTTGGGGATTGGGTTCTTCTCTAAGGGTTGCTCCGATCGGTAATGAAGCATCGTCAGTGGGCCAGGTTTACTGAGGATGTGGATGACATAATTCCGTTGTCTGCACAGGAAGTGTCTATGTATCCTACCAAATTGGTCAGGTTTCTGCTTGGTGGATCTAATAAGGATGGTTTCATACAGCCTCTGCTGGGTGATGAAGACTTTGTGCAGCACGAGCTATGTCAGGATGATGGGTTGCCATTTCTTTCGGTGAGACCACTAGTACCCAGTTTGGGGAATGTGGATGATTCAGGTGTGCATCTGGAGTCGCTGCATTCATTTGCGGAGATCCGGGAAATGCAACTGAATGATCCAGACATCCAGGATCTATGATTGTGGGTAGAGGGAGGACTGTCACCGAGTCAGGCTCAGCTACAATTGTCATCACCTGCGGTGAAGCTTTTTTGGCGATGCCGTGCACTACTCCGGATACATGCTGGGGTAGTGTATTATCGCTGGGTTGATGATGTTGGCGAGTCGCAATTGTTGCTGGTCCCCGGAGCTCTCAAAAAAGAGGTCCCTAGCTCATCTGTCACATGATCTGAAGTAGGCTGGGCATCCAGGGGTAGCACGAACCATGGATCGTATCAGACAGAAATATATCTGGTATGGAATGCGCAAAGATTTTCACTTGTTTGTTCGTTCCTGTAAGCAGTGTAGCAGGGAGAAGAAGTCTTCTGTGAAGGCCAGGGCACGTATCATCCGGGTGCTCCAGTTGATCGCTTGCATATTGACATTTTGGGGCCATTTCCTAAAAGTCGCCATGGAAATCGGTATATCCTTATGTTGATATGTCAATTCACTAAGTGATATGAGGCGTATCCATTGGCCGATCAGACCGCAGAGCAGGAAGCGCAGACGGTAGTGCACAATTTCATTAGTAGGTTCAGGATCCCGCTTTCGCATCTCGCTATGCTAAAGAAGAAGATTATGGAAGCTGGGTTGCTGGGGTAGATGCTGAGGGAATGACCTCTTCGGTAATTGATTCTCAAACGCTGGGTTCAGGGTCGGTATCACGGGTTCTGGCTCAGAGAATCCAGTCACCAGGCAAGGGCGGGTTAGTCGTAAGCCTGCACAGTTCTTGGATTAACTTCCTGCACTCCCAGGGTTTCGGGATATGTTTGCACATATTTAACCTGCACATGGTGTATGCACATTATATATCTGCAGACTATGGAAGAGGAAAAAGACTTTGTGCTGGATTACGATGAGACCGAGCCGGCTGAGGATTCAGGGGAGGAATCTCCTTTTCCGAGTGATACTCTGGTGGTGAGCGTTCGGTGCAAGGACGAGGAGGATCCAGTTGTTGCTGGGTGCTCTCAGAGTTGCTCCGATCAAGTGGTGGATGATCCGGCATTGGCTGGGTCAAGTAGGAAGGTGGAAGTTGGCAGTGAGGTGGATGATGGGCAGCGGAAAGTGGTGTTGGAAGAGGGTCCGGCTCCCACTGGGTTCTTGGACCAACAACCCCGTGTCTTCGAAGGGCTGGATCCAGGTCCTTCTAAAGCCAATGGGTCCGGTGAGTGTTCGGAATGCGGTATACGCACCAACCACATGAAGCAACATGTGGTGTCAAGTCATATTGCCACCCGTTTCTGGCAGATAATCCCTCTGATGATTTGCTGGGTTTGCCGTCGAATTGAGACAAGCTGTTATCAGGCAACATTCTGGTAAATTTCACTTCGGACGGAACCTCAAAGAATTTATGGCAGGTGCGAACTCGTTTTTTGCCTTTATCTATTCTGAGCTGGGTTTGGCGTTGGAAGAGGAGTTGATTCAATTTGTTTGGATGAACGGAATAATCGAACCGACGGACGAGGTACAAATTCTGGATGTCTCAGATCAGCAGACTGGTACACCATATCTCCCAGTCGCTTATCATCATTACTAAACTGGCGCACTATACATAATCTCCTGTTATGTTGTGATTTGACCCAGGTGCCGTTCAACAATTTGCAGGTGGAGGTTCCGAATAATAGTATTCCTTTGGTCGTGGCATCGACGTCCAATGAAACAAGGACGGTGGAGTTTTCGAGTCAGCTTCATCCACCGGTTCCTTCATGTTCAGCGAGAAGTCATCCTCCTGCTGTTAGATCCAACAAGCGTAAACGAAGGGGTAAAAAAACACGGGCTAAAAACAGTGTTACTTGCTCCTTGCCTGGGGAAGCTAGCTGCCGCGCGCCCATTTTTGATATGCATTGTCACCTGGACTGGTTGTTCCGTAAAGCGCATCATCGTGGAACATTAGAAGATTATCTAATCGGACGGGGACGGGGAGTTTCGCCTAACTTTCATGGCTGCAATGGGGTGTTTTGTGACCCCCCTCAGCTGCTCATCACAAATAGCGTCAAAAAAGTTCTGGTAGAGGAGGGGGTTTATGGAGTAGAAGTCTGCCATCCAAAGATGGCCCAACAGTTTGACGGAAAGGTAAAAGCAAGAATAATTCACTTATTGCAGCATCCCAAAGTGATGGCGCTTGGGGAGGTGGGGTTGGATTTTTCGGGAAATATTTCAAAGAGGGGTGAGTGGTTCAGAGGGACGTCCTTAAGGAGCTGCTGGATGTTGCCAGTGGTGTTCCATTCACGGGACGCAGGGAATGGAAGTTCTGTCCCTTTCTAGACCTCTCTTGCCGTTGGATCACCCGATCCATTTGCACTGTTGTATTCAGGTCAGAGGTCATGTTATGGAAGCGGACTTTTTCTAACATCGTTTTCGGCGTTACCGCAGCGTGTACCCACCCACAGCAGGATCTGGCTCGCCACTGTGCCACTTTAATTCCGTTATGCAGCATGGTATTGGAGACTGATGCCCCATATTTTCGCCCATACGATGCGCCGCCCACCCTGGAGTTTTCTGACCCGCAGATGGTCCAGCGAGTGGCACAGGAGGTTGCAAAATTGCAGTATGTCCCAGTGGATGACGTCCTTTGCTTTAGCTGGGACAATGCCACTCGCATTTACGGGTTCTAGGGTAGAAGTAGGAGTATGATCTGGCTATGCTGGGTTATGCTGAGGTAGATCCTGCTTCTGCTGGGTGTACCTACTTTTTGTAAATAGTAATGTAAGGGTAGATCCGGCCTCTGCTGGGTTCACCCAGATCTCTTTGGTATTAGTCGCGGTTTGGTAACTAGTAATGTAAGGGTAGATCCCGCGTCTGCTGGGTTCACCCAGGAATCTTTCGTAGTAATTTTGTATTTTGAACTGTAATTTCGTTAATTTCGTAAGGCAGATGGTAGATCCAGTGCCCTGCTGGGTTTGTCAAATGCATACAAATCTTATTGATTAGTCCGTTTATGCTGTGCTATTGTCCTGATTTAACTTTCCATCTGGTTTCGCTAGATGGAGTTACAGGTGAACTTGGATATGACGGACTCAATGGGACCATGAAAAGTGATCCGTCATATGCAAAATCCGTCGTATACATATGACGAATACTTGATATGCATCAAACTAGGACCAAGCATATCGTCCGTCATATGCAAAAATCAGTCGTACATTGGTCCATCATATCCAAGTTCACCTGTATTATGTTTTTATATTGCAGCGGTCGTTTTTATAGGAAGGGGGGGGGGGGGGGGTGTTGCAAGCGTAGTTGATAGTGTAGGGAACGTTCGCTCCGTGTGTGCGCACATCGTCAATCTCGCCGGAGACTTGTCAGACTTGACCTGACCTTCGGACCGTGCTGACATCCTTGTTAATGCTGCTGCCGCTTCGAGTTTTACCTGCCGGTTTTGGAGCCAAGGTAAGTCATTTACTAGTATCTGCTATAGACAGTGTATAAACCAGTAGAGACGTGCTCACAACAAAAAGTTTTGTCTGCACCATTTCTCATACAGCTGGTGGTGCTGTTGATCTTGACAATAAATAGAGTGACAGATGTGTCGATGTGTATGGCATGCCAAAATGATATTTATTCAACTCACAAAATATCATGCAACTTTGAAAATATCGTTCAACTTTGTTAAATATATCATGCAACTCTCAAAATAACACACAGCTCAGGAAGGGTGTATATTTTTTGGGAACATGTATAATGAACCATAAAAGTTATGGGTGTTGTGACCGGGTCATGCACTTGTAGTGGGGAAGGTCGGTGGTAAAGGGGAAAACCTACTGGTCGGATAGTCATTTTGTGTTAACCACTATGCTGCTGCTGACTAATTTGGCTAATACAAACTAATTTTTTAAATCTGAAAAATGACTAAAATCCTAGCAAGTGGGTACTCATCTGAGAGTACTCTGTGAGAGCTATCCTATATATATATATATATATATATATATATATATATATATATATATATATATATATATATATATATATATATATATATATATATATATATATACATACATACAATTAACATACACACACACACACACATATATATATATATATATATATATATATATATATATATATATATATATATATATATATATATATATATATATATGTATGTATAACTCTGAGAGTAATGTGAGATAAGTACCCTTTTCATCTACATCTACTATTTTAAAAAGCTCCTGTGTAGCAAGTTGTCATAATTAGCATGTAATGATTCCCTTAACTTAGACTGACTGTGTCTGTTGTCACAGGATTATTCACTGATAATTACTTGAAGGGTTGTTGTCTGGAATTAATAGGTTACGGTCAAGCTGATCACAGAGCTAGGTATGTAAATGACCACTCCAGCTTGAGTGCTTACCCACTTGGCCATGGCAATTTGCATTCATAAAGGCTTGGAGGGCTAGAATGTCATTTCAACCTGGTCAACTAAATAGGCCTCTATATATTTAAAGGTGGGAGGTTCTGTGAGGCGCAGGTTAACCCTTCTATTGCTGAGGTCCAAATCACAAGGATGAAAAGATTTTTGAAAACCATCTAGATCCTGTGATGTTGGTATTCATTGGATAGCTCTCACAGCGTACTCTCAGATGAGTACCCATGTGCTAGGATTTTAGTCATTTTTCAGGTTTTTTGAATTAGTTTGTATTGGCCAAATTAGTCAGCAGCAGCATATAGTGTTAACACAAAATGACTATCCGACCAGTGGGTTTTCCCCTTTACCAGCGACCTTCCCCACTACAAGTGCAAGACCCGGTCACAACACCCATAACTTTTCTGAGTTCATTATACATGTTCCCAAAAAATATACACCCTTCCTGAGCTGTGTGTTATTTTGAGAGTTGCATGATATATTTAACAAAGTTGAACGATATTTTGAAAGTTGCATGATATTTTGTGAGTTGAATAAATATCATTTTGGCATGCCATAGATGTGCATTTAATCATTCATTCATTCATACATTCCGTATTTCCAAGTGGTGTCATAAGCTTTTTCAAGGTCAAAAAAAATATACACCACATGTTCTCCATTTATTTAATCCCTCTCTTACAAACGTTTTAAAATGCACAAGGTGATCCATAATGTGCATCTTGTTTTCCTGAGGCCTCTCTGGGCTTCCGTGATAAGTGAAGAGGATTCAAGAAATCAAACAAGAGTCATTAATCATTCTCTCCTTAGTCTTGCAGACACAATTGGTCAATGCTATAGAGCGGTAATTATTTGGATCTTTGGAGTCTTTTCCTGACTTAGCAGTGGGTATGATGGTGGCTTCTCTCAAGGAAGGTGGAATCTCTCCAGTTTCCCAAATATTGTTTAAAACCTTTAAAAGGCACTGGAGGGAAGCTTAAGGAAGATGCTTTATAATTTGGTAGTGTGTATGATCCGGTCAAGGAGCTGTGTCATGGAATTTTTCCGGCGCAATCCTGAGTTTATCTATTGAAAAGGGTTGATTGTATAGTTCTGTATTGTCAGATTGGAATCTAAGTGGGTGTCTCTCTTGTCTATTTTTGATATACTGCATATACATATATATATATATATATATATATATATATATATATATATATATATATATATATATATATATATATATTTATATACTGTACAATGGCTAATTTTTCTGTGAGTTATATTTTCCTGTTTTTGCCCGAATGCTTTCAAACAGGAATAATCAACACAGGGAAAAACAATACTGTGCTAGTGTGCATGTCCGGACTTAATAAACACTAAGAGCTCCTGACCTTAGTTTTATAGGCTATTTATATTTGTGTTTGTATATTTATTGACTGTAAAGGTGATTTACAAAGACACACAAAACAAGTTATATATGTAAGTTATTGAACAAAAAATGATTGTAACAAAAAATGCAATTATAACGTAGGATTACACATGTTGTGTGAGAAAAGAGACCCGTAATGAAAGTGCCAGAGAGTTTGTTCACAGGATATAAACTGCAAGTTGCTTGTATGAAAGATTAGAGCACCACTATTTGCTGTGAGATGGTGGTTCCATACATCCTACTAATATAATATCCTGATATAGTCCAAAACATATCATCCGGGTCAATAGTCATAATATTCTTTCCCATAAGGGTTAGGAATTTCTCCCTGCCTTGAAGTTCATTGAATCTACCACAGGTCTCCACATGGAGTTTATCTATGTCATTATACATACAAATGCGAGTGGCTTCACGATATGGGCATTGCATAACTATGTGAGTAGCATTTTCTTCATTTCCAAAATCACACAGGGTACAAGTTCATTTGCTAAGGGTTTCTTTTCTAAATTTTGGATCATCACACTGCAGGCTGCTAGTGCCACATACCATTCTGGCCATATCTTCACATACTCTCATCAGGTTTGGTATTAGGTCAGAGAGATGCCACCAGGTTAGATACCTTGGGTTAACGGTGGTCTTGAAAAGAAGATTATCATTTCTATAAAGAACTGCATTATGGGTCCAATAACGATCTTCGATGTCCCAAGCCACTTTCCATACTTTATCTCTCCATTTAGATTTACTGTATATGACTACGCCAAAAAGCATCCTCATGACGTCATCATAAAGACCAAAATTGTGACTTACTTCAAAAATTTCAAACAGGGGGCTTCTAGGGGCATTTTGAAGTCCACTTCCTATATTTTCATTAAAAGTTTTTGCTCTACTCCTAGAAAGCATCTTTACCATACTGTCGTCTTCCAGTCTGGCAATGGTGTGTAGGAAGATTAATTTCTTTATGCATATGTAAGTAAATAGGTCCATCCAACCTAGGCCGTAGTAGCATGAGTGAGAAGGAGAGTTATATTTAAAACGTTGAATTTTCCTTCCTGCCAGTTTCTGGAGGTATTCGATATTTTCAAGATCCTTATCACCTAGTACCCATACCTCACAACCAAAAATGGTGGTCGGTACGACAACACTCCAAAATATAAGATTACATACTGCCATGTTGAGACCATTCCTTTTTATACCCAGCCCAGTAGCAGCGTTAAGGGTTTTACGTCCCTTACCGAGCCTATTGTCTATTGGAGACTTGTCGCTGCAAGGGATGGTGGAAATAATCCCAACATGTTCGTATTCTTCTTTTTCTTTTACCTTTCCACTCCCAAGTCTGAAACTTCTAAATTTCGAATTTCTGAGCCAGGTATTTTTTCCCTCTCCATGGACGAGAATAGCACTCTTGCCAGCATTATATTTGTAACGCCATTTGTTAACATGAGAGTTAATTATATCTAGTGCTTTGTCCAATTTGTATTTGGAGTTAGTGGCAGCAGACATATTTTCCGCGTACCCTACAGGTGTACACTTTATATCGTTAACTTGTATACATAAACCTGAATTTCTGAGTTCCATCAGGAGGGAGTTTACAAAAGCAACATATTTCAAAAGTGAGAAAAATCCCCCCTGATGGATCCCATAACTCATAGTGTACCAGTTTGAGGTTCTGTTTTGAATACATACTTTACATTTGAAATCTGTATATACCATTTTAAGGATACGCCTTAGCCTTCCTGTGATACCAGGATTAAAAAGTTGATAGAATAAGCCATTAATCCATATCGAGTCAAAAGCTTTTGCCATGTCGTGGTATGCGACAAAGACTGTTTTTCCTGCCTCCCTCGACGTGGCTATAGCTTCCTGTAACATGCTCTTTGGTATACTACAATTAAAAGATATACATAATCGGGACAATTAGAAAAGGGACAAAACATATGCCCTCTCTTCGGAAATATTAGAAATGGAAACACCCAAAAATGAAGATTTAAGGAAAGTTGTTACACAAAAAAATTAGCCATTCTACAGTATATATGGATAGATAGATATGAGGGTATGTTTAGCTACCTGTAATTATATAATAATAATAATAATAGTAATAATTATAATAATGCACAAAACGATGAGTACCTGCTAAAACTGCAATATTGTGAAGTATTGCAGCTGCATTAGTGATACTTTGGCTCAAGTCCAGGTTCATTCGCAATCTAGGGTGTAATGCTGGGAACAACATCTTTATGACTCCAAAAGATCTTTCTACTACATTTTTTGCTGGGATATGATGCCTGTTATAGCGTTCTTGTGCAGGTGATCTGTTATTTCTAACAGGTCTCAATATGAAATATGAGCAGTCATATCCTTGAGCTCCAAGCAAGATCCCATTGATTTTCCGGTTTGTCATTTTTGCCATAGACGGCTGTTATTGAAAATATGTGAATCATGATTGGATCCTGACCATCTTGCACCAATGTTTCTGAGGATCATGAGTCTATCACAAACAGCCTGTACATTTATAGATGTCTATCCCTTCCTATTTATGTATCTCCTTTGTTTCTCGCCTCCAGGTGAATTTATTCGAATATGGGTACCTTCAATGGCACCAATAATGCCAGGTATCCTCGTCTGCTTTATTTCATGAAGTGCCTTTCCATTTGGATAGTATATATATTGTGGTCTTTTTCTCGCTATCGCTATGGCAACCTTTTTGATGACATGGCATGAAGTTCAAGGGTAAACTCCTTTTTAAAAATCACCGCAAACTCTCTGAAATGACTCTGTGGCCACAAATCTTTATGACAATAAATCTGAAAGTGGGGTGGGAGGGTTCCTAAGGATTCCCTTTTATGTTGAAGATCAACTTCTAAGTTTGCCATCGTGTTGTTTTTGTCTGTACATGCTCACGTTACACCGAAGTAAACGTTCCAGAACTTTTTCCTCCAGGCGAAGGCCTCTGAAGGTGGATGTAGGAAGCAATGGAGATAAAAAGGATGGTTGGCAGGAGTGAGGATTCGCAAACAATCCAGAGCAGCATCCCTTGTATGGAGAACGAAAGGCTTGTTGGTTCTGAGAGCGATATCCGCTTGGCTTTTGAAAGCATAAATTTGCTCGTCACAACTGCTCTGCCGTAACCCATGAGGTGAAAAGTCGAGGCCAGTTTTCCTCACTGCCACAACTTTATGATGTTCCACGTACTCTAGTATATGAGATCTTACCCTGTAGCTGTATTTTCTTGCCTTGCAAGGGTGTCACCCAACAGCTGGGAAAACGCCTTTTTCCTGGGGCATATTCTCTACTCTCTCTCGTTGAAACATGAAAAAATGGTAATCACAAAATACTGTGACACATCTTGTGAAAGCCGGACAAACGTATCTATTTTTCTTTTCCATGTACTCGAAGAGAGTCCCCGTACGGGGTTCATGAGCAAATAGTCGGTCGAGGTGGCAGTAAGCGTCCATGTAGAATTCTCTGGCAGTATCCTCATCCAGCAATATGATGAGAGAGGTCTTGTTTGGGATTTTTTGCAGCTTCTGCACTGAGGCTTTCTGAGCATATGAAGTTGATGGATCGCCATGAGAAACAGAGGGCACTGGGGCACCTAAAGCTGCTGAAGGTCTCTTGGTGGTGCACATAACTATACGGGTTTCACTTGGTACTGGGACCGGATTCTGCTGTACAGATCTTTTGCCAGATAAGAGACTAACTGAGAACGTCGGCAACAATCTGGTATTTTCAATTTTAACTGCCAGGGGCTTGGTGGGCTGACGAGTATGGCAGTAACGCAGTAAACTATGGATGTTTCTCCAATGGAGGAGAGTTGAGACTCTTTCTGGGTATCCAGCTGTTCTGTTCTTCAGATGAGGGAGACCTTTGGAGCGATAATAGGCATCTAGTATGTGAAGCACATCTCGGCTGAACGAAGCACAATGAAAGGCTAGTTGGCGTCTTTGGATAGCGAGAAGCATCGCTTCTTCATTTTCTACCATCAGGCGCAGGACTTCACTAGAGATACAAAACGCTAAACGGCATCATCCAAACGGCGTCCATGCTTCGACATGTTGAAGGGTTCACAGTTTCTTGGATGGGCATTTACGGCATATCCCTTGCACTTCCAACACGCGTTGAGAGGCTGTAGTTCCCAGAAGCTAGGGTTAATATGGCTTTCAATCACATGACGTTTCAGATGACTTGTCCAGCAGTTGCAATGGAAGCACTCCTGAAGCTTTGGATAAGATGGTTGATGACTTGGACCAGCTATAGCCGGTGATCTACCTCTTGACTCTGACACTCGAGGCTGCTTCCCAGAAGTACCAGCTTCAACCGGTGAACTTTTTCGCTTGTGGGACGTGGACACTCTTTGGTGGTCATTTTCCACATCCTCGTCGTAATCAGATCTTTTGCCAGAGGAGACATTGACTGAGAAGGTTGGCAACGATTTGGTGTTTTCAATTTTCACTGCCAGAGGCTTGGTTGGCTGCCGAGTATGGCAGTAACGCAGCAGACTATGGATGTTCCTCCAATGCAGGAGAGTTGAGACTTTCTGGGTATCCAGCTGTTCTATTTTTCAGATGAGGAAGACCTTTGGAGCGATCGTAAGCGTCTAGTACGGGAAGCTTTTCTCGACTGATGGCACAATAAAAAGCTAGTTGACGTCTTTGGATGGCGAGAAGCATCGCTTCTTCATTTTCTACCATCAGGCGCAGGACTTCACTAGAGATACAAAACGCTAAACGGCATCATCCAAACGGCGTCCATGCTTCGACATGTTGAAGGGTTCACAGTTTCTTGGATGGGCATTTACGGCATATCCCTTGCACTTCCAACACGCGTTGAGAGGCTGTAGTTCCCAGAAGCTAGGGTTAATATGGCTTTCAATCACATGACGTTTCAGATGACTTGTCCAGCAGTTGCAATGGAAGCACTCCTGAAGCTTTGGATAAGATGGTTGATGACTTGGACCAGCTATAGCCGGTGATCTACCTCTTGACTTTGACACTCGAGGCTGCTTCCCAGAAGTACCAGCTTCAACCGGTGAACTTTTTCGCTTGTGGGACGTGGACACTCTTTGGTGGTCATTTTCCACATCCTCGTCGTAATCAGATCTTTTGCCAGAGGAGACATTGACTGAGAAGGTTGGCAACGATTTGGTGTTTTCAATTTTCACTGCCAGAGGCTTGGTTGGCTGCCGAGTATGGCAGTAACGTAGCAGACTATGGATGTTCCTCCAATGCAGGAGAGTTGAGACTCTTTCTGGGTATCCAGCTGTTCTATTTTTCAGATGAGGAAGACCTTTGGAGCGATCGTAAGCGCCTAGTACGGGAAGCTTTTCTCGACTGAACGTGGCACAATAAAAAGCTAGTTGACGTCTTTGGATGGCGAGAAGCATCGCTTCTTCATTTTTTACCATCAGGCAGGACTTCACCAAGGATACAAAACGCTTCACTGCATCATCAAAATGGCGTCCATGCTTCGACATGTTGAAAGGCTCGCAATTTTTTAGGTGGGCATTTACGAAGAATCCCTTGCACTTCCTACATGCATTGAGAGGCTGAAGCTCCCAAAAGCTGGGGTTGATGTGGCTTTCAATGACATGACGTTTTAAATGACTTGTCCAGCAGTTACAATGAAAGCACTCCTGAAGCTTTGGAGGATGAAATGGTTTATTCTGACTTGGACCAGCTATAGCCGGTGATCTATCTCTTGACTCTGACACTCGACTCGAAGTACCAGCTTCAATCGGTGAACTTTTCTGCTTGTGGGACGTGGACTGGTGGTGATTTTCCACATCCTCCTTGTAATCGGGCACAAACATGTACTCTTCTTCCATCTCTAAAAACGTGATGAAGACTCATAAGTCGCATAAATGAGAGGTTGGTTAGATGTTAACCTTCATGTGCTCAATTAGTCTTGAAAACGTGCGAGAACTCGTGCAGTTTGTCCGCTGCGTGTAGTTGATTAACCGTCGGCAACGGCTCAGGCACTGAGTATGTGAGACCTTGTGTGTCAAGAGCTGCTTCCCAATCTTCAAAACTTTCCTCGTCTTTACCACAGGAAGAAAAGTCTGGATCTGTATTGATCCAGCAGAAACAACGGGTTGATTCCAAGTTCCGCTGCTTCGGTATTGGAGATTTTACACCATTTAAAGCAGTTTCACATTGGACCCATGTGAAATTTGTTGCATTTGAAGAATATTCCTCTTCCTCCGTTGCTTGTACTGTTGTACCGGTGTCAACCGGTGAACTAGATTAATTTTCACCAACTTTAGTCGGTAGATCATTGCTGTCTGGAAGAACTATTTCTGCACCGGCAACCTCCGGTAGATCTTGAGTCGGTGAGCTTTCTTCCAGATGAGATGTTTGTGAACTTTGCTCCTCTGGTAGGAAAAGGTCTTTAATACCATAAAGAATATCCTCTGGAGTTTCTCTAGATGCAGACTCCTCTACAGAGCTCTCCAACTTGTGTCTGGCTCTTCTCAGCCACAAGGTAATTTCTTTTCAACGAGTCATAATGAAGAACAGATTGCTTCTTCTTGCTTCTCCCTCTGAAGAGTACAGGCGTGATAACTTCAGTTATCAGAAGAGGACCTGTCCAAACAGATTCCAACTTGCTACCGTGACCTTTTTTGGTGTAGTCATTCCAGCGTAGTACTGTCACCCCACCTCATAAGAAGTCTGACACTTGCTCATTTTGCTTTGACTCGGACTTCTTTGAACTGAATGGTGTCCAAAGTCATACTAGTTCTTCAGACGGAGCTGTGTTCCATGAAGAGCTTTTGAACTGTAATGCTTCTTTATCAGATTGGTCAATTTCTTTGTTGTACTAGACTGCATTGGGCTTTTAACATTGCTTATAACAAGTGTCAATGTTAGGAGTCCAATATTTATTCTGTATTGGGATCCTAACAGTGCTGTTCACAACATTCATTGCTAGGACAGGATTTTTTTCATGTAATGCCATGGCAACTGTTGTAAGGCAAACTACATTCTCCCCCGACAGAGGTTGCTTTACTTTGTGGCAAATTCTTGGTGGTCAGCTACACAGAAAATAGTGGGCTTCTAACATTGCTTTAAACAATTGTCAATGTTAGGAGCCAAATATAAATCCTTCATTTTAGTATTGTTTTGACCACAGTAAGAATACAATGCAAAGCCATTTATATTAATTTGGTAGATTAACAAGTGTTGACATTTAGTTGGTTTTCTGCTATATTTAGTCAGGAACGTTTATTAGACGTTCCTGATTTAGTCAAATTTGTGACTAGCCAGATATAGGTGGAGAAATCTGGAGTACCTGTCAAAAACCAACACCTAACCCAAAGTCACTGGGAATATTTTGACATGCCCCTTCCAGGATTCAAACTCAGGCCGTGGTGAGAGATAGCCAGCAGTCAGTAACAATGCATTAGACCACTCACCCATGAGGGCAGGCCCCAATTCACTAGTTTGGGCTACCAAGTTGTTCCAAACCCTGAATAGGAACTAGCACAAGTCATGGAAGTTCCAGAGCAGGTGCACTAATTCAAAATTGGTTATTGTAAGCATTCTCCGGTATTATTCAGGGCCTGCCTGATGGTCTTGTGGTCTAAGGCATTGCCACTGACTGCTAGCTGTCTCTCACCACTGCCTGGGTCCAAATCCTGGCAGGAACAAGTGAGAAAGTTGCCAGTGACTCAGGGTGAGGTACCGGGTACTCTGGTTTCCTCAACCACTTACAACTGGCTAGTCACGACTTAGATGCAATATGGCAGGTAATATACATCTCATTAAACTGACCTATGGCTGACTGTCACAGATTTGGCATGTAACAGCTATTTCAGAACTTTATAAATATCTATTAATTAGGCAATTACTGTTAACCCTTTATATATGCTTTTCATTTAAACTACCAAGATTCACACTGCACATGCTAATGGAAATGTTTTGACAAATGGATGTACAGTAATGCAAGTAAGTACATTGGACACTCATTATGAATCCAAAACTTCCAATTTATGCATGTGTTCAATGTATGAAGGGCCTATTCCTATACTTATTGTGGTGATGGTGAATGATGGAGGTCCAATGTATGTGGGTCTTCAATTGGTTAGGTTTCACTGTAACCTATTGTGGCTCTTGTTACCAAAAGGGAACTCCAGATGCAAATAATGCAGTGGTCACTATCAGATCCAAGTGAAAAATATCCCAAATATAGTGTTGTGTATTAAAAGGGGGTTTGGTGTAGATTGAAAATCACCCCACTTGTTGACTACTAGTAAGGGGCTTGTATTATTTTTTTAAGGTAATTGAGAAAGTTTTTCTTCTTCTGTTAAGAGGAAATGAAGGCTTAAAAGTCACCAAATGTAGAGAGCTAAACTCTAAATATTCAAAACCACTAATTTCAAGGGAAATTAATACCATTCAATAGTGTACAGATTCCAAATACTAAAAACATGCCATATCTCAAAGGATTATTATGAAAGAACTGTAGGTGGCATTTCAGTGTAAAATGTTTTTATTCTTATGTAAATTTTCACTAGTTAAAACCCAGTTATCACAAAATCAACGCAGTAAAACATTTCATCTTTATTAAAAAAAGAAAGTCCATTGATTTTATTCTCAATAGACAGGGTACATTTTAGTTTTTTTTATTTACTACCCTTACAAGTTTAATTCTGAGCATACAAGAGATTACAGAAATGATCACTTTCCAACAGGAGAACTTTGGGTCTCCACCCAACTCAGACAGCAACATAGAAGATAACCCTAGAACAAATTAAGGAATTTTTGTTGAAACATTCTTTTTTGAATTAGTATTCATGGTTCTATATAAATGGCAACATTCTTCATTGGAATTCCTCTAGTTCATATAAAAATCCTCACATTCTTTTGTATGGGACCTAGAGTCCCAGTTACAATCAAATCATGGATCAATGCACAACAATACAAACCTTTCTACAAACCCATACGCCCTTAGGTCATTCAGACTTCCCAAATCAAATAACATAATGACACTACAACAATACTGGAGGTTCACTATCAACTTCCAAGTTTGTCTTGCCCTTTATTAACATGGACACACATGGATGTGTGGGCCTTGGATTTGAAATTGGGTGTCTGAAATATCTTTCACTTTTGGCGTCCTATTTTTAGGGGAGACAGCAACATATTGAAATAGCAATCTTTAAGATTAGCCTGGTTAATATTTGAGAATGCAGGGCATCATTGAGTTAAGTCAAGCAAATGACTCATCTGATCTTTATATTTCTGATGAATTAGGTATATAAATGATGCCCTATCGTTCTTCATGTTAAGGCCCTGCATAAGTGCCTCCAAGACATTCAACCCTCTTGAACATTCATTCATACTCACAACTTCTAGAAAAGGCAATAAAACATTAAAATCATAAAAAATCTTAAGTAGAATTGTTGGCTGGGCTCAAACTAATATTTCTGTTTCACATAGTTTGGGTTTTAATAATTATTTCATAAGCCCTAACCCTTATGCTGCGGGTGGCTAATTTGGCAAATACAAAATGATGCAGAACACCTGAAAAATGACTGAAACCCTGGCACATGGGTATTCATCTGAGTGTTTAGCGACAGCTTTCCAGTGAATACCAACATGACAGGGTTTAGATGATTTTCAAGAATCTTAGCGTCCTTGTGCTTTGGACAAAAGTAGCCTCAGCAGTGGACGGGTTAAATGATTCAATCATCTTGTTTTGATCAATCAGAGAATGTAGGTTAACTCATTAATTCTATCTATAACTTAGCACAAACTAGTTTTACATTGTTATTTTTACCTATGAATTTCAGATAATCTCACAAAAGCATAATTCTTGAAATATGGGATACCAAAAAAGTCAAAATCCTGGAGTTGGTATGATTAATTATAAATTTTATTCCATCATAAACATTGCTATGCACAACCAATTGTCTGTACTCCTGGATGAGGACATCTTTTGTATATAAAAGGTACACGCCACTGATTGTTACATTGTTTTCTATAGCGACTAGGGGTGAGAAGGTTAATTGCTATTCTGTCAAGTAGTCCCCCAGGAGACTACAAACTAATCTTGGAACAAGCAGAAATTTACCTGACTGTTTCTGGGGCCTAATCCAGGCCATGACATGTGATTCTTTACACTCCCACCAAACAAAGAAAATACCTATTGCATATAAATTGCAATTGAAAGTTAATTAGATCCTTTCAGTGGGCACATATAATGTGGCTTGCATATGTACATAGTTCTTCCACATCTCATCAAATAACTTTCTCAAATTTTTTTCTGCCTTTTAAAAAATACTCGTCCCTTTGATAGATTATTTTGAAGCTTAATTGCCCCAGATCAGCTCCTATGAAAGTACATTGCAACATTGTGACACAGTATTTATTGAAACAATCAACGCAACTTCAAAACATGTTTAACATGCTACAAACCTAAGCTCTTCATGATTTTCGCTACATGTTTGATAAAATACGGACAGTCCATATCAGTGGCTGCCTTGAACCTGATAAAAATATAATTTTAAAACTCGACAATCTTTTCTATAGTATTCATACAGAAAACATGGTCATGGGCAGTTAACAGACTCGAAATATACACAGTTCACAAACCAAGGGATAAAACTAAGGAATTCATTCAAACTCAAGTCACTATGGAATTCATTCAAACTCAAGTAATTAATAAAACTGTAACTAATTAAGTCCATTAAGAACTGGGCATATTACTTTCATCCAGTTATCGATGTTTAAAAAGTTTTGCATTCTAATCATTGTAATAGGCAATGTGAAAATACTTTACATCCTGCGAATTTCACCTGATCCAGCATACAGTGCGACCTGGTGGTCAAACAAATACACCAATAACGTGTTTGAGTACCTCTTGTGCACTAAAGTAGTATGAGGTGGTGCGTACCTAGGGACATTGTCAGGACCTGTCAAGACTGTCTTTTGGACAGGCAGTTTCCTGAAAACATCCTTTTTGGACAGGCAAAAGTCTCTTCAAAGAATTTTCAATCATAACTTTTCCAGGGTGATAATCAAAATTTTCCTTATAAACCACCTTTTAAGACAGGCTGAAGTGTAAATTGCCCTTATTGACACAATAGGCTATTCAAATGTAGTTTCTATAGGAATATGAAGAAGCTGAGGATGGGCTGAAATTTTGTAATTGATGTTTTAGAGAGGCATTTTTAAATCCTGACTAAGACCCTGTGCATAAACCTCTATGGAACAAGTCTGAATATTCATGACACGGCAAAACACTTAATACAAATTAAATACTGGCAAACTGGAATAGGGTGTCGATGCTCTTTGATAAGAAAAACCTTACTGGTATGATATTTCACCTACACATTGTTTAAAGATAAATGGATTTCTGTCATCAAAAAACAAAGAAGTGCTTTACTCCTCACAATCGGATGTGTAGTGGATCATTTATGTGATGATAGAGTTTGCTAAATTGCGGTGATCTTCCAATGAAGTTTCATCATGATATCAACTCGGCAAATGTAGTATGTTACTTCCAATTGCTTTACAGTGTCCAAAGCAGGACCTCAGTCACCATGTACAGACAAACTTAAGCATGCATTGACCTCATAAGGAAATGAATTGCATATTATCTTTAAGTAATATCCTAGCATTTATATCTATTATAAGTATTTGTAGTGATGTGCTTGAAACTGACATCTTAAGAAACTCAAACCCAAAACATATGGGTGTTTTAACTTATAGTTCTCAAAGTTTAGGCTGTCCAGATGACAGCCAGACACCCTGCTGGCCCATATAAAAAGTTGTCAAGTCATTTTGCCACAATGTATAGGAATAGGTGGTCTATTCAATCAAATAAATACAACTGAAGTAAGAGATCTGTATCCATAATACCGACTCGATATACTACTAGTCCTAATGAATGTGTATGAAAATACTCAGAGGCTTTTTTTTAAAGGATAATCTACATTTACATACAGTGGTGGGCTTGGAAAGCTTGGCCATGAATTGCTCAAACACATGTCTTGTATGAGTATTATTAGATTGTTTCTGTTAGTAATGCTTTTATAACTTGAAATAAACTGTTCATATCCGTTTGTGAAATCATCTGTTCAGAAGCAATTTGTACAAATATAAACAATGTCTGTCACATTATCGTTTGGCGTTTTTCCGGGTCTTCCTCTTGACATTCAACTGCTCCACTTCATCCTTGGAAAGTCCCACTGTCTCGATGGCCTTGGCCAGAGCAGCGGCACGCTTCTTAGGAGTCGAGGGAGAGCTATCTGGCGTTTCTCCATCCGACGTACCGTTCGCTATTGGTCCTGCTCGCCGCCTAACAAAAGATGATACACTAATTACTGTTTCATGCCAAAATTAGAGATAAGTGGTATTATTACTATGAAAATGTTATGTTTTGAAAGCAAAATCGTGGTCCATCAAGTCCATGAAAAATATAAGTATCCAATTGCATTAATTCTAATAGTAGCATGAACATTAATTTTGAAATGACTTGGTTCCACTTTACCATTTGCAATAACTGCTTACCAGCAAGGAAGACTGATCAATATCAAGTACTAAGGCCAATATCATCAAGGTTAGGAGTCCCTTCAGGAATTCTAATCCTAGCAATATGTTATGCAAAGGAAGGAAGGAATGGGGTTTTAAGTCTCTGTCAACTGCTAGGGTCATATCGCAACGAGATAGAAACCCGAAACGGTGAATAAATTCCCTTCTCTTTGGAAATAGTTCCAAGGGGTCTTTCAGTTGCAGAAGGACCATAGACAGCCCTCTACAACGAAGCACATTAATACAGCGACCAGGCCAACCCGCTTGGGGATCCAGCAGAGATTCAATCCTGTGATCACGCTTGGCAGCCAGGCATGCATACAACCAGGCCCAAACAATCAAATCCTCATAAAGACTTACACATTTCTTCGCATCGGGTAGGCTTTCTTCTGATCAGTGGACAGTTTCTTTTTGGGAGAAACCTTTGGAGAAGGGGACGGTATCACACTGCTAGAATCCTGGCTGCTACCTCCTGATCTGGTTCTAAAATACAATAGGAAAACAATAGGTTACCACACGGAAAAACATCACAGGTACACAATATGAAAATAATTGAATAACATTAGGAAACCCAAAAGGTAAACAATAGGAAAACAATTGGTTAATCCATTGATGATAGGCATTTACCTCATTTAGGTTTCAGTGTTCACAAGTGGCTTGTTCAGAAGGAAAATGTGTCTAAGCCCTTCAAATTTACTGGCTATGAAAACCCAGGCCCACTTCATGATGAAAGCATACACCCAGTCAGATATGTCAACTTTGGAACTGTACATATTATATACTCTTTACTGTGTTATTTGTGCGCATATAAAATAATGCACTCAACAGGGAGCTACCTATGATGCGCGGTTTAAATTTTGCGAACTGATGTTGAATGACAAGCTATCATGTCGGTGTGTTGTACGATAGTAGCATAGGGATCAGATGTCCAATTATTAGTGTGCAGTTTAATAAATGCGGACTCCAAGGTTGAGCTAAGTATGCACTATGCATTAATAAAACTCATAACAATAACACAGTATTTCTGTTGGCAAAGTTTTTACTTTCTGGAACTAAGTTTATCATCACTTTCTCTGCCACACTATTTAATGCTAATTTGTGACTAGTCAGTTGTTAGGTGGCAATTGTGACACTTTAACATGCGTCGGGATGGATTTAAACTCATGTCTTTTGGCAGTGGTAAGAGTTGAAGCCATATAATGATAAGGGCACAAGGGTAGCCATAGCCTGTAAACGTTTAAGATTGATTTAACCGATTAATACTCGCAGCAGCCAAAAACAGCCAGACAATTTTGATGAAATCTTAAGGTGAAAGCATATTGGGAAAACTATTTGAAGGAGATATATTGATTAGAACTCTACCAACAACTCTCCCTCAAATACTTAGTAAAAACTTCATAATTCATAAAAAAAAAGTTTTTTTTTTATTGACAATTATTTTTGAATTCATAAGTTATTGTCAAAAAGTGTTGCTGATTACATAGGGATGTTTAGTTTGGTGATAATTGAAGGCAGAGGCTTACCTCTTGGCTGGAGAATCAGTCTTCTTCTTCCTAGGCGAGGATCTAGCCTCAGAATCTGGTGATGAATTCTTGGCTCCCTGCCTGGAAGTTGAGACTTAATGTTAATAGCAAGTTGAGGAAACTCCACCCAATCAAACATGTCAGTACCCAAGTGGTCTTAGTGAAATATAACATTCTATGCTTTTTTTAAAACTCTCTACTGTGCTTCTCAGGTCAGTCTTCTACCCATGAGTTCCCAAACATGTGTTCCCTTGGAAGGGGTTATTCTCTGATACATTTTGAAAAGCAATTTGGGAATAAATTTCTCAGTTGTTGAATAAATGGAGAAATTGAGTTTTGATCATCATTTCCCCATCAAATATGATCTTAGAGATGCCTTCACAAGAAAGATGCCACCAAAAACACCCTGTTTACAGTTACCTCTCAAGCAGATTTGGATATCCTGTTTTGATAAATACACTGTAAACATCAAGGTAGACTTATCTGTAAACTTACTTGGTTTTCGTTGGTCCGTTTTTTGCCTTTTTCGCCGGACTAGCTTCCACAGAATCACCTGCTGGCCTCTTCCTGGTGGCCCTCTCGTTATCCTTCTTTAATTTCTCTCTGCCGTTAGCGGTTTTCGCTCCTCTAGCAGTGTCCTTTGCGCCTCGCACGCTATTGCTGAGATTTTTCTTCATGGGAGAGGCCCCTGTCCGGTTGGGCAGATTGCGCTTGGGTGGGGAGGGCTTGGAGGGCGATTTTGAAGAAGTAGAGGAGGATGGTGATGATGATGACGAGGAGTTGGATCTCGTGGGAGATCGTGTAGCTTTCCTGGTTGTCGTGTCTTTACCCTTTTTGCTCAGGAACTCTGTGATTTTGCGTGAACCTTTCGCCGCAGCGGCTGCGGCTGCTGCACCGCTAGCTTGTCGCTGCCGTGTTCCGGAGGCTGGTTTCTCCTCCTTTTTTCTGCCTCTACCTTTTGTGGATTTATCACTGAAATCAAAGGATAAATCATCAATAAAATATCTTAACTCTAAAATGAAATGGCAAATCATCAATAAAATATCTTATCACTAAAATCAAAAGATAAATCATCAATAAAACATATCATTAATAAAATCAAATGTTAAATCATCAGTAAAATATCTTATTACTAGAATCAAGTAATAAAACATGAGTCAAATTTCTTACCACTAAATTCAGATGATAAATCATCAATAAAATATCTCATCACTAAAATCAAATGATAAATTATCAATAAAATTAATTTTCTAATGGCATCAAGATCAAATATACTTTTAAAAATAATTTTGGAATTACTTGTAAGCATACTTCACTACATATTTGAAGGAGGGTTGTTGGTTGGATTTAGATCTAGTTTCCTCTTTAAAAAAAGTTTTCTTTAAAATGATCTAGTTATGAAAATATCACTGAAACAGTAAGGATGTTTTTTTGCGCTTTGGGCATAAATGGGTTTTGTATGTAGGAAGTGACTTACCTCTCCTTCTTGCTCTCCCCTTTCCCCTTTTTTGCCCCCTTTTTTGAGTCGTTTTTTGCCTCCTTGCCCGCTCGCTTCTTCACCCTGGTTTTTGGGGCGCTATCCTCCTCATCTTCATCGTCGCTGCTGCTATCACTGCTGCTGCTACTGCTCTCGCTGCTGCTGCTACTACTGCTGCTCGTAACACTCTTCTTCTCCTCTGCAGCAGCCTCCTCCGGCTCCTCCACAAAGCTCACAGACTTGCGGGCCGGTTTCTTATCGGCGTCGTTCACAGCAGCCGGGTCACTCTTGGATTTCTTCTCTGGAGGCTCGCTTCCATCCTCAGACTTCTCGTCGGGTTTTGCATCAGATTTCTTGATAGGCGAGTTTAAAAGAGCTGCAGCCCCCTTTTTCTAAAAAAAAGGCACAACATTTTGATATATATCAACATTTCCAATGCTAAGGCTAAAGCACAAGAACACAACAATTTTTTAAAACCCTATAAACTCTGTCATGTTTGTATTCATGGATAGTTCTCACTGAGTACACTCCCAGACCAGTACCAATGTGCCAGGGTTTCAGTACTTTTCCAGGTTTTTTGCCTCATCTTGTATTGGCCAAATTAGCCACCACATAAAGTTAAATGTATAGAAAGAGGCACCTGCATAAATTCATAGACCTTGAATTAGGTACCTGCTTGAGAGGTACCATTTCCCTTGAAAGATTGGACGCCCAAATATTTTACAATTGCCAATTTTTGGCACCAAGTTTCTAAATACTGGCTAAGACCCTGTATCACATACACCACAGCTTCACTAGGAGAGTCTATCCCTCACATACTCCAATGCTTCTTAGTGATTCTGTCTATCACAAAATGCATCGTTTAGCTGGTGATAGCTTTTTCTCTACCATATCTATCACACACACCGTAGCTTCCAAGGATTCTATCTGTAACATAGTCCAATGCTTCTCAGTGAT
Organism: Maea johnstoni; assembly: GCA_963942565.1. Taxonomy (NCBI): domain Eukaryota; kingdom Metazoa; phylum Annelida; class Polychaeta; order Spionida; family Magelonidae; genus Maea; species Maea johnstoni. The sequence continues at coordinate 36,572,464 of OZ012690.1, forward strand.
TCTATCACAAAATGCCTGGTTTACCTGGTGGAAGCTTATTTCTCTACCATATATATCACATACAGCACAACTTCCTAAGAGTGTATCTCTCACAGTGACATACTCCAATGCTTCTTAGTCTTAGCGATTCTGTCTATCTTACCAAGGCATAGTATTATGGAATTCCTTATCTTTAGATATGAAAATGGCACCATCTCTCTCATCATTCAAGAAACTATACCTTGAAGAACAATTTTCAACTCTGTGGCCTGAAGAATTAAATGTATAATCCTTAAATCTGAGGGCCACAGCGAAAATCAAATCTTGTATTTGACTGTGTTACCCTCGTGAAATAAAGATGATTATTATTATTATTATTATTATTATTATTATTATCTAAATCACAAAATACCTTTTTCTCCGGTATGGTCTGTAGTTCCTTGGGCAGGTAGTTGCGAGTGTTGCTGTATTTCTGGTCGGCCTGAGTAAAGAGCTTGGCGGGCAGGTAGGGCTCCGCAGGGAAGTCCTTGAGAACAATGTTGGTGGTCTTGGATAGGAGGAGGCCCAGGGCTAGGTCACAGGTAGCATATAATTTCTGCAGATAAAATACAAAAAATCATAAATATTCAAAGTGAACAGAATCTCTGAAGAGAAAATACTAACAGATGGTTCATAATGTCCATGTGTTGTTTCAACCACGTCATATCAGAAATCAATAAGTTTCAAGATTTAAAATCATCATGGGTAGAATCAGAGGTTAAATAAGCGATTCATCGGACAATCCCTAATCAAAAGTATTGACTTTACATAGATATCCCTTAAATAGTTTCATATCCCTGATTTATACGATAGATCTCCAATAAGATAGAGCATCATTATGAGCATATCAGTTCCCTAATCATAAAAATCTGTGCACCATAACATATTTGACTTGGATATTTTCTGTATGTATTACATACCCTATTCGTTTCTTCATATTTAAGCACCATAACATATTTTATTTGTTGGATATTCTCTGAATGTGTTACATACCCTATTCATTTCTTCATTATTTGGCCCCATGACGTCCTTGGTTTGTTTGATATTGAGTATCATTCTTCTGAGGAAGCTGAAGTTGTAGCTGTCCGACTTGGTCAGCGGCTCCATGACAAACCACAGGCATTCCTTGATGTTCTTCAACGGCTCAAGAGCGTCGTGACGCTTCAGGTCCGGATCGTGAGCCAACAAATGGATTGCATATGGCAGTATGTAGTCAGGCAGCAATGAAAACATCTTGGCTGGAACACAAAAGTTGGTCAGAAAACTTAGGTTTAGGTTTACACCCAATATCCATCTCTCTCTCTCTCTCTCTCTCTCCCCCCCCCCCCTCTCTCTCTCTCTCTCTCTCTCTCTCTCTCTCTCTATATATATATATATATATATATATATATATATATATAGGGATATAGATATGTGGATAAACACACACACACTTTTAAGCAAGCGACTAATACTAACATCGAGAAGTGCAAAAGGACAGACAACTAATTATCAAAAAAAAACGGCATTTCAATCATGCATAAAATATGCGGGAGTATACTATATGAGTATGAGTGAGGATGATATGTACCCATTACAGGTGAAAGACAACTATCATTCTTAAATCACTACAAAATCAATTAGGAAGCAAAATAACTCAGTAAAGAAATTAATGTTCTTTAGTAGAACAGATGTAACCAAAAAATACATAGTAGATGCAGTGTGCAACATGCAGAATTCTTTTGAGAGGTTCTCTTCTGAGTCTTTACCACATACTCTTAGTGCTCAATATTAGTGTGCTAACATAAGCTAACAAAATAATAATAAAAACAACAATAACCAAACAAGGAAAAACGAAAGAATAAAACAGAACACAGCAAAGGCATTCACTATTACATTTTGCAAACTTGCCATTAAGGTCGGAGCACTTGAGTAGCTCGCGGCGTTTCTTGATGTTGGCGAGCAGGAATTGCTTGACCTGGACCTTGCGTTCCTTAAGGGGGTCATTGGCTGCCAGTGCGAGAATGCTGAGGAACTGAAGAGGCAGCTTGAGACTCAACAGGCCCTTGTGTAACTTGAGGGCGAAGTTCAGGCGCACCTGATAACAACTGTCCTGGAAACCGCAGAGAAAAACAGACATGATTAATACCGCCACTTTAAAACCCTTCATATAAACTCGCCTCTTAGATATTAACAAAGAAATCTTAACCCTTCCAATGCTGAGGTGTTTTTTTGCATAATTTTATATTGGCCAAATTAGCCACCAGCAGTGCAAGGGTTGAATATATAGTAACAAAGAAATCTTGTTTTTTCAGCTGGGGCCTCTCAAGCCGAATAAATTTCCCAATTAGGACATTGACACAAAAAAGGGATTTGAACCAGAAATCTTACACCATAGAAACACAAAAAAGTTAGCAATGCATTGCACTACATGGCTATGGAAGTGGACCCAAGAAGAGGAAGAGGAGAATACTTACATTGAGTACAAAGGCAAGTGCTTGAAACTGTTCCTGGGTGAGAATATCAGCGTAGCACGACTCTTGGCAGATCTTCAGCATACAGCAAGCAGCGCAAAGACGCAGGCGGGCCATCTCAGGCTTACTGAATGACAAAATCAAAATTATCAATTATCAAGGTGTCCCCTCAAAAAGGCAGACAATACTTCCAATATGGTATGACTAGCACACAAAGATACAGTTAAGCCATCTCAGGCTTAATGAAATGGCAAAATAAAATCATCAAGTATCAAGGTATATAGAGTGTCCACTCATAAAGGCACCTAATTTGGCAACAAGCGAGCCTTACTTGATGTTTCCCTTTTCCTTGAAATATACCCCTTAATCCCGGCAGGCACCTACAGTTACTTAACAATATACCAAAATTCCCAATATCGTTTCCCTTCTCTACAAGGCTACCATCATGTGCTATAAGGGTGTGTGGTAACCTTAAGAATAGATGTCCTACCCCCATTTTAAAATATATAACAGTGTGAACCAAATTTGGTGATACACAAGCCTGACTTAAAGTTACCCTTTATCCATAACATCTCCATCATTTGATTTAAGGGTTTCAGTATTTTGATAGAATCCCCCCCCCCCCCCCCCCCACACTATAATTAAGTTATAACCATTTCAATGCTGAGGCTACTTTCTTCCTAAGCAGAAGGCCACAAAGATTTTTGAAAAACACCTAAACCCTGTCAGGTTGGTACTCATTGGATAGCTCTCGCTGAGTCCCAACGTGCCAGGGTTTCAGTCATATTATAGGTATTTTGCATAATTTTGTATTGGTCAAATGAGCCACCAGCAGCATAAGGGTAAATAGAAGTCCTAAGCCTTACTTAATGTTTCCCTTCTCCATGAGGTCTCCATCGTGTGCTATGAGGGTGTGCAGTAATCGCAGGGTGGAGGAGCCAGAGTTGTTGCCGTTACTCTTCATACCCGCCAACCAGCGAACCATCAATTTCATGCCTTCAACCTGAAAATACAAACAGTAAGTTTTGTATTGTAATGCATGCAATGAAGTTGAAATGTTTTGTATTGCTGACTACAAAATACTGTAATGAACTGTTATGAACTTCTGCCACCTTTTAACAGACCACACTAACCAATAGTTTTTCAACAATGTGTAAAGGACAATTGTTCCATATGAAGAACACATTCATATTTAAACTATAGAGATATCTAGAATGGGAAATGGGTAAAATAATCTATATCCAAAATATCATGACCTGTGTGAGGTTCTTCGTCATTTTCCTTCATTTGATGAATAAATTGGCAGCAAATAGTGTTGTGACTGCACACTTCCTTCTACAGAATACTAGGCGCTTAGCAATGGAAACATACCTTTGCTTGTGTTTCTTGTGACACCATGTGATCAGCATACCAACTCTCATTTGTTTTGCGACTACTTGCCTGAAAATAACATCCACATAAATCATTCATGCAAGGTAAGCTAAGAAGTTGTATTTGAGTTCAATTCTTGAACATATTAATCAAGTAATATTACTCTCTGTACTGCAAAAAGGGTACAACACCAGTACCGATTCAGACAAAACAATCATCTATCAACAATACCGTATCTGTTTTGAATGTCATACAGTCCTGATATTTAATTCTTGCTCCTAGCAGGCGCCCAGTTGACTGGTTGCCCAGGCATCCATGGCAAAATAATTTAGAAAATCATTTCATGAGCCACATAGATTCACAAACTCAAACTTCTTTTAATTGTGACATTCAGGTATGTGGTGTTGCTTCTACCCCAAGGCAACCGGGCTCCAGTAGGGTTTGTGGTCATAAATAACACCCTGTCTGTCTGCATTTAGTGCAAAAATGAAGATCCTGCACTGTACAGTAATAAGTACAACAGAGGAAGATGTTTCTAATCAATATAAGTGGTACAGTACTATCATTTATATATAGAGGAGAAATAAACATACTGCACTGTACAGTATGTATACAGATATTTCTAATCAATACAACTGGTACAGTACTATCATATGTATTACTGTATTGTTTAAAGGTAGGGTAGATACATACAGGGTCATTGTCCTGCATAACGAGGTCCTTGACAACGTTTTTGGATATGATGGATTTCATCTGTACATGGAACTCCTGGGGGCACAGCATAGATATGTGGCCTGTAGACACCAACGCTGTCATGAAATTTGAGGACTCCTCTGTCAGGTTTTTCTTGATGAACTGCAAATAACAAAATCATTTCTTGAACTCTTATTCAAACACCTAAATAAATAAAGGGAAAATTCCTTTTATTTATGATTTTCTTAAGTACCATAGATCCATATGACACTTTCTACAGGTAATTTACACACACTAAAGGATTAACTAAGGTGTACACACCTTTAAGCACGAAACGGTATGGTACTGTACAGTATGGTATCCGTACTTATAAAACAGTACAGTATTCAAATAGTATAGTTAACTCACTTAACTGTACTTAATTGCATTACCATCTTATTTTTATTGTGAAGTCTTGGAATCAAAGAGAATCCTTAATAAATGATAACTTCAAATTGGTGAGTATTATATTAAGAGTACCTTTAAGGAATGAGAAGGTATGATATGGTACTTTTTGAAAAATACCGGTACGAGTACCAGTACCTCTTGACAGTATCCAAACCTATCTACACCATAAAAGGGTACTTGATGATCCTGGATACTTACTTCAAATATTTGTAGGAAGATGGCCGCTTTATTGGTGCAGAGGTTATCAATACACTTGATGGCATGCTTGGCTTGCTTGGGTGTGCCAATTCTGGCTGTGGATTGCAGAACAGGAACGAGACTCCTAAAAAAGTACAAGTATTATTAAGCTTTTATCTGAATAGATTATGGTATTTCATGAGACTAGTCTCATTGTTGGCATAGAAAATAACAACCTGCTAAAACAATGATGGGGCAATTGGCAATGATAAAATCAATGGGGCACTGTGTCGGTAAGAGAATTGATTACAAAAATTCTTAACATTTCCTGTCAAAACCATTTTACTTATTTGGCCATATTTTCCATCATAACCCAATTTCCAATTCTATTGTACCAAACATCTGCAAAAATCCAGTTGTTACCTAGTAACTCAATATCTTGCCCATTATCATCCTCATATCAGAAGGTGATATGTTAAGGAGATTTTACTTGTCAATATCTCTCATTATCAAAATATTGTGAATTCATCCACACATTCAATTAAGTCCAATATTTATAGTGCTGTTTATGCCATGTAGCCTATATGTATAACAGTAAATGTTCAATTAATGTTTTCTTTCTTGTTAATTTTGTTACATCTGGTTGATCTGTTTTAAGTATATTGTATATGTTTATTTTCAATTTTATGAAATGAAATTACAGTCAATAAAGAAATATATTGCAAAGGTTCATAAGATGGAATGTCTAGAAAACACTTCATACATTCTTAACCATGCTTCAGTACTACAAAATACTTACGAGTAGATAACTGGGTATTTTTCTTGTATTTTCTTTCCAGTTAATGTGAAAACTTGAATTGCCATATCAACTGCAACAGAAAAGAAAATATAAAAAAATCCACCTCTTGCACAAAGCTGGCAAAAGAACAGAAGACTTCTGATACTGCAGTTATATCAGTAGCTTTTCTAAGATTGACACTAGGAAAAAAGGAATGTATATCAGTTGATAGTTGTATCAAAATATGTTAACTTAGTGAAAAAATTAATTTCAATTACATTATCCAATCCAATGAAAATAAATATTACAGATACACAAATATAGATATAATTCTGACCAGCCATTTGACTTATATTAGACCAAAATCCATGAACATGATGTATTACAAGGTAATCAGCAATGTTTAGTCACTTACTACGTAGACTAAATCCAAGCATGTAAAATATTTTGTGAACTTACCCACGTTGTCGTCATCGTGCTTGAGGAAAGGAATTAAAGAAACGAAAACCTCCTCATCGTCAAATGCTCCAGGGTAGACATGGGCCAGCAACTATAACATGAAAAATAAATATAAATAACCAATAATTTATGTCCTAGCATTTACATTGCTAGTGCTTAAATTTGAAAATAAAGCCAATGGGCCATAATGACAACATCAACACTTATCACTCAATTATGAAGGCCCACTACAATACTGTATACTTTTACACATATAAAATAATGTGCTTGGCAGGAAGCTGCCTTTAATGCACAGCTTAATTTTTATATACTGCTGTTGAATGACTAACTATTATGTCAGCGTGATGTCGATACTAGCATAGGAATCAGATTACAAATAATGATGCACAGTTTAATAAATGCAGACACCAGTGATGCGCAAAGTAAGCATTCATTTAACTGTTGCAACACTAACACTGTTTTCTACCTCAGAAAAAGGTGGGCATTCAAGTCGTTTCGAATACAAACCTATGGGCCATTTACAAAGATCATGTGAAAATGTCTCTTGACCCTATTGCCAATCAGAAGACCAGTATGGCATAAAAAAAATTAATCATTTATTCTATAATTTTGTTTAATTTCTGGACCTGTTTGAATACCCTAGCTAAAGCCCTATGTGAGGTAATAATAAATTTTCACTAACCAATGGAACTTTCATGCATATCTCCTGCACATTCTTGATCTCATTCCATATATCTCCAAGATATTGCATGGAATTGTTTCAATTACTTAATTGCTGGACCAGATTCATAATCAAAGGTGAGGGTCTTTTCAAGGATGTGATAAATCTTTACTTACAGAATTATTTTCACTTATTTACCTTCTATAATTCATTTTCTGTTATTAGTATTCAATGTCTAGACCAGCATCAATATCCCACACTAGCTCTAGGTTAGGTTTAGATAGAACTTAACTCACCACCAGCACTTTCATGCCTATCTCCTGTGCGTTCTTGATCTCGTCGCAGATTTCTCCGAGCCCGCGCACGGCGTCGTCGATGTACTTCATCAGGGCCTTGATGGCGAGGACGTCTATCTGCACAGGCGCCACTCTCTCCAACAGTGCCTTGGTGGTCGCGTACATGTGGTTCGTCATCGCAGGGTTACCCATCTTCTTCAAAATCTCTTTCTATAAACACAAAGAAATAAATAACAAATAAGCAATTAACAACCAAAAAAGTTTTTAAAAAATGAAGAAATATATTCTAGGGGTTTACTAACACAAATTAATAAAAAAATAAAAATGAAAACCAAAAAAGGAAAATAAAAAGTGAAGAAAAATATTCAATGATATTTTAGGTGATTACACTGTGTTGAGGACGTATGTAGGAAAAGAGTCATTTTAGAAATGTATGCTTATTTCATTGCATTGAAATGATTGGGCCATCCTCCTTTAATGTTTTTTCCCATGCACTCCAGAGCCTCAATATAGCAGAAAAAGGACGTTAACCATAATCCCAAATCAAAATTTTGTAATATCCTTTGAGAAAATAGAAGTTCAAGAGTATTCAGTCAACTCATCCTTCAACCTTTATGCTGGTGGTGGCTAATTTGGTTGATATAAAATGACGCAAAAAAGCTGAAAAATTACTGAAACCCTGGTGTGTGGGTACTCATCTGATAGTACTTGGCAAAAGCTTTCCATTGAATACCACCAACATGTCAGGGTTTAGATGGTTTTCAAAACTATTTTGCATTTTCCTGCCATGAACGAAAATAGCCACAGAATGGAAAGGGTCAAGACAGCTCAAACCTGAAGTTCTGCTTTTGACATTAGGTAGATAAAGACCAAAGCATCGTACTGGAGTGTAAAAAACATCACAACTTACCACATGCTCTTCAGCCTTTTTGCAGGGGCAGTCTGGACTGGTCAGCTTGGCCAGGTGCTCGCGAATCCTCTGATCATCAAGCAAGATGCGGTAGAACTTCTTGAGGCAGTCGTTGGCTTTCGGCGGTTCGGGGAGGTTCCGCGAGAGGCTCATGACGCGCTGTATGACCTGTGAGTGCAGCTCCTCGTTCTGGTCACGCTGAACCGCGTCGATCATAAAGCGCAGGTGGTTCCGCATGGACGCCTGGCACTTCAGCATCTCATTCAGAGCTCTAGGGAATAAAGGGGGAAAATATGGGAGTGAAAGAGCAAATAAGACCTTCAAAACTATTTTGCATTTTCCTGCCATGAACAAAAGTAGCCACAGAATTAATATTACTATGATATTACACTATTACTACCATGTGTTCTTAGTATAGCATATGTTGTGATCTTACCTGGTTGCATGGTCATCTATGTTAGCATAGAGGTGAAACAACTTCTTCATTCTGGCCTCGGGATCCAGACTGTAGGGAACCAGGCATGTGTTGAACAAACGTTCCACCTGCAGTCTACAAAACACAAAATAATAAAATCAAAATGTTGAACTGCAATGAAGGTAGGGTTGTTAAAATAAACTGTATAATCAATTATGCTATAACTGATGGTATAATAGATTATTAAAAAAATAACTTATATAAAATTATTATTGTTCAAAAGAAAAAATAAATAAGTAAATAAAACAGATTGTACTTTTCACAATGTTTCGCTACTTGATAGCACCTGTATGTCACATAAAACCTACAAAACATGTTTTATTCCGGTTGACAATCATAAAAGCTTACTTCTAACATCAATATTCTTGGGAATAACACCTAGGAATACTCAATTTTAATGGATTGATTAATCAAAATTCTGAACAATTAATCAAGGTGAAAAGTTTGGAGTATGGTACTAATTACATTAAGAAATGAATGTGATTTCATGAAATACACTAAATTACAACCTGGAAAATCCTGAAGCAGATGAATTAATGGCGGCTATCAAATCAAGTGGGAGAAATTGTGAACAAAAACAGATCTATCATCAAGCCCTTCAGAGTAAGATGGTGAATGATTTTACCTCAGCTGGTGATAATAAAATACAATTGCCATTTTACACAGCATTGAGCAATGAGCACTGTGCTCAGTTGCAAAATAAAAACCTATAGTACAAAAATAACTCCTATAGGAGGACTGATATCCAGTATGTCTCGTAATCTAGACTGTAAACATTTTTTTAGCATCAGACCTAACCGGTCTGATGCCTGATTTTTATTCATTTTTTATGCCAACAGTGTTATCTTTGTTATAGTACATAGTATTACAACAATAATATTGTAATATCTCACAGGTAATATAATATCTTACAGGTAATATGATATTTAATCGTAATCAATACTTACTTATCTTCTATGTGAGGCTGGTAGAATGCATGCAGTACTTTGTTTCTGATCCAGGCAATGGATTCCAGCAAAGTATATTCAACATCAGGAGTACTCTGGTATTTCTTGTAAATATGAGCCAACCCCAACAAAGCTTCCCTACGAATCTTGAACTGAAAGGGACATAATTGAATAGAATGTTTAATTTCAAGGGATGAGTATCATTTGAAATAAAGTGATACAATACCAATATTGAATGAATTAAATGGTGTGGTATTTTACTGTGATGTTAAGGACACTGGTGAGTGAGAAACTTTTTCACTTACGTGTAAGTGAAACTGCCTCAAAATGAACTTAATAATAATAATCTCATTTTTATCGTTTAACATTTATTTCAATGTCTTAAAAAAGTTAATGCATACATACATTTTTATATAAAAATGCAGGTGCACCAATTTAAAGAGTAGCTAAATGACTCAATGCACAAAAATAACAAATTAGAAAATACTCTTTAAAGGAAAATTACACAATGAATATGTTAAACTATTTGGGCCTATGTTTTATTCATGGTGTAATTGCCCTTAAACCCATTTTATTACCTTCTTGTCTAAAGTTCTCTCCTTGACAATAGTAAAGAGATCATCAGTCATGCATTTGAGGTCTTTCTTTGCGGCGTTGATGATCGCGCCGACGACCTCGAGCCGTACGCTCTCCTCTGAGTCGTGACAGCGCGTCTTCAGCATCTCTGTGATGTCCTTGACCAGGCGTGGGTGATTCACCAGGAAGTGCTGCGCGTAGTTCACACACTTGGTACGCACGTCAACATTGATGTCGTTGAATCTGAACGACAGCGAAACAAAGATCTATCAACCCTTGATCCAATAACAAAAATTCTGATGTGTCAATCTTACACAACACTCTATAATGGTGCACAGTTTAGTACTGTCTGAACATCATTCGGACACCCAAATTCTCAAAAATCACCACTCCGGACACCCAGCAATCCAGCATATATATTTGCCATCTAATTATAAGTCCAATGACTTTGTAAAAGGCTAATATGTCTCATTTCAACAAGTAAATACATGCTTATGTTTGTAATCAGAGTATGTTGTGCTCTCCCTTGAAAATAGCATGCCCCAAAATTTAAAAATGGGCAATTTTGGGCACCAAGATTTTAAATCCTGGTGAAGACCCTGCCCTGAATGCATATGATTTTGCCCTACATGGAGTTAATGAACTATGTTCTGACAATAGAAGTCAAGTGTGCATAAGATTTTACATCACTTCACTTTCTAAATTTATCTCAAAGGACGTATCCAAATAATAGTGAACTATTTGGACTTTCCTTTAAAAATGAAGAGTCAGCCCTAATAGAGACCCTATTGATACCGAATATGTTTTAGAGAAAAAAATCAATAACACCTTTACTACCAGTCATCTGTAAATAGACTGTGTACAGACTGCACTGATTTACCTCTACAGACGTTTTGTTCTCAAACCACCCACTAGAGGGCAGCACCCATCACAATATACTGCAGAGGAGAGACTGTGGTAAATTTCCAGGTCTTTCTGAAATCTTTCTTTTTTGCAAGTTTGAGACATCCATTTAAACCAGTACATATAACTATATATATATATATATATATATATATATATATATATATATATATATATATATATATATATATATATATATATATATATATATATATATATATATATATATATACTCAGACACACATACTATGATATGTTCATCAAATGTGTGAAATTATGCTTTAAATTATGAGTTATTTTCAAAGGTATCACAGGTCTAAAGGACACTTTCAAAGTTGACAAGGGTGAATGGGTGAAAATTATGTAGTCAGAAAGATAACACCAACAGTCAGGTTGTTTTGGGGTGTGCTGCAAGCATGCATGGATCATGGGTGTATATTTCAGACCTACCTTCCCAAGAAGCAATTCCATAATGGTTTATTCTGTGTGGCAAGTTCAGAGTCTTCATCAGAGAACATCTTTGCCAAAAGTCTTGTCACTGCTCTCCTTTCTTTGTCATCATTGCTCTGAAAATGAGGAAAATACAAGAGAATGTTAGATAGTAGCCATAAATCACAATAGGAGATGAAAAATATATTGTATTTTCGGAAAGGCACAAGGTATAATGAAAGAAAAAAACATAACAGAGTGGCCCAAAATATTTTTAGAATCAAATAATGAAGAAAAACAGAAAAAACAGTAGGGTGCCCCAAAATAAGATAATTAAACATGTGGACTTTGATCAATACACTGAGGAAGAAAATGCCTTCAAAAACTAAACACAGTATGGCTTATATATAGCATAAAAAAAATTAAACTAAAACCTGCATCTTGGTAGCCCACCATGCCACAAATTTATCAGGAACTGCTTGCACCACCAAATGAAATAACAGAACCACTTTTTTTCACATATCCCTTCTCACCTTAAGTTTAAACTCCAGCTGTGGTAGAACGGCCAGGAGAATGCTAGGGGAGATGGAATTCAGCTCATAGATCAGCTTGAAGATATGGTCAGACAACTCACTCTCAGACGTCTTACCCAGCATCAGCGAATTATTGAAAAACTGAAAAGAAAGGGAAGTAACTTAATTAAGTCCTGGGGGTTCAGCAGGGATACAGCAGTTTAAAGGTGGTGGATTTTATTGAAGATCTGAAATGGAAGGGATAAAGCACCTTACAAAAGGTAGTTTCCCATCTAGATGTTAAGAGAATGAAATCATATAGTGATAGAATTTCATTAATAATCTTATTTTTTAATAAATAATATAATGCTCAGATACAAAAATAAAGAATCGAATTATATTTTTAACATCAAGCAAATTTACAATAATGAATTTTATATTTGTGTGAATCTTATATGCTTGAAAACAACTATAAATAATTCTTAGGATAAATTGATCTGAAGTAATAAAATACATAACTAGTAGCTTCATAACTCTTTGACTCTTTTAATCATATCTAGGAGTTTGAATTTAAGCCACCAAAGAGCCATCAGAAATAAATTTTGATTGTTCAATACATGTTGTAGTAGCAATCCCTTATACACTGTATCACTGCCAGCATAAATCCTCCTCAGACAACATGGAGAGCAGTTTAGTTTCCAAGTTCACCACCAGGGCCAGAAACATGACATCAGCACCTGTGTCTGCCCTATTCAGACCTGCCATCTACCAGAAAATGAGCAAACTAAAAATCCCATTAATCATGTGGGACCTGGCAGGACCTGGCACAGTGCCAGGAGCTGGGCCTGTTAATGTGGTTTATTGAGGAGGAAATCGGAGAGCACTGAACGAGCGAGCAAGCGAACACTGAGCCTTGTGGCTGGCGCTGGAGAAGCCAGCGTCACAGCGGCATAAGGAGCATTGCAATACACAGGCAGGCAGGGAGTGAGCAAGTAATCCTACCACACCAACAATCATTTCAAAGCATGCATAAACATACACACACACATATATATATATATCTATATCTATATATGTGTGTGTGTGTGTGTGTGTGTGTATATGCTGAAATGAGTCGTTTCATAATCTATTATCATATAATCTACTCTTTTATAATCTACCTCACCCTCACAGTGTAAGAAAATTGCCTTGAAATTTCAGATGGAAATATTCAATTATTTGCTAAAGATTGACATTTTCAGAACTGCCTTCAGAACCCTACCCCCCCCCCCCCCCCCCCCCCCCCCCCCCCCACACACACACACACAAAAAAAAATTGGTGTCCTGATAAGTTCTTTTTGAGGGTTCAGGTGTCCAAATGATGCCCAGACCCTTGACTGACAATAAACCAAACTAAAATACTCCATGGCGCTGGAGGACCACATGTGTGTTCTTACTGTTTGTATGTAGGGTTCTATGGCGTTGCTGGTCCTCTTGATGAGGTCCTTGGCCAGGTGGTAGGCGTGGAAGTTCTGGCTCTTGTAGGGCTCGATGATGTTGGTCAGGATGATGTCCAGGAGCTCCTGTGAGACAGCGTCCGCCTCGGTGATCAGCGGACACATCATGTCCAGCATGAAGTTCTTCACTTTCTGAGAATGCTTCTCGCTAGAAAATACAACAACATGTATTGAAGTAGCTGCAATTATTGCTACGAATTCTAGTCTGAGCTAACATTTATTTCAAAGACTAATTGCTGACTGTTTTCATGTACATTGATTTTGTTCAACTATGGAACACAACCGTAATAATATTACATGAAGGAATGTTTTACTAAATAAATTCTAACTTTATGCTTGACTATACTGAAGATGAACCTTTATAGATATTCTAACAGCGTTTAAATGGAGATCTTTTATACTTACTTGTTTATTCATTAGCTTGCATAATTGTTAATTGTTCGAACTTGTATATGTACTTAGTTGACTAAATGGAAGATGACCCTGTATAGGTATATCAGATGAGTACAAATGGGGATTTCAACACTTACTTCACTACACACTACACAGATGATAACCCTGTGTAAGTATATTGGTTGAGTTCAAATGGAGATTTCTTTAAATAATTGGCTATGTTTAAGTACATTAATAAATGTTCAGATGTGATTACTTCTCTTACTATACTTACTTGACAATACTGAAGATGAGCTTGTAGAGATTGCAGAATATTTCCTGGTTGCAATCCAGCTCAATACAAATGTTAAAGGATTTCACCCAGGCCAAATTCTGCAATAAACGAAAGACAGGCCCATTAAACAGGATGACCTATTTCACGTACTAGTGGACATTTCATACATTGAGCACTTTCTTGCAGGGAACAAGGTGCTTAATAAACAGAGGTGCTCTAGCACTGCATGACGATGAAATAACCTTATCAATGGTGTATTGAGTCCCATATAGGAGCAATTATCCTAAATTATAAGGTTTGAATTACATTTAATGTTCCTAAACATTTGTGCTGGAACTGCATTTATATGATTAAATCATTTATTTAAATTTGGGACATAGTGTACATTCTGCCTTGGCTGACCGATCAGTTACTGTATACAGCTTTAATTCACTGCTAAAAATGTCGCTTTACAGCCCTGCTGGAGGGTACTTGTGCTACTGTAAATAAATTCAAGCACTCCAACTAAACCAGATACAAAGCAGGATATTTATTTGAAGGATGTTATTTTGGCACTATCATGGCCGAAAATTAAATGCCTGTAAAAACACTAGTTATACAGTACTTACCTCAAGTAGGTAGAAGTATCTCTTGAATGAAGCTGAGTCTGGATCCTCCAAGCCTCGCAGCTGCTTTGTAAGAAACAGGAATATTTCCTGCGAAAGAAATGAATACAAAGATAAGTAACTAGATTTCAACAAAGAATGTTTTATAGGTATTCTGTTAACTACAAAATGCACCGGTAAACTAAGATACATGTATATACTATTGGAAATATGCAGGTATCAGTAACTTTAGTCTAAAAACTTGGTAAGAAATGTTTTCCTTCAGTTGTATGTTTATACACATCAATAATGGCAAGTAACATGGCCAATGCTTAAGTATCATAGGGAACAAACTTGAAGGACACAGGATCTTAACTTGAATTTCAAAACAAATGGCTGATCAAATCAGATCACTTAGGAACTAAAGATTCTCTTGGAAATAAGGAAACCCAAAATTTTCAGGGTTGGCTAGTTAAGACATCGGATTTCATAACCTAGGCTCTATGAGGACAATCAATGAAAGTACATTTTGAGGGCACTTAGCATTGTTTTGTGTACCTTAAGCCTGTCACCATCAGTATATGGAGCCTCCGGGGCGAAGACCCTAAAGACGTCAGCGATACAGCAAGCCACGAGAAGCTTGACATCCTTGCTGGAGTGATCCAGGAAGTAGTTGGAGGAGAGGTAGACAGATAGGCCCGTGTACTTCTCATTGTCATCTTGGCCCATCTCCTGGAACGCCCGAGCCAGCATCTGAAACACAACACAGCACAGTCACATCAGCAAGCAAGATTGGAATTTAAGTATCATCTATCATGTTTCTGGTCTTGAAGTAAAGGGATGAAATGTGAGGACAAATTTCCAGAAAAAAATTAATAAAAATAAAAATAATAACAATAATAATGATAATGATAATAATGATAATGATAATAATAATAATAATAATGATAATAATAATAATAATAATAATAATGATAATAATTATAATAATAGTAATAATGATAATAACAATAATAACAAATGAATGCCCACCTACTTAGATAGGGTTCTGGGGTACCAACAACCAAAGGAGGATGGGAGGTTGATAACATGATAACAGTCTTTAGGATCCTCACTTTTTTTTATCCAAATGTCACAATGTCCCTATGTTATTGGTAACATTACATTATTGATAAGGATGTGATACATTTTTCCAATGCCTAGGCCAAACGCTAAAATGAATTGCTTTGTTTCTTACCTTTAACCTTTTGACCAGCTCATCTTTTCCCAACTCCTCGTCAATATCCTTACATCCTGCTGGGTAAACTATCTTCGGGGCAGGCTGCCCTTTAGATGAGGACTTTGACATCTTCCCCATTTAACTCATTAGTAATCTGAAACAAAATAGACAACAATAGTAACCATAAAGCTGGATTGAACTTTTCTCAAGAAAATTGCATTTTTTTTACATATAGGGCCAGCATTGCCACAGCCTGTCAAGCTTGTCCTTTTGGACAGGTAGTTTTTTGAAAACCTCTTTTTTGGACAGGCAAAAACTTTGGTGAAAAATTCTCAAATTTGAGCTTTTAGGGACAATAACCAAATCATTTCCTTGCAATGTGTTTGAAATGTAAGATGCACTTATTGACACAATAGGCTGTTAAATGTATTTGGTGTAGGGATTAACATTTGAAGTAGCTGGATGGGCAGAAATGTTATTACAGAAGCTCAGCTCCCATAGCCTAACACTTGCATACAAGCAGGATTTTTTTTTGGCACTTTTCTCAATAATGAATCTCACTAAAATATGGTTGGAGGGAAAGGTATCACAGTATTCCAATGTTCACACCCTTTCATCCATATTGATCTTTCCTCCACATTTGTGAGATTTGAAGATCCCCAATCCATAATTGTGGATGGGAGCTCCATCTTAAATTATTATGCAATTATTTTTCTCCAGATTTAACACCAAAAATCTTCCACCCTGCTGTACGGGTATTTTATTTTAGATGTTTAATATATATTCCTCATAAAAATACCTTTCTGGCAATATGTACTTTGTATAGGCTATAATCGTCAAATAAAAGCAGGGTATTTCTTTATCTCATAAAAATAAAATACAAAATAAACTCAAATATACAATGAAACCTGTCTGGATGAAAGACATTCTTTAATCTTAACGCTTCCAATGCAAAGGCCACTTCAGTCCAAAGCACAAGGACGTAAAGATTTTTGAAAAGCATCTAAACCCTCTGAGTGTCATGTTGGTATTCATTGCATAGCTCTCACTGAGTATCCATATGCCTTGGTTTCAGTTATTATTCAGGTTTTTTGCCTCACTAAATGTATTGGTCAAATTAGCCACTAGCAGCATAAGGGTTAATAAATGTTTGTTCAAAATCTGGTGTTAGGCCAAATATATAAAGTTTCAGGAAGCTCCGCGCTATTTTCAGTATTAAAACAGCCCTAATGTGGAGCAGCTCTGCAGGCAGAGAGCTCGGCTGCTAGCGTCTGATCTCCGCCTTCACTTGGCGTAGAAGCAGCTCAGCAGTCTAGAAGGCTGGCTGAATAGCGGCAGTCAAAACTAGGTCATTTGGCAAGCTACTGCTACTACTGCCGCTTCTACAGGGACTAGAGATATGTGCAGACACAAACACCACGGCAGCAGCAGGGGTCGAAACTAAGCTACCTTGCAGGGTCTTATTCAGCAGGGTGTCAGAGGGCGTCATTTAGGCACCCAAGCAATCAAAAACCACTCATCAGGACAACCAAATATTTTTGTGGAGTTTCTAGAAATGTCAATTTTGAGCAAATCATTCACTATTTTAACTTCAAATGTAATTATTGTGACATTATTACATAAGGATAGTATACTTTTCCTTAAAAGGTGAATACATGCTTAATATTGTTTAATGTTTATGGTTGTAATCTGAATATATATTGTGGTTTACCTTGAGAAAATGGGACACCCCAAATCTTTACAATGGTCAATTTTGGTCACCCAGTTCCGAATTCCAGGCTGAGACCCTGGTAACTTGGGATAGGTTTAACAGTGCACATAAACAGTAGAGGTGTTTTCAAACTGGGGTTGAAACTAACAGTGGCCTGCAGCTTCCTGAATACTCTGAGATATAGGCCTTACTGTGTACATAGATAGCAAAGGTACAAAACAAAGTTTCTAACAGTAGCCTGAATATTGTGAGATAGGTGTAACTGTTTACATAGATAGCAGAGGTGTGCAGCAGGGGTTGAAACTAACAGCGACCTGCAGCTTTTTTGAGGTCCGTGAGATAAAGTATAACTGTATATAGATAGCAGAGCTGTTTTCAAACAGGGACTGAAACTAACAGTGGCCTGCAGCTTCCTGAATACTCTGAGATATAGGCCTTACTGTGTACATAGATAGCAAAGGTACATAGCAGGGTTTCTAACAGTAGCCTGAATAACTGTTTATATAGATAGCAGAGGTGTGCAGCAGGGGTTGAAACTAACAGCGGCCTGCAGCTTTTTGAGGTCCGTGAGATAAAGTATAACTGTATATAGATAGCAGAGCTGTTTTCAAACAGGGACTGAAACTAACAGTGGCCTGCAGCTTCCTGAATATTTACTGAGATATTAGGTGTAACTGTTTACATAGATATCAGAAGTGTGCAGCAGGGGTTGAAACTAACATTGCCTTTTTATTTAGAGGACGAAGTGTAATGTGGGATTTGAATGACCACAGTTGTGATCAGTAGTAGGACTTGAAACTAACAGTTCTAAGCTTTCTTACAATGACAACTAGGCTATGGCACATCTATTTGACCAAGCAGTCAAGCTGAGTATTAGTCCATTAACTAGAAACCATCAGCTATTCTCCCAAGAATTGGACCTTTTTTTTTTTTTTGAAATATGTTGATGGATTATGAAAACACACGAAAATTTAGACATAGACCTTGCAAAGTGGTTGCTCTAAGACTTAACACAATGTCCATCAATCAGTTCATTGCGCCAAGGGAAAAACTGATCAAACCTTGAAAAATGATCACTCTTCACAACCTATCATAGTTAGGTGAACAAAAGTTATAATATTTAAGTTTAACTCCACAAAATCCATGTATGCCTCCCGACGAGGGGATTGGACCAGGGACTTAGCCAGGAACCGTCCTGCCTGTCTTTTGGACAGGTAGTTTCCTAAATACCTCCTGTTTGGACAGGCAAACATTTTCATGAAGATTTTTCAATTTTGAATTTTGGGGTGTAATAACCAAACATTTTCCTAACAAACCATCTTCTAGGACATAGCTGATGTGTAAATTGTCTTTTTTCGACACGCCAAGCTATTAAATATAGCTGGTATAAGGATTTAAAGTAGTAGCTAAATCTGGACGGGCAGAAATTTTGAAATTGCTGTTTTGGACAGGCATTTTTGAAATGCTGGCTAAGACCCTGGAGTGGACTTATTCTTTTTGAATTGCCAGCCAGGCAAGAAAGAAATTCATTTTGTAGCAGAATGACTAGAATCCTTTTTATCTTTACAAATCAACAATTAAGGTAGAAACAATCCTTGATATAAACACTACAAACCCTCTTTCTATATGTGACATGTCACACATAATTTGCATGAGTCTCAGTAATCAGTATGCATTAATGGCAATACCACAATATTTATTAAAACTCAATGTACATAATAGGTAGCTAATAATAGGTACATCTTCAGACAGTGCTCAACATACGAGGTAGCCCTTCAGGCTAGGGCTACTAAAATTTGGAAAATGACATGAAAGGGCTTCTTAAACCAGGTAAGTAATAGCCCCATTGTGATAATGAAACTTTAAAATAAAACACATAATAAATATAGGGCTAGTGCAGTCTACTGATTCTAATGGACACAGGTGGTGGCATGGTCTTAGCAAGCAGGGTGTCTGGGTGTCTTTTTGGACACCCAAACCCTTAAAAAGCACCCCTCAGGACACCCAAATTTTTTTGTGAGGAATTTCTTTAAATGTCAATCTCAAGCATATAATTAAATTATTTCATTGTCATATAATTCCCATGACCTTGTCCTTGTATAAGGATATCATTCCTTATTTTGATAAATATAAACATGTTTATGGTTGAAATCTAAGTATATTGTGGTCCCTCTTAAAAATTTGGACACCCAAAACATTTACAATGGCCAATTTTAGGCACCCAGTTACTAATTCCTGGCTAAGATCCTGGGTGGTGGGACTACTAATTACAAAATGATGAGTAGTTAGAACTATATTGGCTGATGGAAACTTTTTGAACTGTTGAGCCCATTTTGGGAAATCACACAGATGTTATCATCCAGGGTCCAAAGCAGCAGGGCATCGAAGTGTCATTTAAACTCCCAAACCCTCAAAAATCACATATTAGGACACCTGTTCCTGAAATGTCAATTTCAAGCAAATGACAAGAAATGTTACCCTCTATCATGTACTTATGTACTTAAATCTAAGGTTAATAGCATTTCCTAATTGATTAAATACAAGTTTGTGATCGCTATTATCTAAATATTCTGTCACGCTTCTTGAAAAATAGGACACCGAATTTGAAATTTGAAACTTTTTCTGCCATATTCAGACTAAATCTTTAATCGTGACTAGTCAGTTGTAAGTGGTGTCCAGAGAATACCAGTGTACTGTACCTGGCTAACCCCAAGTCACTTGTAACATTCTCACATGCTGCTGCCAGAATTTGAACCCTTGTACAGGGGTCCAGTAAGCCACTAGCCCCATAGTCAGAGGCTAGGAAAATTGTGTTGGGAATTTGGGATATAATGATATTTGTCTTTGTAGCCTGGCTGAGTGGCTGGCTGTAGGAAAAGTGACATTTTATGATTGTGGTCAGAGGAATATTAAGAATATAATCAGTTGAAATAGCACCATTTGACACATCAGTTGTCCTTTGGTACAGTTCCAAAATGACACAACAATAAAAAAAAAATAGCTTACAACTTTAAGAATATTTTTGTGAAGGGATTGCAGGATTTAGCAAAGCTAGGTCTATAAAATGGGGCTATGGCGGTCCAACTAAAGGAAGTCCTGTGGTCTCCAAGAGTTTTTAAACGAAACCTGACCCCTGCTTGTAGCTTGGTGAGAAGGAATGAGCAGTCAGTGGCAATGCCTTATACCACTGGACCGTCAGAGCTGGCCCTGAGAAAGAAACCCATAAGTTTTAGAATTTCCAAATTTGGACACTCATTTTCAAAAGCCTTGCTAAGACCTTGCTCAAAATCATTGAGAAAATTAAGTAAATATATACTCATGTTTTAAAACTGATACAGCTATTTTTTGTATTTCTGGTTATCATGTTCAATAAAAGAAAATGCATGACCATGAAGTAGCAAAGGTTTGACTTAAAACGTTATATACACAATCATGGTTTTAGCCAGCAAGGGTGTCTGGGTGTCTATTTGGACACCCACACCATTAAAAAGCACCCTTTAGAACACCAAAATATTTTTGCGAGGAATTTCTTAAAAGGTCAATCTCAAGCATATAATTGACTTTTTTCATCTCCATGTAATGCCCATGGCAATGAATAAGAATATCATGCCTTATTTTGATAAATTTACACATGTTTATGGTTGAAATCTGAGAATATTTTGGTCCCCCTTAAAAATTTGGACGACCATAAATTTAACAATTACCAATTTTGGGCACCCAGTTTCTAAATCCTGGCTATGTCCCTATATACAATACAGCTATGATGGCACCCAGGCTAGGACAATCAATCGAAAGCTTGATCAATTGATCAGATTGGCAAGAAATCCAAGCGGCTCGTGTCAAGTTTTGGAAATCGATTATTTCCAATTATCGCTCACATCGCTAACTTAGTAAACAAGAACGCAACTTTCCCCCAAAAAACCCTTATTGACCACTTACTTGACTACTCACTCCACTGCTAAAGATACTATTGAAATTGTCTGTTGTTTTCTTGCCTATTCCAGGTTATGTAGAGAATTATACAAGTTTGTATCGACTTATTTTCAAAATGGCGCCGGCGCCTTGTCCACGCCATACATCGGTGTACTTACGGGTTCGGTACTAGCATGTTTTGAAGGATATTGGCCAAAGGGACACTTAAAATAATTGTTTATAACCGATCGATCAGTCGGAAACTTCTGCGATTAATTGAGCCGAAATTTTGGAAGGATTCCTAGCCCTAGGCACCCACCTATAGGTCCTCTGTCCTCAGATTGAATTGCAAAACACACCTTTTCCCAAACACCTACCTCTCCCCTAGGTCAAACATTGTAGCCCCGCGGCCCCCACCCAGGGACTAAGCCAGGACCGGTCCTACCTGTCTTTTGGACAGGTAGTTTCCTAAAAACCTCCTGTTTGGACAGGCAAAAATTTCTATGATGATTTTTCAATTTTGACTTTTGGGGTGTAATAACCAAATATTTTCCTTACAAACCATCTTCTAGGACATAGCTGAAGTGTAAATTGCCCTTTTTGACACACTAGGCTGGTATAAGGATTTGAAGTCTAGGTAAGTAGCTAAATCTGGACGGGCAGATATTTTGAAATAGCTGTTTTGGACAGACAATTTTGAAATCCGGGCTAAGACCCTGCCCCCACCCCCTACACACAAAAAGATTTCATTGAACAATTACTCAAAAAAATTAGACTGCCTCTGGCCTATGAGGATTATTTATTTTAATTTCTGGGCTACTTTCTCAGGGGCATCTTTATACAATATCCTTGGAATTATGTAAAGGTGAACATTTTCAATTAAGCGCTTGAAATTGACATTTTTAGAAATTGCTCACAAAAAAATTAGGGTGTCTTGAGGGGTGATTTTTGAGGGTTTTGGTGTCAAAATGCCACCCAGATGCCCTGCTGACTGTCTATTCTGCAGCTACAGATTGAAAGATAAGATTATATTGGCATAAGGAGCTTCAAGTTTGATTTGTTTTAGGCAGGGGATTCACTGCCAAGTTGCGGATTGTTTTGTGGTGGATATATATTTTAATAATTACCTATCAAAATTAAGACATGTCTCTTGCAAGTTCATTGGCTTATGCGACAACACATGGTCTTATATCCTGATAATTTGGGGATTAAAACAGCCTGTTTAGTTAATAGTAGGGTTCGACTATCCAAGGGGCATATGTTCCTATATCTAGGCCTGATGATTCTAGGGGCCCAAAATAGTATGTAAATTATCCAGAAATCCTGTTTTTGATCACTATATTTTATCAAAATATCTTTTGGAAATCTAAGTGTCAGACTTTGACAGCAGGGTGCCATTTGGACACACCAACTCTCAGAAATCAGAACATCCATTAGGGGAATTTCTAAAAGTAATTATCAAAAGCAGATATTTGTTTTCACCTCAATTTAACTGCTATGGCATTGCATAAAGCTTAATTATGCAATTTCTCAATAACTAAAAGCCGTTTAAAGGGGAACTTGTGGATCAGGAAATCACAAGGTTATTTGAAAATTCTTCAACATTGCTCAACCTCTGTCACATGCAGAGAATAGCAGCTATTCAAGAGCAGGGACTTAGCCAGGACCCGTCCTACCTGTATTTTGGACAGGTAGTTTCCTAAAAACCTGTTTGGACAGACAAAAATTCAAATGATGATTTTTCAATTTTGACTTTTTTGGTGTTATAACCCAATATTTTCCTAACAAGCCATCTTCTATGACATAGCTGAAACTTGTGTGAATTGCCCTTTGTGACACACTATGCTATTATGTGTAGCTGGTATAAGGATTTGAAGTATATTTAAGAAGCTCAATCTGGAAGGGCAACAATTTTGAAATTGCTGTTTTGGACAGGCATTTTTGAAATCCTGACTAAGACCCTGTTCAAGAGTCTAGGCCTTCACTAAGGCTTGGACCACCAATCAATCGGATCAGCAAAAAATCTGAGCGTCTCAAGTCAAGTTTTGGAAAATTGATTATTTCTAAATATCGCCCACATTGCTAACTTTGTAAACAAGAGAGCCATTTTCACCCACAAAACCCTTATTGACCACTTTACTTAACTACTCATTCCAATGCTACAGATACTAATTAAGAAATTTTGTCTACCTTATCTGTTGTTTTGTCTATTCTTGTCGCCGCATCCAGGTTACGTAGAGAAGTATACTTGTATTGACAAGTCTGATTTTCAAAATGGCACCGTCGTCGTGTCCAAGCTATGTACATCGGTGAACTTCCGGTTTCGGTACTAACGTTTTTTGAATACAGTACCACTTAAAATATTTGTTTTTAATTGATTGATCTGTCCGAAACTTCGGCAATTAATAAGGGCCGAAATTTCAGAACGATTCATAGCCGTAGCCTTCACCATTGTGAATCTAGGTAAACACACTACTGAGTTCACAGCTAAAAGGGGGCCGGATGCCAAAATGGTGTATGAGATAGGCAAAGTGACTCTGACTCTAAGTAGAGAAGACACATGGTCTTAGCCAGCAGGACGTCTGGGTGCCTTTTTGGACACCCAAACACTTAAAAAGAACCCCTCAGTACACCCAATTTACTTGTGTGCAATTTCTAATAATCTCAATCTCAAGCTTATAATTGATTTTTTTTCATCTCCTTATAATTCTCATGACATTGCTTAATGATATCATGCCTTATTTTTATTAGGGCTGCGCTCGATACGCAAGACATCGATGGATCGGCAAAGTCGTAAGATCGATGTTCAACATGAGAGAACATCGATTGCCGAACTCGATATGGCCCCCCCTACCTCCATTGCTTTCCCTACCCCCAAAATACAAAAGAGCCTACCTTATTCTTTAAAAAGGCTGCGGCGCTGAGCCGGCCGCCATTGAAACTGCACTACGATAGATACTATCGCGCGCGGTAGTACTTGGAAAAGTGTGGAGAGGGCCAACTATGTATATTAGTAATTACATGGTGCTGGTCCGGCCCTCACCACACTTTTCTCAATAAAAGTTTGCGCATTACGCGGATTGGAATGGTACAATAACTAAAGCATACAGAATCGAGAATCGAATCGAGAAAATCGACATCGCAAAAAAATTAGTCAATTAATCGAATCGGGAAAAATTTGCTGATGAGCACAGCCCTAATTTTTATGAATTTATACATGTATGTATGGTTGAAATATGAGAATATTGTGATCCCCCTTAAAAATTTGGACACCAAAAAACTTTACAACTGCCACTGTTAGGCACCCACTTTCTAAATCCTGGCTAAGACACTGCTAGAAGATAGAGATTTTACTGCTCTGAAGCACATTCAAGTGTCTGAGGGTGATCAGGTGGATGGTATGGACATCGTTCTAGATGTGGCTGACAGGGTTAGAAATAAGAAATTAAATGAGCTCGAAAAATTTTCAGCTCGCCCGGAGAAAATCCAGCTCGCCCAGCTTTCTGGAGCTTCTCGCCCCCTGGCCCAGCCTATATAATGACATAACATATTTAGATAAATAAAACAATTGATATATAGTGTCAGAGAGACCTATTACCATATGCGCTATAATGAAGACCTGGCTACCCAAACCTCATCTCAGTGTGGCGTCACTAGGAGACAAAGACCACTAAGGGCTCTTGTATCGCTTACATTATAAAGTTGAGCATCAACATGTGCAGAACGCATATTTTTAGCTATTTCCTGCAGCCAGGTTGTTCTAGGCGACTTGCCAGGTGCGTATAGGTGATCCTTTTAAGAGGGGTGAACATCTGCGTCAAAAACAACTAAGGTATTTTTTTCAGTAAAGCAAGCCAGGGAATTGGTAGGGATGCAGGAAAAGCAGCTTGTCCCCCGGGCGAGCTGTTTTTGGCTGTGGCTCGCCCGCCCAAATATCAGGGTGTGATTCACACCCGGGCGAGCTCTTAAGTTGAATGCTGGGCTGATGAATTTAATAGTCAAGATGTAGAAACTGAGGGCTGGCGCTTTGTTTCAAAGTCAACAACTATCAGGGATACCCCTGACATATTTCTTTCGAATAACCTACAAAAATATGTACACAAATAGTATAAAGGAAATGGAGATGATTGCTGTTGAGTGTTCCCAGTACTGTTAGATAGTCCTGTGTTTACTAACTTGTGTGTCCCGAGATCTAGATGTATAATGCCAATTGAACAAGGTTAATTGCCCTTTGTGTATCCCTTTCCTTTAATTGGAGTTGATACTTCCTCTGTATGATTGCCCAAGGGACCTAGATATTAGACAAAACCTTCATTGTAAGGCTGCAGCCAGCCGTCAGACAACCAACAAATCCTAAACAGTCTATTCTCAATTGCATGGATAAATAATAACCCTGATTTTTAATCTTCATAAAATACCAATCCAATGTTTTTGGACTAAAAGGTCATTTACCAAAAAAGTAACAGTTAGTGCTGTTTATTTCTGTACACCTGACCAGATCAAAATAATGAGGAATATGAAGATAAAAGCAAATAAATTGATTAAGAGAAGGTTAGCAAAGAGTAAATGATGAATATCATTCATGTTATCTCATTTCATTTAAATAAATATTGCTTTTTTCTTATCTTATTAACAAGTTCCTCCCCAGAGAGATGAAGGGCATGGGCTTCTTTCGAAGAGTGGAGGAAACCTGTTTCTTTTGGGACAAAAGAAAAACATTGGTTTTAAACCCATGGGAAAAACACCCCCAAGAAGAAACTGCCAACCCTGGTCCCTTGAAAAACAAGACATCTGGAAGTTTTACGATTACCCACACTTAGCCCCTCTCCCACCCTGCAAGCATGGACTTAGCCATGCAGGGCGTCTGGGTGTCTTTTTGGACACCCGAACCCTTAAAAAGCACCCATCAGGACACCCAAAACTTTTTGTGAGGAATTTCTTAAAATGTCCATCACAAGCATATAATTGAACTTTTCCATCTCTATATAATTCCTATGACCCTATATAAGGATATTATGCCTTATTTTGATGAATATAAACATGTATATGTTTGAAATATGGGTATATTGTGGTCCCCCTTAAAAATTTGGACACCCACAAATCTTACAATTGCCAATTTTAGGCACCCAGTTTCTAAATCCTGGCTAAGACCCTGCCTGCAAGTCTTAATCATCAATGGTATTTATTTCATGATAAAAATCATGGGGGGAGGTGGGTAAAACGATCATTTGAAAGTAGATCCAGCCAGTGGTGTTAATACCTGCTGTAGCACTGGAAAAATGGATGTCTTAAATTTGACAACTGAAAATCTTACAGTATAGTAAGTTGTGCCACTCCACCCCCCCCCCCTCCCCCCCCCCCAAAAATGCCCAAATTCACTGTTACGAAGGGCATGAGATAATTAAAATAAGTTATATCTGCCTTTAAAAAATCATTTCCCATTTTTTCAAGAACATAGATCAGCCTCCCTTTTTAGGTAAGAATGCAAAATACAACATTGTTCACATAAAGAATGAATGCCAATTTTTGTCTTGACACTTAAAAAAGGTAAGGTAATATGCAAGGGTGACTTGATGTATAAAACCAGCACCAGGAAATAAATGGTCATGAAACTTTTATGTGGTGTGTCAAACAAGGAAGTTTATTTATTACCAAAAAATTCTATGCTAAAAATCAACAGATATCAAACAAAATATATTTCCGTACCTAGAGTCATATGACTACTAATACTATCAAATACTTCAATTCATACCATATTTCTTATGATATACTGAAGGGCTAAAATTGTAAAACCCAATACTCCCATTGCTACAGACTACAGAGGCAGGTGAACCCTCCCCTTCAGTTTGATGACATTACCTATGAAACACCATTAATATAGAAAACAAGAAGAAACAAGGGGAATAAGAAGGTAAGGATTGTATAACGTAATTAGGCTGTGTGTAATCTGGTAATTCACCTACAATCTACATACATTTCAATGGGGCATTAATACCAATAAATACACCTTATTGACCTCATTTTCTTTGAAAATTGGAATAGGAAATAAAACGCCTTGAAAAAATAAAGATCTCTGTAAAGGAACTCGCTCACAATTCAATGACAAATGAACAAGGTTTTTGGCAGCTCTTTCAGCAATATTTGTTTAAAAGGAATGTTACAATGTATGACCTTGCTTATTTATTAAGAAAAAAAACAGAATGGCCTACCAAAAGGTACTTTTTTAATGAACAATAGCAATTGGGGTGCAAATATATTGTAACTTCCAAACACAGTAATAAGTATGCTATGTGCATGGCAAACGTCTAATGAGAAGTAAGAATATAATGTGGCGCTTTGGTGAACATATACTATGCTGGGTTTCAGCAATGTAGGTGCTGCCCTCTGAACACAGTCAGAAGGTTCAATTTATGTTCTTTGTGCGGAAAACACGTCGCTACTGTCAGTGATCGAGCTTACGAAGCGCCACTCGTGTACTCTACGACACCTAAATATGAGTGTCTAAGGAACAAATTGTTATTTTGTAAGGAAAGTACCCGAAAATCACCAGGAAACTAGTGAATATCATTATTGTTATTAAAGTCAGCCATGTTGAATAGTCCATGTGAAGCGCGGCGTACCTTTAAACAATCGAAGTGCAAGACAGATCGCATGAAATAGCTGAAAAATAACTCAATAAAAACTAGGATATTTCATGCATATATACACATAAAAGTTTAAACAGAGTCATTTGTAAATTACCTGCAAATCTCACTTTCTTCGGGAACCGGGACGATTTGAATCAAAACGGCGCGAAATAGTAGAATATACTTGTGACATAGTAAATGCAACAGAGAATTTGATTGGTGTAAAGTTATTTGCCTGCTTGGCTTGTTTTTGTTTTCGTTGTCACACACTCATTGCTATCAATCATTTATCAACGGATCAGTGTTATTTGTATGTTTGAAACTGTGCCTTTAGATCATTTTACATGATTTTAGGAGCAGTTTAACTCAAATAATTTGATTAAAATACGCTTGGTACGACAAAATTGTTGAAAATTGAAAGACCAATGGGAGGCCACGATAGGTCCGCATTAGGGAACAAGCTAATGCGCACAACAGGTGCGCATAGGTCTCACTTCTTTGAGTTGTACACACATTTCCCCATGTGGCTTAAAAGCACAAATAAACAACCGTTTAATCACACCATTGATGGCAATTATAGCAATCACTGCTATCTACAGACAAAATAATTGCAATGCCGAGGAAGAAAAATAAAGGAAGTCGGGATGCCAGTCCTGAGAAATCGTTAGTCAGTGACTTAAATCTGCCCACTATTCCTGGCATGAAGAGACTGATTCCAAAAGAGGAGAAAGATGACAAGTTTCAAAGGCTACAGGAGATGTTTCAAGGAACCGTGGAAGCAGATGTCATTCATATGATATTGGATGAGTGTGAATGGAAAGGTCTGTTTCAGTACCTCTCACTAATAAAAGGCCACTTTCAGTTTTGATTTACAGGAAGTAATTGAAAGTTACATTGGTGTCAACATTCATGTCCTTCAGTTCCATCATCAGATCATGTATGCATGACCATGAGTCTGAACTAGAGTCATGGCCTGATGAGTGGTGATGACGGACCATGGCCACTTATGTGCTCATCAAAGTTCTGGAAAGGGAGGTTGTTGACTTCAACTTCAAGTGCTAATTGGCGCGCAATCACCCTAGGCATAAGGTTGTGGTTGATTAGATGTGTGCCTAGATTCTAGAACGTAGTGATAATCCGATGATCGATTATAATCGATCATCCAATCAAAAGGGTTTTGATTTTGATTAATCGATTCCAAAATTTGGCATCAATTATGATCGAAATAAAACGCAAAAAGGATGTGTTTTGACCCGTCTTCCTGGACGTATTTTGACTAAGTCTCTTCGCCAAAAACAGTAGGTCAGAAAATGTCCGAAATATTACTTACTTGCCGGTGGAAATAGCTAATAAGTGCTGCTGGGATGAAAGTGCATGCAACCGATATGATCGATCATCGATCGGTTGTACCCAATGTGTGCAGCTTCCTATAAAAATAAGTAAAGGATAAATACATTTTTTGTCATTTAAAAGTTAAGTACTCCTGATTTATAATGGACTGTATTGCATTATAATATCCAGATTGCAACAATTGTTTGAAGGGTTCCGACCATATAATGAACCACATAATACATGTCCTGTTTTGGAGTGTATGTGGACAATCTCAAACAAAGTAGTTGTCAGTAGTTCACTAGTTTGATGCAATCTTGAAGAATCTTGAAGTTGGATACTGTCAGACCCTGGTGATTTATATAGGTGTACATAGAGGGATTACCAGTGTAACTGTCAATCAGTCCCACCCACCCCCAGTGAAAATCTTCCCCTGGGGCAGAAAAATCCCCCCCCCCCCCCCCCTTACCCATCTTGGGGGATATTTTTCTAGTTAATAACAGTTATTCTGGTGTTTGCCCTAGCCTCTTCAAAATTATGAAAATAAGCTTTTATTCAGTATTGCATGCATCTCAATGATTATCTGTTTGAATTTGGTCAGGGGATCCGAAAGATTTCCTAGGAAATACTTCCCCCCCCCCCCTCCCCCTCGTTGTACTTAGGCATTGGTTTGAGGTAAGGTTTGAAGAGGTATGGTTACGCATGGTCAGTTTCAGTGGCTGCTATCTTTATCCGGGTTTGTAGATATCAAAAGCAGGGGAGATTAAGCGGGGGAACCAATAGCTACACAACCATATCAGGGTCTGACACTTAGATTTTAGGGTAGGGGCCCGAAAAGCCTTTTGATAAAAAATAGTGGTCAAAAACTGGATTTCTGGTTAATATACATGCTATTTTGGGCCCCTAGCAAAATCTAGGGGCATATGCCCCTGGGAAAGTCAAACCCTGCATATTATCATATAAGAGTGTTACAGCTATAATTAGTGCTGTGCACACTCAGGTCATTAAAGAGAGCTGAAGAAAATAGAGCATGCCTATTGGCTGCAAGCAGAGTATATCAGTGACCTGTAACAAAGGTTACATGCAAATTCTGCACTCTTTCAATCCATCAGGGTAGTTGTCAAAGCTGGTATCACTCTGGTTATTGTCAGCACATCAAATACATAAGATAATACTTTTGGAATCAAAAATTAAGAAATTGATGCTCAGGTCTTTCCCAGCTTGGACAACTTTTTGAGACTAAATATATTTTGACTCTATGGTAGTACAGGTGAACTTGGATATGACAGACTCAATGGGACCAGGAAAATTGGTCCGTCATATGCAAAATCCGTCGTATACATATGACGAATACTTGATATGCATCGGTCTGGGACCAAGCACATTGTCCGTCATACAGTGGTCCGTCATATCCAAGTTCACCTGTAATTCTCATTATTTTGGTACGCAAGTTCTGTATCTGATGCCTTTTTCATTTATTTGTAGTTGATGTGGCCCTGGATACTCTCTTCAATTTAGCCGATATCCAAGATGATCATCCATCCAGCAGCAACATGTCCTCCCCTGGCAACAGGCGAACAGGAAGATCATCTCGCAATGAAAATTCCCTTACATTAAGCAGCCTTGGTATGGGACTGATGCGATCAGAGTCTCCGGGAACTGCTGATCAACTAGCACCAGGAGTATCAACTTCCACAGAAATGTCCAGTGCTCTTGGGAACTCTGCCATCGGTACCTCCAGTGATCTTGAGAACTTTGATAGACCCAGTGCTTTTGAGGATTCCGCCACTGGTACATCTAGTGCTTTCAAGAATTCTACCACCATCAGTATGCCCAGTCTTCCTGCAGATCCTACCATTGTTTCACCTAGTACTCTTGATAATTATGTCATCGGTGCAACTCCTATATGTGAACCATCAAGAAGCTCTAGCCTTCCCCCTGAGTTGTACCAAGCATTGTATAACACCTCAGGTTATTCTTCCTCAGAGCTAGGAGTGTATGATATCATACGAGGGCTTTCACCAACTTTAGAAAACTCTCAAAGTCTTAAGGTAACACCTCATTCTGCTGAAGCTGACTCACAGGATCAAGATGAATTTAACTTAAATGCAGTATCTAATCTTATTATTACGAGTGGTGATAGTGAAATTGACAGACCTGAACAAGAGAAAGAATGTATGAATGTGAATGAAGAAGCAATATGTGAAGGAAAGATTCAGTTAGGCAGTAAATTAGATGAAGATGAAGGTCTAATTAAGATGGATGAAGGACCATGTTCTTCACCTCATTTAAATCAAGGTTCACCATTACCAGTCTTAATCAATGAATCTACTGGATACTCTGATCTCAGTTGCTATGACACAAAAGCAGGTGACCCCAAGCTTATGGGGAGATCCAACCTTTATTTAGAAGATGCAGCTAGAGGTTCTTCTGAAGCTACTGCCCAGAGCGAGGATGATGTCTCGCAAACAAGTGCAATTAATGATGATCTAAGAATATGCGATGTGGAAAGAGAACTTGCTGCTGTAGATATATCCATTAAAGATGAATGTGAGGATGAAGTATCATCTCAAGCCTCTAAAGAGCCTACTCAAAGCGATAATACCAAATTTTCATCTGGGACAGCTGCACCTGTTGATGAACTGTGTCCCTCTGGGTCCACAGATTTAAAGAACCCTAAGACTGTTGATGATGATTCTTTAGGTACTGATGCCATGATATCTTCAGCTTTAAATGAACTTGTGATATCTTCAACAACAAGTGACATTGTGCCAGAAGCAACCCTCAAAAGGTCTCCTAGTCCCATCGCTCATCAAACAAATGTAAATTTCTCTGCACCTTCCTCAATAAGCTCTGCCATTACTGACGACAAAACTCCCCAGGATGCAGATGAAATGATAAAACTCTGGGAAGCTTTTAAAGAAGAGAATGACTTGGAAAAAGGTGTTGCACCCGTCTTACCCAAGCCCAACCCAGACTTAAAGGATGATCTCAAGAATAAGGGTGATATAACTAAGGATTTCCAGGATCCTCCTCAGGTCAGTCGTGTCATAGGTAACACTTCTCAGGAATCGATAACCGCTCAGTCTCAGGTCAGTTCCTCAGTGACGGCTAGTGTGAGTGAGAATCAGGCTGAAAGGGAGCGCACATCATCCCTTTCCTTTGATGCTCCTGTGTTTGTCCCTAGGTGTTTAGCCATCCAGAAGGAGGTGTCCTCTCCCTCCCCACAGAAACCCACCCCAGAAGCATCCAGTTGGAAAAAGGATCTTTTCGCCGCCAGCAACTATGGACCAAGTGGGCAGACTCAGGGTCTTCCATTTTTTATGCCCGCTTATGCACCACCTGCCTTACCCCCGGGGTTCCATGACCCCCTGAAAAATTTGGGGCATCCACACATGCCCTACCGCCCACAAGGTGTGCCACAGATGCCAACGTCTTTCTTCCACGGTCAGGGTTTGACACCCTTCCATTCTCAGGGTTCCTCTTCAGTCCCAAAGCAGTCTAAGAACAGAGAGAGTCAATGTAACCTTAATGATAAACACAATTCAAATCCGGCTATAAATATGGGTCAGAAAGTATCTGGCGACAACAACGGTAGCAGCCCCGTTACCCAGATAGATAAGAGTTCAACGCTGACAAAAACTTCCACATCTGAAACGAGTCCGCACTCAGTAACTGCTGCTGCATCACCCAGTGCGATGCACTCCTGGGCGGCCCTGGCTAAAAGGGAGCCCAAGCCCTCGGCACTTTCGGGCGGCAACCGTGGGTCGGAGAAGAAGTCGGTCTGGGATATGAGTACCCTGAGTCCAGATATGCGGCAGGTCAAGGCCAGGATTAAACAGAAGTTGGAGAAGGGGGAGAAGGTGCTGGTGGTCCTGAGGGGCTGTCCTGGCAGCGGCAAGTCCACACTTGCAAGGTAAGGGAAATTTTAAATGAATTGCACAAATTTCAGGTACATATAGTACTCAAAAGGTAGCCCTAGCCCTGATTTTCCTGGGTAAACGTTAGTGGTGAGTCAAGTGCTCAGAAATCTCCTCAACATATGTTGTATGAGTGATTAACTTTTCTTAAACATATCAAACTGGGGTGAATGGGGTTAAATCATGCTCTGAGTAATATTTTGTTTAAAATAAGTTTCACTTTTAACAAGCTTTATAGTCATTTCAACTTATCAATACAGGATGCCCTGAAGTGTTCTAAGAACTGTCCTATATATTCTGTACTTATTAAGTTGATACCTATATGTTGATAATTGGGTGACCCAGAATATTCTGTGTCAAATTAACACGTTCATGCCTAGGGCAAGCAAAAGTGGCCTTCTGATTTTCAGGAAAACTTTCTCATGAATGCATATTCATTTCAATCATATTGCAACCTTCAAACATGTATGTACAATTTGAAATTAATATTTAAGAAAAACTTGTACATATGTTTTTCAAATAGTTTTCAAGTTATTTTTCAAAAATATCATAGCTCCATAGGGAAATTTTGCAATGAAGGTGTTATGCCTCCTAAGTCACCATGTTCCATATGTTTCACTCTCACATTTATAGGCATAATAAAAATTTCTTTCCTGTAACCCAACCCTAACAAGTTTTCACTCTTAAAAATCTTAACCCTGAGTTTTTTGTGCCCTTCCAACTCCCGATCAACATAAAACATGCATATACAACACAGACTTTAAAAAAATACTCAAAAAAAGTTTACCTACCTATCTAGTACCTACCCTATTTCTTTTGGACTGTTACAGGAAACAAAACATTTTTTCGGCCTTAACTCAAGTACTTCACCACATAGTCTTAGCCAGCAGGGCATCTGGGTGTCATTTGGACACCCAAACCTTCAAAAATGACCTTTCAGGACATCCAAAAATTTCTATGAGGAATTTCTTAAAATGTCAATTTCAAGCATATCTTTGAATTTGATTTGATTCCCATAGCATTGTATAGGGACATTATGCTTTATTTCATTTAAATGGATATATGTTTTTGAGACCATGTGTTTTTGCAATAAGTATTCCAAATTTAGTTAAGATATTTCATGGCCCTAGGAGCCAAAATGAGAAGTAAAGCAAAACCTTCCTTGTCAATTTCCATGTAAGTGCTCTAAACAAGTATAGCTAGGAATCGGCTCCGATTTTTCATGATCGATCATCGGTTGGGTACAACTGATCAATGATTGATCACAATCGGTTGCGCATGCTTTCATCTCAGCAGCATGTGGAACTGGTTTTTATCAAAGTTTTGTTTGTGGGGTTGGCAAGATATGATATTCAAGATGGCTGTGGTAAACTAGTACAGTTGGGGGGTAAGGTTTTCCCGTGTTTTCATTGCTGTATACCTGCAACAAAATGGGGCAATTACTGTACTGTAAACATCTGACAATATTTCTGCCACTAAGTAATATTTCATACATTTTCTGGTACTGTTTTTGGCGAAAAATACATCCAAAATACGCCCAGGAAGGACCTTTAGGCGGTTTATTTCGATTATCATAATTGATGCCAAATTTTGGGTTGGATTGATCAAAATCGAAGCCCTTTTGATCCGAGCTTCGATAATCAGATTATCATTATGTATAGGTATGTTTGTTTTTGGTTAGAATAAATAGCTATACTGGTTAATTAATGGCTCCCTATTCTTTCACCTTAAGTAGTGTGTACTTTCATCCCATGCTTTTGTTTGCATAATCAATATGAATTGGTTATATAAAAGTGATTGCCTTTGAGCAATTGGAATGTTTGAGAAGTAGACTTTTTGAGCAAGCTTATAGAGATTATAAAAATGTTTTTGGGGTTGTTTACCTGAACCAGCCTATATCTGGTGGCCACCTGGAACCCTAACATTTAAACTCTAACAAGCCATAGCAATTTTTAGGGCCAAAAACCTGTAAGACAGGCTTATTGTCACCCTGTGTGTACTGTCAGTCTAATTTTAACCTTAACTAGATATATTACTGAATTACATTTGATTAATAGATATCATGCAATAGCAATTAGTCTTCAGGTCAATCTTTATACAGAAAGATATTACACACTCCTCACATTGCAATGTCTGTCTGTGACTATGTTACCCTTAGAAATTGATAATATAGTACGGAAAAAATTTCAGGAAGAAATGGTTATCAGAACCAAACCAAAAACTCCCCTTCCCTTTTACAAGTCAATGCTAAATCTGAAGTTATTTCTAAAAGTTTCATAGATTCACAACACTTTTAAGTAGATTTCTAAGCATGAACAGTTTAAAAGAATTTTTTTTAAATGGTGTAACTGGATCTTTAGACTGGCCAAATGCTAAGGCAGGGACCTAGCCAGGACCCTTCCAGCCAGACTTATGTCGTTTTCCTGAAAACCTCCATTTTAGACAGGCAATAATTTCTATAAAGAATATTCAAATTTGACTATTTTGGGGTAATAACCAACTACCAACTGACACAATCGGATATTAAATGTAGTTGGTATAAGGATTTGAAGTAGATTGGTAGCTAAATTGGACAGGCAGAAATTTTGAAATTGCTGTTTAAGACAGGCATTTTTCAATTCCTGGCTAAGACCATAGTAACTATGGGGATTCATGGTAAAACATAGTTTGGAAAATATTTCATGGAGAAATGTTGATCAGAACCCAACTCACTAATCTCCTTCAATAATTTTGTTAATTCATCATTGATTTCAAAGTTTCTCTCTGGGTATAATGGGTGTACAATACACTTGTCAAGGAAATCTTTAGGCATGAATGGGTGAAATATGCTTCTAGTAATAAAAAAGCATCTTTATCTGATAATGCACACTGTGGCCAAAACAGCCTGGTAATGGTGAAATTTTTCATTTCAGATGAAAGCAGAGTTAAGAAAATGTTTGAAGGAGAAATGTTAATCAAAACATTTCTTATAGCTCTCTTCAGATATTTTGTAAAATCATTTTTAATTCCAAAGTAATTGTTAAACATAGTATAGATCCACACAACAATTTCTCAAGTTCTCAAGCATTAAAGGATTCAAAGAAATAATCATAAACATCTAATTACTTTTTTATTTCAGGGAATTCAAGTTCGGTGGAAGAATTCTGTCTACAGATGATTATTTCATGCAGGGTGATGTGTATGTCCACGACTATGCCCGTATCGGGGAAGCCCATGAATGGAACCAGCGCAGAGGTAAAATCTTAAACATTTTAATTTAGTGTGCACATTTTTCTAACAGTTTTGGACATATCTCATCAAATGGAGAAATAGTTGAAAATTTTTTAAAGAGAGTTTGTTAAGAGATCTATATGCATAACCTAGGTAATGTATAACTCTGGTTAGTTCAACCCAAAATGACCAATAACTTTCATTCAAATATTTCCGTCAAAGTATTTTTTCAAAGTATTTCAAGGTATGATCTAGTGTATGCTTAAAGATTCCGTATATAGATGAAGAGTTTAAAATATTTCCAAATATTTTTATTTTGCTGTGTAAAGTTTAGTTATTGCAGTCTATTTGAACTACAGCCATTTCTTTTGTTTTAAAATAGCCACTGATAGGACAACATTTTCTTAAATATATTTTTTATACTAAAAGAACCTAATAAAATAAAATTCATATTTTACATTGGGAGGATGTTTAATTTGTCTTTATAATTAGGTGGTCACTCCTAAGAGGTGGTCTTTTGAGCAAATTTGAATGTATCTCTAGGTGAAATATCTTCTGAACTATGCTTTACCATGATTTATTTTATACATTACAGCTCAGAAGCTTCTGGCAGAAGGTAGAAATCCTGTTCTGATAGACAACACAAACCTCAATAGCTGGGAAATGAAACCATATGTTGCCATGGTAAGTTTCTCAACAATTTCTTTCAACCCCAAGTCAACAAAAACCACTGCCCAGAGTGCTTGATATGTACACTATCTGCTAATTGTGTGTATTTATGTTGTATTCAACAGTCTTAAAGTCTTATAGAGAAGAAACCTGGGACTGGGAAGAGATTACTTCCTCTTCAGGAATGGTTTCAAGTGATCTATCTGTTGCAAAGGTCTTAATGTCTGCCCTTCATTATGCCAAATATTTGTAAAGTGACAAAGTCTACCTACTAACGATGGTCCAGATAGACTCAAACCTGTGATGACAGACTTGGAACCAGGCAAATATGCTAATATTGTCTGTGTAGTATCAAATGTGCTTACTGTCTGTATTTCAGGGTGTGGCCAATAGCTACTGGGTGGAGATAGTAGAACCTGACACTTGGTGGAGATACAAAGCCAGAGAGTTGGAAAGGTAGGTTTTTCACTGTTCCAACATACACACATGAGGTACACCCATCAAGAGTATACAATTCACCTGTCCGGGACAAGTGACTGTTAAGTTCTAGTTTTTAATTGTCTCAAGAATGCTAGACGTGAAGTTAAGGATGCCCGCACCAGTTTTATTTTCGATTGTTGGAGACGTCCCATTGTTGCGCATATTACGGCGGTCAGACATGAGTGACGTGAACGTTGAGGATGGATAGGGCATTTATACAGCCGTAACGTACTGTTGAGGAAAAAAGCAACTACATTTCTGCCCTGCAATGAAATTTTCCATAATAAAACATATGCATATGTGTGCGTGAAAGGGGTAGATGAATTACGTTTTAATGCAGAGTTGTTCGCCATTCAAATGATGGTCTTACGACAATTATAGGAGATTCAGTTTAATTTTGCTGAAACTTTGCACAGCGATCTTCCAAAACAACCTTTATTCATGGGATCATCGGCTTCGTTATATTCACAGATTACAGAAAAAATAATGTAATATATGTCGTGAACGTCTCATTCTCCCTAATGCTTTATTAAATTTATCCTTTCA
Source organism: Maea johnstoni (assembly GCA_963942565.1). Classification (NCBI taxonomy): domain Eukaryota; kingdom Metazoa; phylum Annelida; class Polychaeta; order Spionida; family Magelonidae; genus Maea; species Maea johnstoni. The sequence continues at coordinate 36,610,938 of OZ012690.1, forward strand.
GAGATACTGTAACTGATAAAGATACTGTTCTGCCAAGGTGAATTGTGTGGGTGTTATATATGAATTATGGACAAAATCAAGGAATTCATGAAACAAAAAAGTTTAACCCAACATTTGCTATAAAGTCAGAATTGCCGAATTTAATTTTCACTTATATTAGTCTAATCTGTCTATACAGTGCTCTTAACAAGAAGGCACAAAGGATATGATAGGTCATTGGGTTAGTTTTAGCACCACAGAGTGTTAAAGTTTAAGAAATAGGCTTTTTTGGGTAGATTTTAACTGCTTCAATGGTTAACCGTTTGAAGAATCAGGAAAACAGAGTATTATCCTTTCGAGAGGGGCGGGCGGGCGTAATGTGAAGCACCCTTATTTTAATAAAAACGCTGACTTTTTCCAGTAAATAAACACCCCTTCTTTTATCAAAACACTGACATTGGATGAACAGGAACACGTATTTTAACTTTAGATTTTATAATCCTCTGCCTGTTTAGCGGCAGCAAGTGGCGGCAGCAAACTCGGAAGCCCAGTCACTTCGGAAGTCACTCGGCGTCAGAGCCGCGTATATTTCCTGGATTGTGAGTGGATTTTCAACCCCATACTTCGTACTTGGGTAGAAAAAAGTACCCTACTTTTACTAAATCGCTGAGGTCTTAAAAAAGGCCCCTTCTTCCGCGAAATACGTAACGTGGGTGCGACCCCCCTCTGTACCTGAGTGCCCCCCCCCCCCCCCCCCCCCCTGGAAATATTCCAGAGATCAACTATATGGTATGCATAGTATCTCTATCCAGGTCTTTGGTCTCCTTCCCTATCAAACAATTGAATGTTTCGGCACAGTTATCACTAAATATAGTTCCAATGTATCTGCTGATGTTTTTCAAAGTATCAAACATTTCAGTGCGTTAATGCTCGGCCTTGGACATTGCATGACTTCATGTCGTAAATATTCAATTATATAGAGGTCGAAATTGGTCGACAAACACGCTCTAAAAATATGCGTACACGTTTTTAGACGAACGTCATCTGACTTATGAGTATCATTAACAGTATCATTATCGCCTGCCACAATCTTTTCGTTACAGTCGGTTTGATGTCTTATTGACCAACAGCAATCGACGATTAAAGATACTAGTAATTGGTTTCGCATCGTTTTTCTAGTATTGCCCTAGCAATGAAGAATCGGCGACATTTATAGTTTATATTTTGCATTTAATATAACTCATCTGAATGCAAATTTACTGGCAGTAGCCTCCACGCAGGGCTTGTAACTTGATAAAGACTAGTTCGTACGTGGTTACCTGATGAATTTATTACGTTTTTTAAAGTCAGTCCATCTCTCACATAATGACATTTCTTTAAAGTCACCTTCATTTCATTAGATTTTATACATTTTATTTAAAACTGAATGAAACTTGAAAATGAATGTTCACTGTACAATAACAAAAAATACTGATTGGCCCTTCAAATGTATGGAAATATAACCGACGGCCAAAATTGAAATTGCATGGTGACGTTATAGTCGCTTGGTGACAATGTTTCATTTCCCCGTAATAAAGACTTGTTTATAACTGTATTGTGTTGCTTGCATATTTCTCCATAGTCGCTATTATAAAGAGAAATATATATGTATGGGGATGGGGGTATTTAAGATAATTAATTCAAAATCATTGGTGCGGGAGGTCTTGATAAATTTAAAATCTTTTTACGGAGGCATAAAATTGGCGGGTCCCCTCTCTCCCCAAACCCCCCCCCCCCCCCCCCATTATAAACACTTTAAGTTGTCGTCTCCACAAATTGCACACACTTAGCTGACATAGGTAGAGACTCGTCGTGAAAGTAACCCCTCTGGCGACTCTAACAAAGGGAATTTCCCTATTGTTGCCACGGGACATTGACAATTTTGCTTGCCAAAAAGCGTAAAACGTACCCCATCACTCGTAGCTCTGTGGCAAGAAAAGTAACTCGGAACACCCCCATTTTTTTTACATATATCGAATGCAATTTTACAGAGCAAGAACATATCAAAAAATAAAAAAATCCTTCGGACTAAATATTTTTTTACAACTCATTAAGTGTGATATATTGCCCTATATTTGCTTCTTAGCGAGCGCAACATGACTCCAACAGTGGGAGTTCCCTCCTAGTGTTGCCACAACAATAGGGAAACAAAGGGTGCGTCATTGTCTTTCCATTTTCATAAAAAAGCAAAAAACGTACCCTTTCACTCATAGCTCTGTAACAGAAAAAGTAGCTCGAAACACCCCCATTTTTTTTTCAAATATGAAATGCAAATTTACAGGGCAACAACATATCAAAAAATAAAAAAATCCTTCGGACTAAGATTTTTTTTACAATTCATTACGTGTGATAAATTGCTTTATATTTTCGTCCGTTTTGGAAAAAAAGTGAAGATTTTTAACTCAACCCCTACCATTCCACCTTAGGCTATGCAGAAAATATAGTAGGTTTTGAAAGACAGTTTGTGCAAGCAAAAAGGGGAACTACTCTTTTACCAGCATGCAAATTTACGCTTATAAAGATCGACAATTTATTTTTCTGTGCACGAAAAACCCAGAATGAGCTGAAAATGTTAAAATGCGCTATGTGGCGGGCCCTTTTCCCTCAAATGGCCACTTTTCAAAAATCACAAAATTGTCTCTAGCGAAAAAAATCGGCCAAACAGCCAATTTATTTTTAAATTTCCTTTAGTTTTGTCCCACAATGTATAACATATCCAAAAATTAAAAAAATCCGAGGACAAAAAAAAAACTGGTGCGGGCATCCTTAAGCTAATATTGACTTGATGCTGATGCTCAACAGAATTCACTTGCAAGAAATAGATATTGATTTTTCTTCCTTAATCCAGACAAGCCTCATGCTGCATTCACCCTAGCCTTTCATACCTAAAACAATATGCTTTAAAGTGCAATATTCTAAGAAATGTGAACTTGCACTAACCAATTTGGCACATATTCAGTTGATTTATTGAAACATTTCAGGGCTTAACATATAGGCCAGCCTGGGGCTAGTTATTGAAGCTCAGGGCTGGTAAATTCTACATGTGAGTGGCCGAGGTGGTGCTGGATAAAATTGAAATATCACCGTGTAAAGGAGTATAAAGTTCTCTGGGTCTATGCACCTGGATGATAGTCAAGATGAATTCAATACAAAACTCTGCATTCTTTTTCATAACATAAATGCAGGAGTAGGTCACTTCTCAACAAAATTGGTCAGTTTATAAACAACCAAAAAAATGGGGCATTTTCCACATTTTTTTGTTTTCAGTTTTTAGGGCTAATTAAAATATTTCATGGATAGTAAGGTTTTATAAAGTCAATCCTGCTGGATAATAAAATATTTGCATTGCTCTGAAATAAATCAAACTTTTTATTTTGTTTCAGGCGGAATACGCATGGTGTGATGAAGGAACACTTAGTGCGAATGCTGCAGCGCTTTGAGCACAATGTCACCGTGACAAAGATTCTGAACGTTCCAGATAAAGTCAAGAAAAAGGCAGTACAAGGGCAGCAGCAGGCGATTAAGAAGTAAGTCACCAGATCTTGAGATGCCCACTTGGCCGGTATTAGAATGTAGAGGAAAATCATTCATCTGATTGGTTGTTGTCTAGCCCTTTTAAAACAGTTGAATTCTGTTTGATAAGAATAAAAATGGAAAAGGATCAAGATGTATCTGCTTGAGTCACTTATTATTTACTATATATTCTGATTTGTATTTTTCTTTTTCTTTACCTTCAGAATGCAAGAGAATGCTGTAAATGTGTCAGGAAATAACAACAACACAAAGAAAGAGATCACAACACATAAGGACGGACCCAGAGGGAAGTCAATGGATCCTATAAAAGATACAGCTAGAAACCCAACGAATAGAACCAGGGGTGGCAGCACATGTGCTGTGAGAAATGAAAGCAGCAGTCCAAATATCAAACTCAGCTCTCCTTTTTCTGCAAAGTCACCTAGAGGAGGACAGGGAGGAAGAGGAAAAGGAGGTGGAAGAGGCAGAGGAGGTGGAAGAGGAGGAGTAGGAGCGAAAGGAGGAGGGAGAGGAGGTGGTTCTATCATACCAGACTATTCAGATAGCGAAGACAGCAGCTCTGATAGTGATGGACCAAGCAGCTACAATAGAAATAACAGCACTAGCAAGGTATCCCCTAGTATCCATGCCAAGGGTAAAAACAAAGAGCGGGATGATGAAGAAGAAGATGAGGATGATGATGATGTTGTAATTGAAGAATACTATGAGACAACCATGGCTGGGAATAGAATGATAACACAGGACACTAGTAGAGATGGTTGGAAAACTGTGAAGGGGAAAATAGATATGGAATGTGATAAAGATGTTGGTCAGAATGTACACGACTCAACCCCCAAATATGCTGCAATTGACCTAGTGGTGCCACCTAGTGTCGGTCAAAGTAACCAGGAGAGATCGCCGGGGTCTGAAGGAAGAGAAGGGTCACCATCTGTCTTCAGGTTTCAAGGGCAAAAGAAAAGTCCCAGAAGAAGGGGCAAAAGAGGGGATGGGCCATCCAATAGGGAGAGCACATCAGATGGGGAGACAGAGGTGAATAGAGAACTAAGTAGGAATACCACGCCAAAGCGAAATGATTGTAAACAACCAGAGAGGAGAAGAGACCAACAAAATGTAGATTTGAAAAGGGCTGAAGGTTCAAAGAATAAAAGTGGTCATCCCAGTCAAACAGAAAGTGGGCATAAGCCTACAGCACCTAGTCAGGAGTGCTTGGAAGTCCCTAGTCATGAGTGGACCCCAGAAAAGTCCTCACCCAAGCCTAGGAGGGCTCGCGTGAGAAGGAAGAGGAATAGAACCCTGTCGTCTAGTGAGGATCAGAGTCAGGCCTCGCCGGAAAGTAGAGATGGGAACAGTCCGTCGGTGGCTGCAGAAGGCTTGCCATCAGAGGGAGACACGTGGAATGAGGACACTGCCCCAGGAGAGGAGGAAATATGGGTCACTGATACTGTTAGCGATGGTCTTGATGAAGAACTTATGAAGGAAGAAAACGTAATCGAAGAAGATGATACCGTTAGTGGCAAAGATTCCGTAAAGGATGGAGATCTGGCCGAAGAAGATGATACCGTTAGTGGCGATCTTGGTGAAAAACTTGTAAAGGAAAGTACCATGGAAGATTCTCTAAGGACAGAGTTGGACGCTCTTTCTTTAGAGGATGATCAGGGGAACATGACTGTAGATGCCAAGTCTAATTGCGAGTTCACCATAGGGGGCGCTGTTGAAGAATCTGATAAGATAGGGGGCGCTGTTGAAGAACCTGATAAGATAGGGGGCGCTGTTGAAGAACCTGATAAGATAGGGGGCACTGTTGAAGAACCTGATATGGAAGCACTCTCCCAGTCCCCTACATCAAAGCAGAGCTCCTCCACCAATCAGCCAACAGGGGATGCTGATTCTAGCACTGTGTTGGAGGAGAGAGGGGCTCAAAAGGAAGCTATAATGGAAACCTCTCCAACATCCTACACACCAGACCTCACCCCTGCCGCTGGTCAGATGACCATGTTGAGTTTGGCTATGCTGCCGAGGATGGGCGCCAACACCCTCGAGCGACTTGGGGCGTTATCCGGCATCCTACAGTATGGTTCAGATGATGATACAGGTTCCGAGGCTCTGAGCGAAAACAACAACAAAGAGTTAGATAGAGAGGGAGAGCTTGAAGGGGAAGTGATTGGTGAGGAAGTACAGAAAAATAGAAGTCAATCACCTCTATACATTGATGCAATTGGCAAGATGGAAGAGTCAAAATCTACAATTACTTCTGTGGGTGATGGCCCCACTGGTTCATATACTGAAGATGCTTTAACTAGAATTATGTATCCCGGTCCAGATCATTTTGGAGCTCCTTATCGGTCCAAAGTTGGCGTGTCCTATGCAAAGTCTGAGGTCATTGCCTCACCTCAGGCTGGTCAGAGTAGTGTTACACTGGTGCCGTCACTAGAATCAGAAAATTGGGAATATGATAGTAAGACTGAATTGGGCTATACAAAAACATCATCACCAGCCCCAAGACCTCGCAAAACCCCAAGGAGGAGAATACAAATAGAAGAAAGACCAAAGATTGATCCAGGAATGAAAGAAAAGTTTTTGACAGAGAATTGGTCCTTGCCCGATTTTCCTCTTGAAAGTGAGGGATCTATAAGTGGTGGCTTTGAGATAGTGAAGTCTGTTGGTGCATGTGAGGCAGTTGTCTTGAAAACAACAGGGACCTATACTCACGCCAAGGACTTCTCTCTTGTGTACAATCTTCTCAATAGCTCTTTCACTACGGAGAACGAGGACAATTTCAAGGTCCTTATTTGCAATGCTAGAAATATAAACCATGATAACATTATTGACAATCAGGAAGAATCCAAAAATGTCGGAAGCACATTACTATTAGACAAAGGGTGTTCGACGGAAGATTTAGATGTAAGCACTGAGGAATCTGACATGGAATTTCTACAGACCTGCTTCCCGGAAGTGATCCCTGATGATCTCAAGGATATTTTCCAGCAGTGTGGCAGCAGTCTAGAGTGGACGGTAAATATCCTTCTTGATGCTGGGTATGAGTATAATGTTGCTAAGGAAACAGATGAGGGGGCAGAGGGTATGGGGGAGAGAAATCTCCGCTTGGAAATGCCTGAAACCAAAGACTCAGCGGATTCCCTTCAAAGTCCTCCACCATTGGCCAAAATCTGCTCGGAGAGGCTACAATCCGAGAGTATCCCATTCTCACTAGTTGAAGAGAAGCTTGCTGAGAGCAATGTCAGTCGTTACCAAGAAATGCAGCATCTGAGACAATGGAAAGATGAAGAGATAATTGAGGAGTTTAAGGATTGCCATTACCTGTTTCCTCAGCCTCAACCTGCTCAATACCCGGACTCTGAACAGAATCTAGCGGAAGAAAGTTTTACTGGTCTGCAATACCTCTTGCCTCGGCCTCAACCTGAAGAGGTTGAAAAAGATTTTACTGAAGCGAAACTTGTTGGAGCCACTGTGGGAGACTATGAATCGCAGGAGTCATCACCAGAACTTGACTCATGGAAATACAAATATTCACCACTCACAAGGCCATCCTCTTCAAAGTTAATCCTGCCCCATTCTTCTTCTCCCACTGGAAAGGTGGTCCCGCCCAAATCTTCCTCTGTTGGCGGAAATGATGCAAAGTTACATAAACACATCACAAAACCAGCTGCGAGATCTTCACTACCATCCCAGGGCAAAAGATCACCATCCAAACCGTTGCAAAAACCCACCAATCGAAATGAAGAGGAGGAAGTGGAGGAGAAATGGCGAGCGGATGTTGCGGAGACGCCAGGCTTGGTTCTCTCGCTCAACCAGGGATTAGCCAATCAGCTGCAGGAGCTGTTTGGAGCAGTAGGATATCACCTCTCAGCTCCAGGTAAGGAAATAGTACCGTAAATTTTTCGAAAATTTAGACCACCCTAGGAATTTGGGCCACTATGATTATTTTGCGAAACAATTATTGGGAAATATGGACCACCTTTGATCTATCGCTGGTAGCTATTTCACAAAGTATGGATAACTGTTAATCAGCTTTGTCAGTACTTTCATAAAACAGGAGCCACCCTGAAACAATAGGAATTGTAATTATTATAAAGTGTCCCTTATTACTGAGAATTTACAGAAGTAACCCGTAGCTATAGTTTTATATCAGATTATTTCATTTTGTTACTTATTGTTTGTTTATTTTTTTTCATCTATTTCACTTTATTTTGTAATTTTATTTCATTTCATGTTATGTTATTTTAGTTCACTTTATTATTTTTAATTTCAATTTTTCTTTTTCTCATTCAACTTTATTCTCTCGTTTTATCTTATTGTATTATATTCAAATATTGTATCATTCTACTCAATTTGATTCAATTTAATTCTATTTGATTTATTTTATTTTATTTTATTTTATTTTATTTTATCTATTTAATTTTATTTTTTTGTATTTTATTTAGTTTAGTTTATTTTATTCTATTTTATTCAGTATTATTTTATTTCATTTTATCTTATCTTATTTCATTCCATTGATTATTTACAACCTTTTACCACCAGGTTCTCTCTCTACTGGTGATCTGCGTGTCAAGCTGAGCTCGGAGGCTGCACGATGCCTGCACCAGTGCAGGAGACTGACGTTAAAAGACAAGTTCCTGTCTGAGGAAGATGAGATCAGTGACAGGATAAAGGAAGGTAAGAACCATTAGAGCTTTTACATGGCATCCTACCAGTGTTCTACTATGTATCCTGAGTCGAAGTAAGAGCAGGAAAAAATTCAGCTTTCCTGCAAGATAGGACTGGCATTGAAACTATTCCATAAGGGTCTTAGCCAGCAGGGTGTCTGGGTGTCTTTTCGACTCCCTGGTTCATGAAAAATACCTGATTTTAGGTAAAAAGACACCCTAGAATTTTGAATGTGTTTTTTATAAATATTTATTCCAAGTTAAATTTCTAAAAAGATTAACCTCAAAATAATAACAAAGACATTTCTTGAAGAATTAAGCATATAATTACTTTATTTGTAAATGTACATAATCATTGTAATGATTTTTCAATCAGGGATTTTGGACACCCTAAATTATTGAAATACCAATTTGGACACCCTATTATGAAAATCCTGGCTAAGTCCCTGTATTCCATACCTTGGATTGCAACTCATGACAGGGGTGGATCCTCTAGAATTTCATAGGGGGGGGGGGGGGGGGGGGGTTCACACTTAGTTTTGCGATTGACCACCATGTGGGGTTGACCACTGGTCAAGTCACTAAGTTGTTAATATCCAAAAGGTGGTATTTGTGTCATATATAGAACAAATATTTATTTAGCTTATTTCAAGTTTACTTCATTCATTCTTTATATACAGACATAGGTATATATTCCTTTATTTCAAATATATTATGCATTTTCTCAGTAGTTTATAAATATTTATGGTTGTTTCCTGGGTATATTGTGATTTCCCCTGAAAAATAGGTATGCCTCAAAATATTACAATTGCCAAACTTTGACACCCAGTTGCTGAATTCTTGCTAAAAACCTATACAAGAAGGAACACTTAGTTTTGCGATTGACCACCATGTGGGGTTGACCACTGGTCAAGTCACTAAGTTGTTAATATCCAAAAGGTGGTATTTGTGTCATATATAGAACAAATATTTATTTAGCTTATTTCAAGTTTACTTCATTCATTCTTTATATACAGACATAGGTATATATTCCTTTATTTCAAATATATTATGCATTTTCTCAGTAGTTTATAAATATTTATGGTTGTTTCCTGGGTATATTGTGATTTCCCCTGAAAAATAGGTATGCCTCAAAATATTACAATTGCCAAACTTTGACACCCAGTTGCTGAATTCTTGCTAAAAACCTATACAAGAAGGAAAAAATCAGCACACCCACAGTCAAATTTGAATATAACTAATTAGATTGATTGTCATTTGAAAAAAAAGATGAGGAGGGATCTCAAAATAACAGGAATAACATTTTTTCTCTGAAAGTTCTCTCAAAATATTGCTTTGTTATACAGGGCGTCCCCAAAAAAATGCAATCCTCCCCTTTTCCAAATATTTCTTCAAAACAGCTTTAGTAACATCAACAGTGACTTCATGGTTAAAGAGAATAATATCTTAGAGATAACCTGTTGTAGTTTCAAGCAAATCTGATCATACATAACAAAGCTGTGAGGCAAAGTTTGACCCCTCTATCATTTCACTCCAACACAAGGTAAATTTCCTGCATACTGACCAAGCAGTATAGCCTGGTTCTCAGGCTGTATTAGGTATAGTGCCCCACCAACTCAGGTCAGATCAGTGAAACAGCCAGATATCACAGACTTGTAGCAAGTCTAAACACGCAGGTGAGCTGCTATTTTTAGCATAGGGCTCTGGGTGCTAAGGCAAGTTGACTCCAAAACCAGTCTTCACCATAGGTTTTACATTGCGTTGGAGTGAAATGATATAGGTGTCAAACTTTGCCTCACAACTTTGACATGAATAATCGGATTTGGTTGAAATTATAACAGTTTATCTCTAAGATATCATTCTCATTAACCATGAAGTCATTTTTGAAGTTACTTAAGCTATTTTGAAGAAATAATGAGAAAAGGGGAGGATTGCATTTTTTTGGGGACGCCCTGTAGATATATTTTCATGTGTGTCAGGCCATAGAATCTCAAAGATATGAAGCGATTTGCCCATTTATGACTGGAGATCCCCTTTACTATTGTCAACTGAACCGATGATTCTTTTTTAATTAAATTCATCATGGATTTATAAGGATTTGGAGGCTACTTGTTTAGGGTTGTTATCAACATTTCTCTTTTAAATATTTTCTGAAAAAATGCTCTGGTGGCAAAGCTATTGAAATAATATTCAGTCACTTATGCTGGCAACTTTCTCACATGCCAAGGACGGAAATCCGAACCAGGGCAGTGGTGAGATATAGCTTGCAATCGGTGGCAAAGCCTTAGACCACTTGGCAATCACGGCAGGCCCTGAGTTAAATAGAATGGCTGTTGTTAGCTCAGTCTTAGGTTAGACAGTAGCCAAAAAATCCCTGCCTTGTAGGGCTAGCTGTATTTGAAATCCACCAGCCCATCATGAATTTTACTTGCCCATACTCAAACTACAAAATTTTGCACATTTTGCTCTCCAGTGTCCGATACATGGTTGATTACCTCTAAATCTTAAATGATAAATGGTGAGGAACTCATAGTTCACGTTTATTACAATAATCTTTTATTTTTATGCATGGTTTTCATGGTAAATAAGGCCCTCCTTTGAATGGAAACTTTGACCATGTGAGCAGAGAACATAATCAAAAATGATTGATCTTTTGTCTTAATGATCAATTTATTCGAAATCCTGGTAAAACAACAATTGATCGATTATACCGATTAATCGTCCCAGCACTATATACCACTGGTTATTATTCACATTGTTTCTTTCCTCAGATGAGGCGCTTGCTAAGAGGTTACAGGAAGAGGAGGACCTGAGAATAGCCCAGTCCCTACTGAAGGATAATAAATCACCTCGCCAGGCTCTACGTTGCCCCAAACCTGGCTACCCTATCGACGCCACCCCAGGCTCCTATGCCAACGCCGCAAAACACCAGGGGACGCGCAGCTTCAAGTCCATCATGGATGAAGAGTTTGCCCAGGAAGTCACTAAACAGCAGATTGTAAGTGTTTTTAATGCATTGGTACCTGTAGGAAAACCACAACAAAATGGCTATTTGTTAATTCTTATTCCTAACTTTAAGTTAGCAAAAAAGTGGATGACTTCTATCTTTCATTGTTGGAAATTAGAATTGAAAAAGAAATGAATCATTAAGTAACAATTATTGTGAAATGTGTTTCATTCTCTAATTTGTCCTTATCAGAATCTTAGAAGACCAACACTTCTTAATCCAAGTCAGAATGCATGCATTTTCTTTCTGTTCCATAAGTGATCACACCAGTGAGGATGCATAAGTGTCATTAAGGTTTATAAACAACTATTACCCAAGGGCTATATTGATGACGGAGGTGTTTGATTGTTTGCCAATCTAACTACAATTAAGTTTCCTTTTAAAGAGGATGTTGGAGGAAGGGCCAATTTTGATTGTAATCAGAATAACTTTGTATTTCTTAATTGCTATCCAAGCAAAGGAAGGAGGGGTGTGTTAATTGAAATGTCCTTATCAATTGTAATTGGCATAACTTTGAACAACAAAATTGCTATCCTAGCGGAGGAAGGAGGGGTGTGTTAATTGAAATGTACTTAAATCAATTGTAATTGGCATAACTTTGGCAACTAAATTGCTATCCCAGCAAAGGAAGGAGGGGTGTGTTAATTGAAATCTACTTTTCAATTATAATTGGCATAACTTTGATCAACTCGATTGCTATCCCATCAAAGGATGGGTTTGTCTTGATGGAAGTCAGGTGTGGGGCTTTGAACAGGGGTTTGTTTTTAGCAATACAGACTTACCACTGCTCACCTTGCTTCTATAAAACAGCTGGTGATTTTGTCCAGGGCATCAGTCTAGAATTTATGTTCTAACCGTTAAGATCAACATTTGAAGAGAATAACACATCAACACTAAGTATGGCATCCAACAGGACCAACTATCGCAAGAGGCTCAGAGCACATGGAAATGTAGGCTTGTACATTCTAACATATAAGGGACTGTGGAAAGGAGTTCATGATTGATTTACTTAAAATGATAAGTTCAGTGTGGAGAGTGTTAGGGGCTTACATTAGAACTTGAGGAGGCTTGAGTGCACACAAAGAAGTAGGCTTGTACATTCTAACATATAAGGGACCGTGGAAAGGAGTTTATGATTGATTTACTTAAAATGATAATTTCAGTGTGGAGAGTATTATGGGCTTACATTAGAACTTGAGGAGACTCAGTGCACACAAAGAAGTAGGCTTGTACATTCTAACATATAAGGGACTGTGGAAAGGAGTAATGATTGATTTACCTATAATGATAGGTTCAGTGTGGAGAGTGTTAGAGGCTTACATCAGGTCTGCTGATGGGACTCTCCGAGGGAGAACAGGATTTAGTCCATTCATGCTTTTTTGGTAGTGTTCTGATGAACATTTTTTCATCCCTTGACTCTCAAGGAGTGAGAGACTTGTCATTTTCTCATGTTTTATAATCAATCAGAATGAAAATGAAACATTTTCTTTTGTTTTATGTTTATCAGAGTGCATATTCAGTTATAACTTGTGCTCTGTATAATACCAGGATGCAGATGTGGTATGCTTTCATGTTTTATATCTAAGTTGGATGTAGATACAAAATTTATCATGTTTTATATTCTATAAGAATGTATATTCTCTGATGTTTTATATTATATCATGATGAAGTTGTTATATTTTTCCAATGTTGATAAGAGCCCAGTCTACAACTCTCCTCAAAATATTTTGTGAATTTATGCTTGTTTCCTGAGATATTTTTGAAAGTTGATAAAGCTGCTGACAACATTATCATGCAGCAGTCTAGGCATGAATGGGTTGAACATTTTCTCAGGATGCAGTTGTGATATTGTCCAGTGTATTGTATTATTAGGATGCAGATGTGATATTGTCTAGTGTATTGTATTATTAGGATGCAGATGTGATATTGTCTCATTTATTGTATTATTAGGATGCAGATGCAAAGAAGACTGTCCAGTACAATGAACTGGCCACCAAACTGAAGAGAAAGAAGCTGACTGAGATGTTTCCTGGTATCGACAGTTCTCAAATGGATGACCTCTTTCAGGCTAATGGGTGAGTTGTATGAGGGTGAAAAATATAAATGCTCTTAGGAAATTATATTTGTGTGCTCATCAATGTCAGGATTTAGAAACTTGATGCTCAAAATTGGCAATTGTGAAGTTTTGGGGAGTCCTATTTTTTCAAGGGAAACCACAATATACTCAGATAACAATCATTAACATGTATTTACCTATAGAAATAAGGCATAAAGTCCATATGCAATGCCAAGGGTATATTGAGGTTAAAAAAATATTTGTTTAAAATTGACATATTGAGAACTTCTTCTTAAATCAATTTGGGCGTGATGAGTGGTGATTTTTGAGTGTCCAAATGACACCCAGATGCCCTGCTGGCTAAGACTATGGTGCTCATTAACATAACTTTTACAATAAGAAACTAAATTTAAAAAAAAAATTTAATTATAGGTTAACAATATGTCTACATGTACTTTTCTATGACTTGTAGGTATTCCATGGGTGCTACAGTGACGGCCGTGGAGAATGCCATAGGAAAGGTGGCGCCCCCTAGGACAGTCATGAGTGCCGAGGCCGCGTCGGCCTACGAGGAACAGCTCATCCAGATGGCAAAGGCAGAAAGTCTAGCTATGGCCAGGAAGAAAGAGGTATGGTATTTGAATATTCCTGATATTAATTGTTCAATGTTTTAATCCATTCACAAATATATGGAACAAACACATATTCCTATACATGTGTTAATATCATGACAATGAAGCAATGTTTTTTTAGAACTAAATGACCCTATATGAACTGTTCGTATTATATCTTTTTACAAGTGTACTGATTTGCGCTTAACTAAGCTTAACTAAGTTGTTAATGGTTTAAAGAAAGTTTTTGGTTGTTTTAGTACATCAATATATAATATAGATAAAGAAAATTCTAATTTAGACTAAGATATTCTTATCATATGTCTGTCATGCTGAAGTTTTTTGGAGGTTTTCAATAGACATCAAAATTATAAGCGATAATAAAAAAAATGTATATCAGGTTTCTGTATTGAGGCTATGGTTGCAAATTGCAATATTGAAATATATGTTTATTTCCTTTCAGATGGAGGCTCCAAGGACTATGCAGAGTGAGTTCCAGACGTACACTAACCCAGACTACCAGGATTTTCGTGCGGAGGCGACCATGCATTACAACCTGCGCCATGAGTGTTTCCAGAAGGCGCAGGAGGCTCATCGCCGTGGAATGAAGGACGTCGCATCATTCTACTCCCAGCAGGGCCATGTCCACTCACAGAAGCTACGGGAAGCAAATCAACGAGCAGGAGAAACCATTCTCGCCCATAGGTAAGTCACCGATGTCAAATAGTCACCTTTGACTTCATTTAACCCTTACAATGCTGAGGCTACTTTCGACAAGGACTCAAAGATTTTTGAAAAAAAATTAAATCCTTCCAATGGTAAAGGCTTCTATCGTCCAAAGCACAAGGACGCAAGGATTTTTGAAAAACATCTAAACCCTGTCATGTTGGTATTCATAGAATAGATCTTGCTGAGTACTCTCAGATGAGTACCCATGTGCCATGGTTTCAGTCATTAATACAGGTTGTTTGCATAATTTTGTATTAGCCAAATTAGCCACCACCAGCATAAGGGTTAAACCTAACAACTTATTTTTATTGTTAATTAGTTCAGGTCTATGTTAATGCTCATATGGTTGATATGGTCATGCTGGATGATACATAGCCTGTAAGATTTCACAGGAATTACCAGGCTGTTTTGGCCACAGACTGGAAAAATTTAATTGAATATTGTTTTATTGCAACAATTTTTTTTGATGAGGAATATAAGTTAACAAAGTTTCTTCATAAGGCAACTTGACCCATAATTTGTCTTTGTTAAGGATGATGCAATATTTTGAAAAAAATCTTGGAAATTAAGCATAAATTGCGAAATCTTTGAGGATAAGTTGGGTTCTGAGGAACACTTCTATTTTACATATTTTTCTAAAACATCTTTAGTTTTAAAGATGTATTTTCAAAATAGTAAGGCCATTTTAGGCATCTAAGAGCATGATAGGATTTCACTTTTGCTGATTTCATAGTGAAGCATTCTAGTCAAGTATTCTAACTTGTGATTTGTGTAAAAGTGTCCCCACTTTGTATGATGTGTATTTCCAGAAATCGGGAGAGTGCGTCTGTGTTGGACTTGCACATGTTGCACACCTCTGAGGCTCTTCATGCCTTGAAGGGCAGGTTGGAAGGTAGCTCTTATTATATCGCAATACTTTCATGTGCCCCTCCCACAGCAGTTCTTATCATTTGCTATTTATTTCTTTGCTTCGGGTGACACTTGAATATACTGCTGGCCCCTGCATGAGGGTACAATTTTTATATTTTGCTGTGGCTTTAGTTTTGTTCTTTGCTTGCTGCAGGAATCAGAATCTGAAATCGTCCAACACCGTTGATCTCCATCAGCTTCATGTTCCCGAGGCTCTGGACGCGCTCAATCAGATCATCTTTGACAGGTCAAGAGGTAGGCACTGAAAGTTATTTATATCAAAATCTAGACTAGATCATGACAGCCTAGAAGTCAACCCATTCATGTAAGAATATATCCTTAGTCATCCGGATCTGCAGTACTTTTGAAAAGTAAACTCATTCATGGCCAGAGCAGCCAAAAATGTCTAAAAATTTTGGTGATATCTCTAACGTTGAAATCAGACTTACATCTAATCAAATTATTTGAGTGTTATCATTGGGAAATAGTAAACATTTCTATGAGATATTTTCTGAAAAATACTCTAGTTCAAAATATAACACTAAAAGAGGTAGAAAACTTTTGGTACTATAGACCTGCAGGACTGAATGGGTTAATAATGGAGGAAACTGGTGTACCCGGGACAACCACCAACTAACCTATAGTTATTTACAACATTCAATCATGTTGTAAACATGATTTAGATCTGTCTTGGCAATGTGCAGTTAGTAATCTACAAAAAGCAGATTTATTTCTATGAACTAGTCATTAATGTCAACTGAAGCATCCTCAAATGCTTAAGGCATAAAGCAGTCTGAAGGTGTAATACATCAGACTGCTTTGGAGGCAAGCTCTTTGAGAGAGGTAAGGACATCTGCTCTGTTCTCTGGCTTTCATTATGTGTGCTATTTATATTGTGGTAGAAATAATATGTAACTAATAAGAATACAAATATTTATATTTGATGGGAACGAAAAAAATAAGTGGATAAAGTATGATTTGATGCAATATTCTGTGAATCTGCTTATAAATTCATACTATGGAATCATTTATCAATATTATTTTGAATATTGAATAATATTTCTCATATTCACTGCATATTACTTTTTTGTATTTTTTATGTGATTTTTTTAAATTTTGATTGAATTCTTTAATGTGATTTTCAATTCACATATGTGCATTTCTTAGATCGATTACCCGTTAACAAAAGTTATCATGGAGAAATGTTGATCATAAGGACTAGACTGGTCTTCAAACACCTTTATTAAATTACTCTTATTCCAAAAGTATTTTATATGGATCAGATATCCATAAAACAGGCTTTTTCAGGCATTATTGGGTTCAGTTGATACATTGAGTGAAATTATGCAAAATTACCAAGGTGATCTAATGCTTATTAGAGATCCAAACAACACCTGCACAGGGGTAGCTCTAGACATAAATGTGTAAAATGATGTTGATGTTGAGGTTCTCCTATTCAGGAGGTCCTCTTGAAAATTCTGTTTGTTTGTCTTAGCCTTTGTACCTGTTGTGTAACTAATTTTGTTGTGTAACTAATTTCCCAGATTTAGGATCGAGTCATGACAAAAGGCGAGGCCATCTGTTCGTCATCACTGGTCGAGGGAATCACAGTAAAGGGGGCGTGGCCAAGCTGAAGCCTGCCGTGATTGACTACCTGAGGAGGAATCAATTCAGGTAGGCGGTCCTAATTATGAAGCAACAGAGTTTTTGTAACCAAAAATATTTTTGTGTGAAAAGTATGGAATGTAGACATGGGCATACTATTATCAATTAGTAAATGAATGAATGAGTTAGTTGATTAGTTAATGTAAAGGAATGAATTATTTGATGAATGATTGAGTTAATTGATTAGTTAATAAAGGAATGAATAATTTGATGAATGAATGGATTGAATTAGTTGATTAGTTAATGAATGGAATGAATGAGTTGATTAGTTAATAAAGGAATGAATAATTTGATTAGTTAATAAAGGAATGAATAATTTGATTAGTTAATAAAGGAATGAATAATTTGAATGAATGGAATGAATGAGTTGATTAGTTGATTAGTTGATTAGTTAATGATTAAATGAATGAATGGATGAAATGAATGAGCTTCTTAATTGATTACATTATATATATTAATCTAATTTGATTTAAATAATTGACTAAAATAATTTATTGATGTATTTGTGTGTTGATAGTTCTTTGTTGATTTTCTAGGTACTCAGAGGTGAATGATGGACTTCTAAAGCTGATGTTATAACAACAATAGATCCGCACAAACAAAGGTGGCTTCCTCTGATTCTAGTTAACTGTGATTACTTCAAGAGAGATTAGTAAAAACAAACGGAGGACCAGAATTAGAACAATGTATCACATTATTCTAGCCATCACATTAATCATGCCATCAAATTGTCCTATCATTTTGGAAATCTATTTTCTGTATTTTGATGGTATGCTGTATGTTATATTTCAAACAGCTACCTATTTATTTGAGGTTTCAATGTGCCTTGTAGGGCAAGCTACATCTTTGATTCAGACCTTGATATCCCAGTGATTTTGCCAGTGAATGATATGTGGCCATGCCCTAGTATTGAGCACTGATATCAATACTAGGAACTGTGGTACCCATGTTTTTCCAGTATAATTGATTCTTATGAGCTGACTGCTCCGTAATCAGAAATAAGACATCTTACTGTTTTAAGGGGGAGATAGGGTTAACTGTATAGTTTATCTGAATAAAGGTGCTTCCGAATTTGTGTGAATAATTGGCTATAGATATAATATAGGCCATACATAACTGCAACATGCTGTATATATCCATGGGATTAGTGTCAATTAAGGTCTAATTTCAAATATGTCTTAACCCATTTGCATCTTAAACATACACTTGGTCTATCACATGCTAATATCTTGAAAACAGTGCAATAGAAATATATAAATGGAAGGCGTTACACTCAATGGTGTTACCATTCAAATAAATAAGTATTACTCTAAATATTTTGAGGCTCTACACTATATGGGAAAGGGTCTATATTTCCAGCCATTACCAGAACCAGCTTTGTAGTCTGTAGTATAGATGACAGAACAGCATAGGCTCTTTTAATTTTCCAAATCCAAAAAATCCAAATATTTTCTTACCAGAACCAGCTTTGTAGTCTGTAGTATAGATGACAGAACAGCATAGGCTCTTTTAATTTTCCAAATCCAAAAAATCCAAATTTTTTTTTACCAGAACCAGCTTTGTAGTCTGTAGTATAGATGACAGAACAGCATAGGCTCTTTTAATATTCCAAATCCAAAATTTTTTTAAATGAATTTTTAAACTCATTAGAATTTTTTTTACTTAAGCCAATACTTTTCATTTTAGTCCATTCCTTAGTCCTGTGTGTCCAGCGATAGTACTAGCCCCATGGATATTCAGTAGTTTTATAAGTTCCCCATTCTAGGATGCCATGGCTATGTCACCTGTAAATAATAACACATTTCTGTCCTATAGCTGTGATACACCTTCATTATATTTACCTTGAAATCTTTACCCATTCATGCTTAAGAGTTCCCCTAGAAGGTGTCCGGATCTATGATTCTGGCAAGATATTGAATTCTGAATGATTTTCAAAAATTTACAAAATATGAAGGTGAGTTGTTAGGAGTGTTCTGATTAACATTTCATCAAATATTTTCTCAACTATGTTTTTTGCTGAAAGACAGCTTCTACAAAAGCACTTAAGCATTAATGGGTTAATGGAAGTTTATGAAATCATGGTCTGTGCAATAAATATAGGTAATGATGTAATACACAGTATGTTAAATTGGTTTTCCATGCTCATTTTTTTCTCGTCTTTTGCACATGATAAATGTTTATTGAGTGGTAGTATATTTTCCATGGACAGAGGTGATAATGTATATAAAAGGATTTTTATTTGTGCAGTTTTCATCTTTACTAACTCAGGAATACTGTGGACCATTGCGATGTATATTTTGTACCCTCGGTTTTCTAGGAACATGGCTTGAATACTATTATTTATATGTGTTGATATTGCTTGGGCAGTGTGACATGAAGTGTGCAATAATGCTATGGCAGTTTTTTCTTTCATGGAAAGAGTATCTGTTGCTTGTATATTGTTGCTATAAATTGTGAATATGTTAACCCATTTTCATCTGGAATGCTGACATGAATTGACACTTTTAACTTTATTTATTGAATTAGTATTCATATTATATATATATTTTATTAATAATATTGAAAGAAACATTTGCCCAGGGATTGTTTAACTCAACAAGGACAACTTTCAGTCAACTGTCTCGAAATAAAGCATTGTCATTATGATATTTCCACCTTAGTCATACCATGTTCATGTTCCAGATCTAAATGGGTTGATTCAATTTGGCTTATTTTTCCTTCGTGCAAAAGTAGCCTCAGCAAGGAAAGGGTTAAGTATCCCTGCGTCACATGATCATGTAGATATATCCGGTGCTTTGTCTGAGTTGTCGATTGGAAGCAAACGATGGTCTGCTTCCTCTTGTAAAATAAAAGATTGTTTTATTGCATAACTTGGCTTCTTGTTTTTGGTTCAATCTCTTAGGTGATTCCTTTGATCTCTTTTACTGTAAGATATTATATGTGTGATGTATAAAATGTGTGATGTATTTGGAGGAGAAGGCACTTGGAAATAGACCAATGGTTGTCTAGTATGTGGAATATGTGTCATTCAACCCCTGAATTACTAACTCAGTATTTAATTGATGAGGAAACGGGAGTACCTGGGGAAAATCACAAGTCACTGGTAACTTTCTCATTAGCACCAACTGCCAACTGCAACTTTACAATGGAACGTATGGGAGACAACATTGTGTCTCACGGAATTTTAAATGGCCAAAACCAAATAATTGTAACAAACCCTGTCAGCAAGATGGTTCACAATAGTGAGTTTATAAAAGGCTAACAGGATTTCCTTTTGAATTATCCGTAAAACTCAATGGCAGCTCTGATATTAATATCAAATAAACTTCATTGAAAAACGGAAAATAGCAAACTTACTCCAGAGGGACGGGTTTGGCAGTCTATAATTTGTGAAATCGATAATGAATAGATCTTGGCCTCATTTTTAGGTAGGTCAAATTAACAAGTTGGCAGTCATTGGTTAGCTTTTATACAAGATTTTTCAGGAAAAGGAGTGTGCCCTCATAGCAATGTTTGTTTAAAGCTTAGTTATTGACTGCTCCCAGTATCTAGCCACTGCCCTGGTTTGAGTCCTGGCTGGGACATGGGAGAATGTTTCCAGTGTTATAGCAATCCTACCGCAACTCTCTATGACCAAAGTGCATGTTGTGCAATATGAACCTTCCTCGCCAAAGACCCGGGGGGGGCACTAAGGTACAGAGGGGGGCCGCACCTTCGTTACGTATTTCGCGGATGAAGGGGTCTTCTTTTAAGACCGCATGTCCGCGATTTTGTAAAAGAAGGGTACTTTTTTAAACCCAGGTACGAAGTATGGGGGTCAGAATCCCCTTACAATCCACGAAATATCCGCAGCTCTGACGCCGAGTGACTCCCGAAGTGACTGGGCTTCCGATTTTGCTGCCGCTAAACACGCAGAGGATTATAAAATCTTAAGTTAAAATACGTGTTCCCGTTCATCCAATGTCAGTGTTTTGATAAAAGAAGGGGTGTTTATTCAGTGGAAAAAATCAGCGTTTTATTAAAATAAGGGTGCTTTTTTGGCCAGAAATCAGTGCTTTAGGGGTATTTTTTAATTTTGATAACGAACGTATGCACCCCCCTAAATACCCAAGTGCCCCCCCTGGGGCCAAAGACAACATGTTTATCTTAAACTCCTAGGTGGCAAAACTACCTTATACCATGACTGATGTATCTAAATGTTAAAAATTGGAATAACTGATTGCTGTCAGCTAATAAGGACCAGTTTACGAACTGCTTGCAAGTGAGCGGCCAATCAGATCACAACTTGGATTTAAAAGCAGTATGTAAGCATGTAGGGCCAATTTCAGCAAACCTGTGACCTGGTTTAGAGTTGAACCGAGTCACAACTTTGAGATAAACCTGTCACAAGGTTAAACCCATTTCATCAAATAGCTGTGACCTGGTCTAAATCTATACAAAAACCTTTTTTTAGAAAATGCTTGTAAAATTACTATTATGATTCCGAAGAAACTAGCAACCTTAATCCTAAAGGTTAAACGTTTAAAACTTAATCCTAAAAGTTTGTATTGATGGCTTCAATGTTGAAAATTGGAAAAAAGAAATGTGAAATTAACCACTATCATACAAATTTTTAGAAACCTATTTTGCTTCTACATTTATAATTTGAAATCCATAGATTGGCCTGAGTGTCAATGAATACTTTTAATTGCAATTTGCAGCATTTAAATCATATGACACTGAAGTCAACTTTGATTTGAAATCAGTGAAGATTTGCAATGTTTTTTTGAAATTTATCATTATATTCCAAAAAATATATTAGCATTTTACACCACAAACACATACCATTCATACACTTAATAAATACACACACACACACACACATATATATATATATATATATATATATATATATATATATATATATATATATATATATATATATATATATATATGTATATATATATATATATATATATATATATATATATATATATATATATATATATATAAATAGGTTACTTAATGGTTGTGGGTGTGATATGGTTTTTATCGCGAGTGGCTGTTTGATATCACGAACGAGTGAGCGGTAGCGAACGAGTGAGTGATATCATACAGCCACAAGCGATAAAACCATATCACACCCACAACCATTATGTAACCTGTTTATTACATGCTTATTTATACTCAAAGAAACAAACTAAGGAAAAAATTATGTAACCTGTTTATTACCCATGGGTCGCGCGTGTATGAGCGCTCTGTCAAACAGTGAAGAGCATCTGTAACAGCATATGTATGCGCAAATGACGTGACAGCAGTTTTGCCTGCTCATCCCCTCATCCTGAATCCTCAGCGATAGGGATGCCTGTGAAATTACGATGCATTACAACTTTAATCACGCCTCTTCTGGGCGAAGCGGGGCTTCCAACAGAGCTGCCGCCATCTTGAATGGGTCAGGCGTCTTGAAACAGGTCATGACGTCATGGGCCGGCCAACAAAGGACTGACGTCATGAGAATAACACTCAACACAGGGCCTGCCGTTCTTCAACAATAGACTAACAATAGGCCAACAATAAAAGGTGTGATATGGTTTGATATGGGTTTTTTTCACTTGATATGGTTTTTTTTCACTTGATATGGTTTTTTTTCACTCCGGAACATGTTATATCAATTTTACCACATGGCCACAACAATGGGAATATAGGGCAAGCATGTGATAAATATATATATATATATATATATATATATATATATATATATATATAAATGTGATAGCAATACAGAAGGATTAAGAAATGTATTTAATTATTTGGTTTACCCAGACTTAAGATTTTACATGTTGCAAAACTGTAGTATTTGATTTTACCTGAGTTATGTATTTCTCTGATTTTACTGACAAAACATTCGACGCTATTGACGAGAAAAATGTGTGACAATGCGAAAGCTGGACCAAAGGTGTTTGCCACAGTCTGAAAAAGACAAAAGAAATGATTATCGTTGGTGTGAAGTTGTGAAAAAAAATGATAAAAAGTGGTGGGGGTGTTTCTAGAAAAATACAGTGTGTGGAAGTACATTACCTGATTACATCCGACGATGAGTAGATAGACTCATCGTGGCTCACCTCTGTGTACATACAAATGTCCCTATATTAATACTACTACTGAGTACAACGGAAAGTTGCAGGCTGAAACTTTTTGGACGGGGCCACACAACCCAGAACATTTGTAGTTCGACCAATTTTGCTTGGTACGTTCTCTTTGGCTATTTAATACTGGGCATACAATTCTAGCCAAATATCCAACTTCAAAAACATCCGCAGTGTCAACCGTCTTGCTCAGAAGTGAAAGCAAGCAAAATGACAATTACATTCAATTTACGGATTATGTGAGTCTATTAAAATATGGGGGAAGGGGGGGGGGGGGGGTCTTTTCAAAATTCAAAATGATCGTAGGTGGGTTCAATTGCATTGCAGAGGGTAAAAAACACATTGTATATAGGGTCCATATCAAAAACATTGGTGGGGGGTACTTTAAGAATTCGAACTCATTGTAGGTGCGGTCCTTATAAAAACAAGTCATTGGTCGATGTCTGAAAATCGGATCGTGACCCTCCCCCCTCTCAGGCATTTAAAAAAATCTGGAAGAGCCTATATAAGATGTCAATTTTGGATGTGGGATCCATTACCTTTGGTATTGAGAATGGTTTTATGATACAGTATATGAGTTGTTTGTAGTGTCCAATAACACCTTCGGGGCATGATAAACCACATACGAATAGTTTCATCCTTTTGTAACAGCTTTATTAATGTTACACTGCTTATAAGCAGAGGCATCGTACCCATCACGTTTTATATAAAAATACACTATCACAAAGATATGCATTATAAAATAATTTACAAACCTCGTTAACATTTTCACCTCAGTTCAAATGTTAATGCAGCGCCCCCGGTTAGATTACCCGTGCATATTATATTGTAAGGCACTAGACACAAGATGAGTGGGAATACACATGGTGGCATTAATTCCATAGCATTTGCTATACTGGTAGTTTCACCTGTTTAAAAGACCACCTGTCAATAAAGGCCACCTTTGGTTAAAACACTGACAGGAACTACACTTTTCAAATGTTGTTTTCCTAACCAGATAATCCTCATTTGTAATTTTGTACCATACAAATGCACACATTTTCAAGACGCATTCAGCACGAATGTGTTAAGATTGAAGGCTCACCCTTCCCTTTATACAATCAGGCACCGCCATATAATTTCCATGTAGTAAATGCATTACATTTCACCTAGCTGTTACATCAGCAATATGAGCTTACTTTTCACAAAGACCCACTAGTATAGGCCAACTCCTGTGATT
Source organism: Maea johnstoni (assembly GCA_963942565.1). Taxonomy (NCBI): domain Eukaryota; kingdom Metazoa; phylum Annelida; class Polychaeta; order Spionida; family Magelonidae; genus Maea; species Maea johnstoni. The sequence continues at coordinate 36,635,475 of OZ012690.1, forward strand.
CGGACCACAGGCATTTGTAACCGAAATTATAGGACCATAAGAGCAAAAAAACGGTGTTAAAAGGAGTTTCAAGTGGTCTCTCATGTGTATTTACAAGAGAGACCACTTGAAACTCCTTTTAACACCGTTTTATTGCTGTTATGGGCCTATAATTTCGGTTACAGATGCCTGTGATACAACTTACATTTGTGATAATAACACCACCTATGCAACACCCCTAGAATACCCCGACATATCATATGTATTCGTTTTACACCGCAAAAGCTAGAGGTGTTATATTTATGGCTGTTTTATTGTATATACAGGCAAATCTGCTTAATCCGGACTGGTGTGGACCCTAAATGTCTGTCCGGATTAGGCAAAATCCAGATTATGCGTATAGGAATTATATGTATAGGAAGGGACTGGGACCTTCCAATCTGTCCGATTTAGACGAAAATCCAGATTATGCATGTCCAGATTAAGCAGAGTTGCCTGTATTGAAGATGCGTGTTGTCTTTTATCACATAAGTGTTTATCACAAAAGCTGTCGTGACAGACGTTCCACCAGCAGAGTTATTTACTGAGCACGGTTGACCGTGTATGTAGATTAATTTCTATGATAATTCTCATCAAATGTTCAGTACCTCTATGATATGTATGGGTTATGAACGATATAGATTTTCTCGCTATTCACAACACAACAATTTTACTCATATTTACAATTGGTGTTAAAAACTGATACAGTCAAAACCTTGACCACCATATATACTGCAAATATATTTCATCACATATGCACTCTATCTTGTAAGTTCTTTTCAAGATTACAATATAAAATAAGTTTTAGCTAACCTAATATTCTTTAAAAATGCTGGATGTATCAGGAATGAGTTAAAAGTGTCGTCCTATGCAGTCTCTGGCACCGCAACATGGATTAAGAATACGTCTACAGCATTTTATCAAAATTAAATCTCTAAAAGTTAACCTTTCCATCCTCTGGAGATTGGAAATGTGCAACATTCCGTTCTTTTTTGCAAACGAGTTGAAATAAACCTACTCTTGTTAATGCAGCAAGATATTCAGTAAATATTGGATATAAGTATAAGAAAAGTCTTTCGTGTGCACTTCTAAAATTTAGAATTAAAAGCTTAAAAGCACACCCAAAATACTTTTTCTTGTACTAAATGCAGCAAGACATTCAGAAAATACAATTTATAATAACCATGAATATCATTTTTCAATTGTTCGAATACATGAATTAAAACTTTTTGATTATTCAATGACTCGAATATCTGTCAGGTTGCCAGGCAGATAGGGGGCTACCCTCATGACTGGGCCATCCAGTGTACAGCGTGCTGACTGCTCATCTCTGTAAAAGGTCCAGGATATTTATCGACGATCTGTCAGAGCGGCGTGCTATGAGGAGGGCTACCCCATAATTAGACAGTCTAGTATGTAGTGCGTCAACTATGGTACTCCTCTGCACAATGTTCAGGATTATTTTTGAATATCTGTCAGATTATCAAGCTGGGGAGGAGGGATACCCCCATGAATGAGCATTCTGGTGCATGGCGTTTCCTCTATGGCTTTCCAATGTACACTGTTCATGATTGTATTCAAACATCTGCCAGAACAACATGCAGGGAGGAAGGCTACGCCCATGACTGAATGATTTAGTGCATAGAGTGTCAATTATGGCTCTCCAATGTACATTGTTCAGGATTATATTCAAATACATTTCAGACCATCAAGCAGGGAGGATGGTTACCCCCATGACTGAGCAATCTAGTGCATGGCGTGTCAACTATTGCTCTCCAATGTACAATGTTCATGATTCTATTCAAATATACGTATCCTTCAGGATTCTATTTGAATAACTGTCAGACCACCAAGCAGGGGGGAGAGGGTACCCTCAAAAGAAAGTCATTTTATACACTCTGTTTTGACTGAGGCTTTTCTTGGGAGTGCCAAATGCTTTGAAGTCAGTCGAAGGCTGTCCCCGGGTACTCCGTTGGACTCCACCATTGACTAATCACGAATAGCAACGTCCATGGTTAAATGTGGAATGGCAAACAATCCCTAGCAATGAACACATAATGTGTTGTGCCCACTCACTCCCCATCTCTCTCATTTGCATATTTGGAAGATAAGATGAACATCCAGAAGGACTCAATTCTAGAAGGGAAAGTGTGCATTGAGCATGTAATATTTTGATGGAAAACGCGAAGTTGTGCGGAGAAAGGCGCCCGCGACCGCATGTCAATGGTTGTTAAAGTTCTATCTCACTATACTCTATTGATAACTTGAACAATTGAGCTTTTGTTGTAGTTAGATATGATCCCATGATGTTGTGTGCTTCATGCACGAGTCCACCCAGCTGAACGGCAACAGCCCACCCTGCCCCCCTCCCCCTGATTGTTGGCGCGCAATAGCTCAAAGAGACTGGCACTAGTCTATTCAATGGAAAATTCACGCGCACATGTCTCAAGGGACTGGCATGCTAGTCTATCCACTGAGTTCCCACACGCGCTGGCGAGGTCCGCCGATCAACACCGCAACAAGTAATCTCCATTTTCTTATGAGTAAGACACTAGCGACGCCAAATATACAACATTTTATTGACAGACAATCATAATAGGATGATTTTAAACTGGATAAAACGCATCATATATTTAAATAGGAAAAAAGTACCAGACAATGACGTCACTTTGTATTCTGTAAAAAAGTACTAGACCATGACGTCACTGAATCACTCCGCATGCGGTCACCGAACAACATAGGTGTATCCCAACACTTCGCCAAGAAAATTTCCGAAAAATAACACGCTCATGACCAACATATAGGGCGCCCAAACACTAACGACGCCAAGGATTCAACATTCCACTGACAGACGATAATAAAAGAAAGCTTAGAAGTGTGTAATAAACGCATTGTCGGGTTATTTGTGTGGTCACGTGATCACTGGCTGTCCCCTTGATGCGCTAAGATATTTAACAGGAGATGGCTGAGCGCAGTCAAAATAGCTGGTATCGCGATCAAGATCGCAAAATTCAAAGAATTGGCGCCCGCACGTCAAGTCGAGTGGTACTAGTTGTCACATAGTCGTTTAAATAAAGTTGCATTATGACGTGCTCGGGTCCTACTTGCATATGCAAATAGATATATCACAATACTGCTGTATTTTTTACTCAAAAATGCATAAAGATTGCATTTAGCGATAACACTGCAAAGCACAAAATAGGTCTAACACCTATTGACCAATCAGCACAGAGAATTACAGCAGAGCAGGTGATAATATTAGTTACGCCCTGGTGGAAAGTGCGGTTCTGCCTGATATCCACCCAAAGTCATACAGATCACACTCGGCTCCACCTCGTGGGATCTGAAAAACTGAGGGTGGATAGCAGGCCGGACTGCACTTTCGAACAGGGCATAATGAAATTATCACCTGCTCTTTCATGGTAAGAAAAAAGAACAAATACATCTCATACAATTTAGAAATAACCGGAGGCCAGAACGAGGCTGGTGACCTCTAGGGGTCAGATTAATGGCCAAGTGATAATATCAATTAAAATGGTGGTTTAAATGGTAATATTGAATTCTACTGTTCAATATTGAATCTCCAAAGCGTAAACGGCTACAGGTCTAACACCTATTGACCAATCAGCATAGAGAATTACAGCAGAGCAGGTGATAAATTGTATTCTTAGCTCACACGCCGTAATCGATATCCTATGGTAAACAGCAATATGATATTTTTTTACTAACCGTGGAAGAACAGATGATAAATTCGTTAAAACCTCTTTGAAAGTGCCGTGTGGACTGCTATCCACCCTCAGTCATATCGCACTCGGCTCCGCCTCGTGGGATATGGATGACTTCAGTTGGATAGCAGGCTGGACCGTCCGACCGCACTTTCAAGCAGATTGTAATTAATTATATCTTTACTTATATATGCCTCTAGATATCACATATTTGAAATATCATTTTAATTTGATATAAAAAATTAAGACATAACTATATTCTCATATATGAAATTACATATCTTAATTCCGTATACAGTAATGCCATTCAATTCCTATCCTATATGTGCAGGCAGACCAGGCATAGATTAGCTGACGCCCGTGGCGACACATACACATACTAGTAGTTCCAACACGCATTTGGTCATGAATGTGCATGCACAATCATCTCGACCGTGCAACCTGGCGTGCCCAGGCAAATCGTCTACCGGTCACTGCCAGGCGACTAGTACTGAAATTGATCATCTTTACTGTACATGTATCAATACTCCTAGAACTGGTTGGAGGGTACAGTTGGTTATGCGTTGATGTTCATTGACCGTGAAGACAATTTGGTTCCAATAGCTGAAACGGTAGGTTCAACCATCTGCATCTGAAGTGAGAAGGTCGACTGACCTTTTTTGTTAAAATAGCTTGAACAGAATGATATTTAAAACTGATTGAAGAGGAATGGCCAAACATTCCACTAGTTTTAGTCAGTTACTTCTGAAAATATATACTTTCGTTCAATGCAAAAGAACGTAAAGATTTTTGGAAACCATCTAAACCCTGTCATATTGGTACTCATCGGTTAGCCCTCATAGAGTATTCTCAGATGAGTACCCATATGAAAGGATTTCAGTGATTTTTCAGGATTTTTGCATTACTTTGAATTGGCCAACTTAGTCACCAGCAGCATAAGGGTTAAAAGGAGTTACCCTTATCATCATTTTTGCATTCGATTGAGGACGAGCATGCATAATAGTGTATGTATGTATGGACTCAGTCCACATCGGGTCTGTATATTATTCGTGTTCTCAAGAGTGTGTATGTCTAATTAGTTAAGTCAATAGAGTTACGACTTATGGCGATTTTTTAGTATTGTAGGGTACTTCTACTTACACGTACTATTATGCAGTATGAAATACTTACGACTCGCTTTTATACGATTCGCCTAGCTTATAATTCAGTGCAGTTGGTCAAGGTGCGAGGCTGAAAGTAACCTACTTGAGTTCCACGATCGTAAAAATGCATTTCTACATTTTCTCAAAAGTATTCACACACTACATTAGGTTTTGTTAGTCATAAATTCTCTCACAACGTGCGACAGCGGTAAAATTTATGACAACAATCAGCCACATTATCATCCCCGTCGTGACGAATTATATGGTTGTGCTTCCTTCATCTGCCCGGTATGATGGTACAAGTGTGACATCGAAAAAAACAATTCCAAATCGCAGGAAATAAAAACTGTCATCAGGTTTTTATTTTCTGCTACTTGAACTTGAACAGTTTTATTTTCTGCCGTTTTCAATTTTTTCTATATCCTGCTTTGTACAAGGCTTTATTTTGTACTGTTTGCAAGTTTTCCTTTTCTCCAATTTACAAATTAGTTTTCTCTGTCACACTTGCACCATCGTATCTTTGGCAAGACGTGGCAGATCGATTGCTGCCAACCAGCACTATCGGCGCGCCGGTTATGTTGACTCTCATACTTGGCATGACTGGAGTACAAACGCTGGGCTTGGCGTATGTGTTCTTATTGTCTGTCTTTTTCATGACGTCACAGTTCCATCGTTATTTTTCGCTGACCATTCCAGGTGACGTGTTATTGCCCCTTTAGAATTCCAGGTGACGTGTTATTGCCCCTCTAGAATTCCAGGTGACGTGTTATTGCCCCTTTAGAATTCCAGGTGACGTGTTATTGCCCCTTGTGAATTCCAGGTGATGTGTTTTTGCCACTTTAGAATTCCAGGTGACGTGTTATTGCGTCTTTAGAATTCCAGGTGACGTGTTATTGCCCCTTTAGAATTCCAGGTGACGTGTTATTGCCCCTTTAGAAATCCAGGTGACGTGTTATTGCGCCTGTTGATTTCCTAGTGACAAGCCATTACTGCCATTTAAATGCAGGGGATGTGTTGTTGCTCTTATCGAATTCCACGTGATGAAATCTAGGTGATGAGTAATTGCCCCTTTATGAATTCCAGGTGATGTGCTATTCTCCCTGTAGGATCCTCACGTGATGAATTATTTCTCTGATTAAATTCCAGGCAGTAATGTTTGCGTGTTTTACTATCCATACAACCATACAACGTTAAAGTTTGTACATTGTATACGACGAATCCCTGCTCATGTGGCTCTTTAATTCAAGCTTAGAATAGAGTGATAAGTTGATTCGTATCACGCTAATCTGTACAAGGTCACCGTGTTCGGGTGGTTGGGCACTTGATTTACGTCTAGGTTAAACGGGTTGCTTTCATTGTATGGCGAGTAACTTTCACAAAAAAGGTACTGTTTAAGGAGAGCACTTGGTGAATATGCTTTTGGAGGTTGCACAAATATCAATATCAGAAGTTATAAAAAAATCTTTCAAGAGATCAACTACAAAGAAGTCTGCATCGATCAATACGGACGCTATGTCATGATCGGTCGCCAAATGCTTTAGCACAACACCCGCGATTAATCGAAACTAAACAAAACACAAATAAATAAGTATCAAACATTGAATTTGTCAAAATTAGGGGAATGCCATCCGACAGCTTTGGATCTTGGAATTTCGTTTGTAGTCATTTTTTCTAAAATTTAAAAGTTTATTCTAGTTACTGATCCCATCGCATGATATTCATTATAGTACTGCCCAACTTTGGTTCAGCTCTTAAAACACAACAGGAACAAGTTTTTCCTCAACGAATCGACAAAGTGGAGCCTTGCCTTCGGAATAAGTTGGCTACTGAAACCAGTGATGTCCAATTTCTACTGCTTGACACATGCTAGAATACCTCCAAAAAGGAGAATTTTAAAGAAAGTTTTCATTTTGAAATAAACTTCCCGTATGTATCAAAACATATATTCCCATAAATAATTGCGAAATTTGAATTACTGCATTAGCTAGTTACCATAGCCCCCAACCACATGAGTACACACTTCGATATTTTTTGATAAAAATCATCAAATCTTTGTTGGATCAAATGCTGAAGTCGAAGCAATCGATGCATTTGTTGTGTTCGATGAACCTGCTGCATCGATTGCATTCGGTATATTTGTTGTGGTCGATGAACCTGATGCATTCGATGCATCGGGGGCACTCGATGTATGTGTTGTATGCGATGAACCTGATGCATTTGATGCATCGGGAGAAATGTTCATTTCTGCCGAGGGGATATCCATGGTTGGCATGGAGATTGTAATAGTTTGTGAACTTCCCTCACCTAGCAAAACTTCTGGTTCCGGTCGGTCGTACCCATATCTAATAGGGGGCGCCACTGGTTGTACACTTTCCCAATAGGATGGCGGATTCTGTTCCGTGTACTCGGGAGGTTTCCAGGGAATTCGATTGGCATTGAACTCGACAGTTTGCGATTCGCTCGTGAAGAACACGTCATTATCTTGCCCAGCGGCAGAAGTGTTATTTCGAGCATTCCTCCTCTCCTTCCGTTTCTTGACACAGCAGCAAATGACCAAACAAATCATCCATATTGAGACGGGAATGAACGGCACCAGTTCCCACAGAATAACACTGGAGGTGGTCATGTCTTTGCCGTATTTGCATTCTCTATAGCTCTCTCCTACGCACGCAGTCGACATTGGGTTAATCCTAGTAGGGCTTGCCTTGTAGAACTTTTAGTTACAGACTTGGACGGCAGATGGCAGGTTGAAACCGCATCAGTGACACCTGCAAGAATAAAGAAAATATAGGTCAGTTACACAACGACTCATTTAACATTTTTTTATGCTTGCCATGCATCCTATTTAATCAATAGTTCTACATTTGCATGCAGAAAAGGTAATTACTTGAATGATGTGTACACGACCGCGCACCCGATTCCTCACATCTTAAGGATCATGAACATGTAGCCGTGTATACCCGGGCACCGGGCAACTCTTCTACCAGTCATTGAGAGGCGACCGGTGGACTCATGGAGAAATTAATAATCTTTACTGCATCTTTCTGTCTGCGTGTCATATAGGGCAGAAGAGAGAGAGAGAGAGAGAGAGGGGGGGGGGGGGGGGGTGATGACCAATGGATATGCGTTTAGTTGTTGCCAGCAATCTCACCTGTCCTACTTTCCTATAAGAATACCAAAAATACCACGACTTACGCGTGTGAATGCTTGATGTGTAAAGATTTCTGCTCCACTGGCAATAGAAGGAGTATAAGGAAGTTACTTTTTAACGTATGTGTTGACATACTCAAAGGATGCCTATTTCAGTGCCCATCTACTACCTCGATGTCGTCTAACCAGATATAAGGAATCAACTTCAATGGGAAATGTGCATGCTCTGGATAGGAAGACGTCTATTTAATGAGTCCGTCTTCTACGTCGTTAGCCAGAGGTGTGCAGGGACGGCGTTTGTATTGAATTATTTTGGGTTGTAATTTGACCTAGAATCTGCATTTTTCTGAAGTTTCGAGGTCTTGTTTACAACCACAGAGTTCAGACGGGGACAGCAGGAGGTAACAACATGTTTGACTAGGCTCCGTCTCCCTAAAATGTTAACCTTCCCCGTTCCGAGTTAATCATCCAGTGTGGTGTCGTACCAACACTGTCCTATAGATGGCACCACTTGTGCCTCCTATATCTATACTATACGCTGAGTGACATGCCAAGTTGGCGCCGCCAAGTCAGAAATACAAGAACAAATCTGGCGTCCTGAGGTACTTGCTGCATGGGCAAGGTAATATATATGCAACATACTTGAACATAGATATAGCTAAGACGACCCAGAAAGACCTAATTCAAGGGGTTATATTTTGGATTGAGTGTGTAATATTTTGGTAGGACATGCGAAGTTGTGCGGAGACAGGGCGCCAGTGACCTAGCGTTAGGCGGAGAAGAAATAGGTCTTTCTCACCAAACTCTAGAAGCAACAGCTGATCACCTCCCCACACACTCCTGTGTCCCCGATTTAAGGACGATGGTCAGAATGCATGTAGCTTGTTGACGTAACATGTTCCTTGTTGACAGTGACGTCAGAACGAATCCCTCCACAAAACATTGGGAAAGAAGTTCGATGTGACCTAAGGACACACTGTATTAGTCCATGTATTTGTCAAGAAGATCGTTGCATCACACAGCCATTTAACAGTTTAAAGGGCATGTTCACACTCATGAAGCCAGGAATTCAAGATTTTGCTGGCAGATGATCATATTGGAAGGTTTTAAAGTGCGAAACTGGCGAATTTGTGAAGAATACTGAAATGGAATATTTCAAATTTTGATACGTCATTTGTTGAAAATATACCAATATAACTGAAGTTATGATCAAAATGGTTACCCCTACCCCTATTTTTCCTCTATTTTTGCTGTCTAAGGGAAATTCAATATAGCTGCCAAGATGGCCAAAAAGCAAGCCCATGGGACACGAGTTGGCGCGAGGAACAAAGAAATTAGTAAAATGCAGCACCTCAAGTTTCCAAAAATGTGATTTAAAAAAATGTATCATGAGGGTGCTCGTAAGCCCCCCGTTCCTCCCCTACTACACAAGCAAGCTTACAAAAGACAAAGCGTTTAGACTACCTCTTTTTGAGCTTTCAGGGTTATGTGGCATTTTGTATCTATCTATCATATCATATACTGTAAATCACTTAAGTATAACGGAAACAATACGATAGCGATAATAGCGCTCTGCCCATATGCGCTACTGTAAAATCCCGTCTTTATTAAATTCTTAATTGAACTTGCAGCTGCTGTTCCCGTTCACCGCTATACTTAGATCACGCTATTAAGGGCAGCACCGTAATTACGTTATATTTAAGTGATTTACAGTATTAGAACACCAGAACTATCCAAGCTGTCGTCCAAACTGGGGACAGAGGCCAGAGGAGGGTAAATATTTGAGGATGGTTTATCAAGATAATTGTTCATACGTTCACACATGGGTTAAACATGTTGTATAAATGTTTGCGGAACAGATTGTAAACACATAACACAATATGAACACCTCAAACAACACAGATATCTTGAAAGGACAATGCCTCACGTTCACTATCATCGTTATTTCCTTAAACTGGTATCCTTTTAGTGAAATAAAATTCAATCGGCACGGGCCTTCAGGGAATCCCATACCTGAGTGAGTGTTGAGTACTTTGAGTGAAATGGCTGTATCTAATTTGGAAATGTAAGTTAAATACTTTTTTTTTATTCATAACCAACTTCCGCAATCCCACGGTAAATAGCAGGTAACTCTAATACCTTCTGAAGAGTTTCAGGGTGACAAGGGTCAAGACAAGGTGGTCCAAAGTACGTATGTTGTCCCAAAAAAGGTTATGGTCAGGTGTTATCTGTTTTTGGTAACACAGATACGGCTAACAAAAGGTTTGGCCGTTGAGCTCTTGAGAAGATATCTGTCTCTCCAATACTTAATAGTGCCGATTGTATTAACATCAATGACTACTACTACTACTACTACTACTACTACTACTACTACTACTATTGTTTTTATTATTATCATTATTATAATTAATATAATTATTATTATTATTTTGATTATTATTATTATCATTATTATTGTATTATTATTGTTATTATAATCGTTAATATTATATTATAATTATTATTATCATCATTATTATTATCATTATTATTATTATTATCATTATTATTATTATTATTATTATTATTATTATTATTATTATTATTATTCCACGTACTAAAAATATGCCCCTTCCCTCCAATCTTTAATGGGTACAAGATTCCCGGTCTGGCTTTAAGGAAAGCCCTGGATAACTCAGCTTACTGAATTATCTAATCCATGAACTCTGTACTCAATGAACCAATGAGGCATCATATGTATTGAGCCCTAGAAACTCAACCACGCAAAATCGGTGAGAGTTAATTAACTATGTGCTCAGTCATAGAGTACATTGAGTTCGTTCAATACATGTAGGTGTGAGTATATATACACACACACACACATATATATATATATATATATATATATATATATATATATATATATATATATATATATATATATATATATACATATATGTTTATATGTATATATATATATATATACATATGTATATATATATATATATATATATATATATATATATATATATATATATACATATATATATATATGTATATATATATATATATATATATATATATATTTATATATATATATATATAAATATATATGTATATATATATATATATATATATATATATATATATATATATATATATATATATGTATATATATATATATATATATATATATATATATATATATATATATATATATATATATAATGAAACGGGGCAGTGGGGGTAATAATATTGATCCTCCCTTTTCTAATAGGGAGTGCACGGATGAGCAAAACAAGGTATTTATAAAGACTATAAAAAGTCTAAAATGCTCTACGAAATGAAATACTGGGATGTAAAAATGTGAAGAAAAATGAATAAGAGGGTCAAAAACTTAGAAATGTTGATGGGACATGTGGTATAGGGCCCATGTCCCATGTGTATTGAAACACATGCAGTAATTCTAGGGAATCACCTGTGGCTCACTGAAAACGGAGAGAATGTGTATTTGCACTGTAATGAATGAGTGCGTCTAACAGGTACTAATAGTGTAACAGTAAGGTTTGGAAGCTGCCCGTCTAGCTCTCCATAGATCGAGAAATAGACTACACAATCCGTCAAATGAATCCCTCATGGATCTACTCAAGATGGTATCAACTATGAACAATTTTGACTTTGCAGATAGACACTACCTACAGGTGGGTGGTACTGCCATGGGGACCAAAGTGGCCCCATCGTTCGCCAACACATTTATGGGCTGGTTCGAAGATGTATATGTATACACATATCATAAACAACCATACATATGGGTCAGATTTATCGATGACATCTTTGTCATATGGGTCCATGGACAATCACAATTGGATGATTTCATCCATTATCTTAATAACTGTCTTCCCTCCATCAAATTCGAGGCGGAAAGCTCATACGATTCAGTTAACTTCCTTGATGTTACAATCAACCTTTCCCCAGAAGGTCAGATACACACTGGCTTATACACCAAGCCAACGGACGCACATAACTATCTTAGTTATCAGTCTTATCAGCCACCCTCCCAATTGTAAGGACAGCATTCCCTACAGTCAATTTCTTCGCGGTCGAAGACTATGCAGTCGCAACAATGACTTTGTGACAGAATCTAGAAAGATGGTAGACTACTTCCGCAGGGCAGGATACCCGAAAAAACTATTACAAGAGGCTTTTGGCAAAGTGTTCAAACTAGATAGATGCTAATTACTCCAATACAACACGTCTGACCAAACAGACGCAGAAGATGAGAAACGATTTTTCCTCATCACCACTTTCCATCCCAGTGGAAACATTTTAGACCAATTCATTTCTAACAATATAGATCTACTAGACCGGTCTAGTGCTACAAGAGGTTTATTAGATTATAGAATCATGAAGGGTTACCGCAGACCCAAAAATCTCTGTGATATTATTATTAGAGCTAAAACTACCAATCCTTGGGATGTCCCCATAGCCCCCAAAATCAAGAAACCTGGAGATGATCCAGATGAACGAGCGTGTACCAAGAGAAATTGTAGATACTGTGTCACTATCAACCTGGGGGGTAGGATCCACTGCCCCATTACAAATACCTTTTACACGACAATTCGGAAATGTAACTGTAAAAGCAATAATCTGATTTATGCTATTAAATGCAAAGTATGTACTAAGACATACGTAGGTCAGACTAAACGAGGACTTCATTCCCGACTTTGTGAACACTTCAGAAACATACAACAAAACAACACACTAGTACACAGCGTAGGGAGACACTACAACGAAGCAGGGCATAGAGGTATAAGAGACTTGGAGGTTTTCGTATTACAATTCACTAGAGGGCACCCAGACAGTGACCTATCGCTCTCTAGAAGATTAGAGATAGAACAAGCCTGGATCAGTCGCCTCAGAAGCAAGATCCCTGAAGGCCTTAATGTTTTCAATAATAAAAACAAACAAAATAAAACCACCAAGCCATACCATCAAACACAATGAAATCATATACACACATACATATTTTATTGCCAAATTAGCTCATAGCAAGTATCCAGATCAAATCAAATTGTATTTTAGTTTACAATATACAATTAGAGGAGTTTATTCTGCATATTATATTATACTATATCATATTATATCATATTAGATTATCTATTCTTCCTTCTGTCCACTTTATTACATCCTACTTTACTGTTACACTATTAGTACCTGTTAGACGCACTCATTCATTACAGTGCAAATACACATTCTCTTTGTTTTCGGTGAGCCACAGGTGATTCCCTAGAATTACTGCATGTGTTTCAATACACATGGGACATGGGCCCTATACCACATGTCCCATCAACATATCTAAGTTTTTGACCCTCTAATACATTTTTCTTCACATTTTTACATCCCAGTATTTCATTTCGTAGAGCATTTTAGACTTTTTATAGTCTTTATAAATACCTTGTTTTGCTCATCCGTGCACTCCCTATTAGAAAAGGGAGGATCAATATTATTACCCCCACTGCCCCGTTTCATTATATTTTTCAATATTTTGGGGGTAACGTATTGACCGTCCGGGGTCCGTCTAGGACCCTTTAATCACTCTTATCGTACCACGTACGCGGGAACCCAGACGATTCTAACCATCTGTCATGAGAGGATCCCATCTATATGAGATCCGTCTGACAATGGTCTAACATGACAGTTGTGTCACATGCGACCATAGTCCCAATTGCATCCTAGCCTCTGATGAGTCTCAATATAGACGAAACCGCTATATTTTAGTATCCGCTATCGGATAATAGAGAGCGCAAGAGACACTTGGCGCCATAAACACCGTCGCCTACGAGCGGCGTTGTAACCCGTATTCTGATTGGCTCATGAGAGAAACGCGCATGTGAAGACTGACGTCATAGCCTCAGTAGCGGTTAGGCATCCAAGCCGATAAGTTGATTTACAACACTTTAGCCACTGCTACGTTCGAAAACTATATATATATATATATATATATACTTTCAAAGATCAAACGGCACGGTATGGTTAATTGTGAGAAAAACATGATCCGTAGTTTTTTTTTCCTGTTTCAATATCTGGCCGTATGATAGTATTAAAGAGTGCATTGCTTTTGTGTTACACACCTTGGCAACACCGCCAAAAAACCCTACTAAAATACCTGACGCAAATTTACTTGTAACTGGAAGGAAGATCAGCTTATTCAAGAATTATTTCCACTGCTTGGTCCAAATTGCTATTGGATAACATGGCATTACTGTTGTAGTACTCTTGCCACTAGATGCTTTGAAATCCTGCGGCGTGTAGATGTGTACTGTGGTAATGACTTCAAAATCAATCTACTAGTAGACGAAACGAGGATACAGAATGAACATCATTACTCTATACATTTTAGGAAAAAAACATTGTTTGATTATGTCACTCATTCTTGCAAATCAGACATTAATAATCAATTTCAGATGATACAATTCCAATGCTTGGCAAATACCATATATATATATATATATATATATATATATATATATATATATATATATATATATATATATATATATATATATACATACATAAATATGACTCTTTCCGTAGTAATAAGTATGCCCCGTGATTCCTTTGAAATACCTTTAAGACTGATGTGATCCTATAATTGACATATCGGTGCTGTACTTTATGGATCGCGTTCTGTATCCTTCGTGTTGGTAGTTTTACCATTTATTTCAAGTAACTAGTTTCAATCTGGTCTCAATTTGGCTTAAACGGTGAAAGTAAACACTAATCACTATTCTAACTCGCTCCGATGTTTGCAGTGAACGAGATTCGTGTAGGTGCTTTGTCCTCTTGCCTAAACAGTAGACTAAATAAGGCTCTTATGAAGCATATATAACACGTATGTCATAAGACATGACTTTACAATACGTGGGGGTAGTGGGTACGATTTGAGTACATAGGTGAACCATAGTGGAGATCAAACTAAGTGCGAAACCCAAACTAGGGTGCGTCTTAAATGATTTTTTTTGTCAAAATAGTTAACAGGTCATCCAAAGCACACTTGGGCGGCTGCGAACGCCAAGGTGGTTCGAGGGATTAATTTGAACCCCTCGAGGAATTAAACTTAAGGTTTTAGTATATGACTTCATAATGATGTTATGTCTCCTTTGATTGTCGAATAGAATGAGCTACAACTTGTTGCCAAAAACGAATGTCGCACTCTGATCACCTTCAAGTGGGTTGGCATGGTGGCTATATACAAGTGCCGTGTTGTGAAGTTCTGTAAATGGTTACCTTGCAACTCGAAAAATCCTTATTAAGACATTTCTAAAATATTTCCAAATGGTGCTCTCGACAAAAATGGCTTTAAATAGCTTTAAAGTGTGCGGCTGGGATCATTTTTTCATAATTAACATAGCAAGGAGTAATTCATTGACCGCTTGCTGTCTCCTAGGATAAAGAAAAGAAGTGTTTGGTCATCTAAGCTGTCTCTCACAACTATCCGGATGCGGATCACGGGCAGACAAGTGTGAACGTTGCCAGTGACTTGGAGTAAGTTGGTATATTTCCTATACCACAAAGCTGGCTAGTGTCGACAAAGTTAATTTAGGACTTAAAAAGGTGACGATAATCGAAATTCAAAACTCTATCATTAACATGGTGTTGTGCAAATCTGTATCTATTTAATTTGCATTATTCGTGTTTGGGATATTTCTTAGAGCTTCCTTATAACATAACGTGGTATCCCTGCATCCGGAGAGAGAGAGAGAGAGAGAGAGAGAGAGAGAGAGAGAGAGAGAGAGAGAGAGAGAGAGAGTACACAACTAAAATATCCGACCTCCCTCTCTTGTCTTGTGGGTTTTTTTGTTTAGGGGAGTTGAGGTTTTGAGGCGTGCACACTCATCTAAAATGTCTCATTATGACGTGAAGAAAGCGTACTTACCACATACTATTGACAATGAAATGGTGGGTAGGAAAGTAGGCCGCGGCCAGGTAGGTATTGCACCACATAACAAACACCCAGAAACGCTGATACGTATAACTGGTACTCGTATGTTTGTGGCAGTGCTAGTTTATGTATGCTTGAATAGGAGTCGATGATATGACCCAGTTGCGTGTACATCTAGACACATGTACTTTATAATGGTAAAGGCAATCAACACCTTTTTATGAGTATTGATAAGGCGCCCTGAACAGTTGGGCACAGGCGCTATCTACTTTGCTTTTCAATGTGTTTCACTTACACGGCGAGCCAGCAGTCGTCAACATCTGGCGCTGGATATCGGTATTCGATCGCTTGGTGGAAGCTGTTGTACATATGGTAGACCATAGAACGTGACGAGTGTCAATACAATGATGCTCTCTCTATTATCATTTTACTATGCATATGATCTATGCTAGCGCAATGTCCCTTTTCATAGAAATACCTCGCATATTTTGTCTGTAGGTGAGGGAAGCTACGAGCTTTTTGGATGCTCTGTTCTGCCTTGACGGAGTCCTTCGTTTCCTTTTCCTTCGTTTCCCAGAAATAGTGATTCGTTGATGTTTGTTGTTTTACTTGTCCCTCAAAACAGTAGGTTGTTTACAATTCTTATCCAATGGCGGTGATCTCCTACCCACCTGTCTCGAAACTTCCAGCGAAGAAGCTTCTCTTCCGACAACACCTGCGGGTTGTTTGGAGGTCAGTGGTGGACAAATATGTCCACCCAGCTTATTTTTAACCACCCCAGTACCTATTCACGTTGTCCGCACGGGTGTCCGTCGCTGTCCAAACAATGGAGACTCGACGCAGATACTGCACTAGTTGCTGGAACTTCTAGCAAACCCTTTCAATTCCGATTACGACTGCCCTAGTTCGGTAGTCATGCAGTGCAGAGCGAGTTATATATACGGTAGATATCACGGGAGAGAGATGGGGCGCCGCGTGACATGCTCTAGCTATATGGGGATAATAAAAGCCCGATGTCATACCTGACTGACTCTGGCCGGGGACGAACGTGAGAGCAGTCAACTGTGAAATGCTGTTCAACGCCACCAGGCGGCGCACGGGAAAACACGTTTTGTTTTGTTTTGTTGACTATTTTTGTTTTCTTTAATCAGTGACCTGTAATACATATATCTATATATATTAATCTATATATCTCTGGTTTGATACTAGTTTACCCAGCATTTCCTAGGGTGCTGACCCTCTGTGACAAATGTAGCCTAGTCCTAGGCCAAGAAATTTATTTCAGGTCTTTAATATCTTACCTTTATTTTTTTATAACATTCTAAGATGTCTACCCATATTTAGTTCTATATTGGCTCACCAGGGGGCCAGCATGGGTTCATTTGGATTTCTTGACTGATTTATATGATTCTGACTGACCAGTGTGCCCACCCATGGTGCCATCTATCACAAGCCACTGGAACTAATACCTAGACATTAAGCAAATGATAGAGATCAGAACAGAGAAAAGAATGATCTAATGAAATCATAGACTAGGAGCTAGTCTAGGACAAATGATGTTATGTATGTATGTATGTATGCATGCATGCATACATATAATTAGTGAATATACCCAAAGGAAGCTGTAGTGTATGTGATATATCCCCCAAAGAAGCTATGGTGTATTTGATATATCGAAGTGTTGCGAGGTGACGCCGAGCAACCCCGAGGGTATCACTTACGCCACAGCTTCCGAGGGGTGTATGTAGCTTTTGTAGGGATCCACAGTGGCCTAGTGGTTACGATGCCTGGCCGGGCTCACAAGCGTGAGTTCGCAGGTTCGACTCTCTGCTGGATCCCCAAGCGGGTTAGCCTGGTCGCTATATACATGTGCGGGGTTGTGGAGGGCTAGCTATGGTACTTCGTAGAGAGAATGGAATCTATTACCGGTTTCGGGTTTCTATCTCGTCGCGATATAACCTAAACTGTTGAAAGCGACGTAAAAAACTCCTTCCTTCCTTGTCGCTTTTGTACCACAGGTGACTGCCTTCCGCCAATCAAAGGCATCGGAAAGTGTGGGTTATAGGGCATAACCTACACTTTTTTATTCTTTGTTCTCTAAGCTGCCTGAAAGCAAAAGGTGTTACTCAAGTATAATAAGTATTGAAACCTACTAGTGCCTGCGGTGTTTGGCAAGAAAGGATTACAGGATTCAGCCTACTGCTTCTTCTCTCTCTAGACATCATCTCTCTGATGTAATCTTGCCTACCACCACCCTCCCATTTGTAACAACTAAGGATACCTTGCTTGTAACACCAATTAGTGGTCTCGAAAAGAGTGGGTTATATAACATAACACACGCTTTTTAAGCCTTGTGGTTACTCTGCTAAGTCTCGTAACAGCTCGGGAATATCGCATACACCTGAGCTTCGTTGGGGTCTATCTATCACTTATAGAGCCCCATTGTCTTTTTACACACCTTTATATTTTCAGAACAGGTGACAGTATGTAAGTTGGGGACGCACACATATGTTGCTAGGGCTAAAACGAAAGACTTTCACAAACAATCCCCTGACAGACAGTACAATATGACATACATCTCCACTCTAGCATTTACACTGGCTACGAGGCTTCGCCCATGGTATAACTGTGGTACAAATATGTAGTATGCATGTTTGTAATATGCTTATGTATGTGTGATTATTGGCACTAAATCCATTGAATAAACCATCACATAACGGTACATTTATTTGATAAACAGGAGTGGAGCAACTTAGCCAGCAGGTGAAGTAATACCAAGAGCAGGGGTGGATCCAGGATTTCTGTAAAGGATTTCGTTCTCTAGGTTGCTGTTCGCTTTGACATAGAGGTATAGATCGTCAACAATTATATCATAGTCAAAACCAGAGGAAAATAGTGACATATATATAAACCAAGAAAATTACTATTTTCAATTGCCAATGGGAGGGGAGGGGGGTTCGGACACATTTACGCTTCGTAACACTTAACACTTTAGCTGCTGATCCGTAAACATACACATATTAGTTTTGAATCTACGTCCGTATGTAAGTAGACAAAGGCAGTGTTTGAGCAATCGCTTAATCTTGTATTGGCCTGCATAGCTAGTAGCCTTTCCCGAGGGGGTGGTATATACTTATCCCCCGGGGCGGTAATCTGTATAAGTCAACAGCAAGTCATGGCAGAGTTGTTGTTATACCTAGCAGAAAGGCTTTAGGTGATGTAATATCCAGATCAGAAAGGATATCTTTAGTTTATTCAAGAGCCTACTATTTAACAGAAGTTATTCACACAAGCCGCCCCTATTTCCGAGCGATTTAGCCCGTCATACGCCGACCAGTCGTTTTGCCTAAACACTATTAACATATCCAGGGTTTTATTGTTCATAGCTAGCGGCATGTGCAAAAATAAGCCCATGCATGGTTGGTTTTACTCCCGATTTCAGCGCCACGATAATTTGGCTAGTGAAACATTTGGGCACACTTAAATGTAATACTCTTTCTTTTGTAGTCAAAATCTACTACCTCTGAATCACCACAAATCACCTTCTTGAATGATAAGCTACCACATATGCAATGAAACAAACAACGAATGCAAGAACAGGCTAGTCACGCACCCCACCATACTGTTAGTGAAGGAAGGAATTGTTTGACGTCGTTTTCAACAGCTTATGTCATATCACGGCGAGATATAAATCCGGAACTGGGAAGAATATCCCCCTCTACGAATAGTTTCAAAGGGCCTTTCAGTTGCAGAAGCACCATAGACAGCCCTCCACAACGCCGCGCATTTTACAGCGACCAGGCCAACCCGCTTGTAGGTATCCAGCGGAAACTTGATCCTGCGACCTCACGCTTGGCAACCAGACATCCTGACATTTTAAGGAAGACAATGCTAATTTTCTTCTGCTCTTTAGATAAAAGAAAGCAACCATTGCATTGTATGGATTAGATTATTGCGGTTTTGATTTTAAGTTCATTGTATACATGTTACACATTAGAGAACATTTTACTGATGTATGTCAAATATCATTAGGGATCGGTTAGAGGTATGTAATAGAGAATGCTATTCCTATATTTTCCTTGCCTTTCATTGTGCGGGGGAGACATTCCTATTTGCATCTAAGCTGTGACCGGTTTATGAAAAGCTGGTTTGCAAACTATGCTCACAGGTGATATAGACATTCAGGAAGCCAGTTTATATCGTCACTTTCATGGAGTCACTTCATATCGTCTAGAGCCACTTTGGCTTAATAAAAGACTATGAATCTTTTTATGTAGAAATAGAAAAAACAACACGAAAGGTCGTATCCCATTGTTCGTTACACAGGCCATTTGGTTCGGTTTGTTGGCAGGCATTGATCTATTCCCGTATCTTCAAATATTCAAATAGGCCAGCTGGCCATCATGTTTATTTATGCATTCAAGTAGTTTCCCAAAATCCATTACCATCGAGTTATTGGAGTGCATGTGCGATAATTGATTTGAGTGCATGAGCCCATATGACTGGGCAGTCTATGGCATTGCAAAACAAACAACGTAACATTTAAATCTAACGCAAGTCAATTTGTCTTCTTCCACAAATAGTATACACGACAGAGTATCAAACTTGAACCATATGAAATAAACAAATATGTTGGACGAGATTCGAAATCCATGATGAATGAGCAGAGAGACGGAGTTCAACAAAATGCACCATCAGGCCATCATTTCCTTTGGCGTGTTTGGCATGATCATTGTCATTATAGATGGAATAATAAATAACAATATAGATGAGAGTTCGTCGCAAAGTCCTTAAATAGCAAGATTCTTAGGTAAGGTCACATTTTCTAATTTCATTACCCAATCAAGTACACAGATATACAAATTGTGTGAGAGAATATTATTGCTTTCGTTACGTAATGAAATAAAAGGTGCTAGTGATTTGGGTGTAGGCGGTGGTTTTTACTGGGTTCTCCAGTTTCCTCAACTACTTACCACTGGCAAGTCCAACTTAGCCACAGTATGGCAGAATAGGTGACAATGAATGAATTCCTGAATTCAAGCTGGCAATAATTCTTTGGTTGAGGAAAGTGATAAAGTTACTAGTGACTGGTGTTTTCCTTGGTTACTTTGGTTTTCTCTCTCCAACACACCCAGCGATTCACCTTGGATTCCTTAGGTCCTCCAACTAAAACTTAAGCATGAAAACAACTAAAAACCAAATAACTTCTCTGAATAAGGTGTGACCGGTTTTAGCCCCCCCCCCCCCCCCCCATATTTGTTGACATCAAGATGAGCTTTTACCAAGTATGGAATTCTAGATACTTAGTAGTCTGTCTTATATGAAGTTTTGGACTTACTATGTGTAGCTGCTTCATCCCTACCAATCATTTAGTGCAAGGGCAAGGTGGCCGGCTGGTAATTGTTAAACTTTCCTGCTAAAGGTGTTATTGCAAACAGCCTGAGTGCCCAGCATTACATAAAAATAATCCTTGAAGGATGTTAATATCCCATTTACTAGGTTGAGTAACCACCGAAGTTATTGTTGGAGTATTTCAACCTCATATAACTCTATCCACAAAAAGTTGCATAACTACAGAGCAATAGGGTGAAGCTTTCCGAACGAAACACACACCAACATGTTAAGTGCACTTAAGGGTCAGCCTACTTTTGGAGTCATTTTTGAAAAGGATTGAAGGGGAACTATTAAGGTAGTAACTTTCTCAGTACTAGGGCCCTTTTTGAAAGTTGAATATATGAAAACTTAGTTAACAGAAAACAACAACTCTTATAACATCCTGACAAGAGGAACTTATGTTTCTTTTTTGTTGGTGAGTTTTTGCTCAGACTATGAGATAGATATCCCTCCCCAACCTCTGTATTTGTAATCCCTAAGTTTGTCTCTACTGTATTATAAGTTTATCTGTTCCATTTAATGTTTTCTGTTCCGTTTGATATTATTTATTTGTTTGTAAAAATATTTGTATTTTGTGTAATTTTGCGCCGGCGTGCGCAGTCAATAAATATACAATACAATACAATACAATTGCTCCGATGTCGTCACTTTTTACGGTCCCAAACCCACTTTCTAAACTCATTAATGTGGTCACGCGCCTTTCACCGCAGACGTCAGTATTTTGGTTGTCAAAACGCTTCTCAATTACAGACTTCAGAGTTTGACAGCACCATTAACTAGCTTTTAGCCCTAGCTTTTATCTATCACATTTAAGTCAATGCTCAAACCCAGATACGGACATGGGACCTGTTAATTGATTATTCAGTTCAGACAATTGCCACATGAACAGGGATTGTTTATGCAGTACGCAGTATTTTGGACTGACCCCCCTATATACCATGGTGCCCCCAATCCATAAAGAATGACATTCTGAATCTGGCCTAGGAGACGGACTCACAGCATCAGTGAGGGAATTAATATGATTGTTGTAACATCGTTCTGCACCAGCGTTTGGCGAGCAGGACTCAGTTAAAAAATCTCGTAGTGTCTCACAATGCTCGCCGGACAACGGCAGACATGGCGAACTATTTTTAGACTGTCCTGATCAAGGTGAGCTTGCCGCGATGTTGCGTAACGAAAATCTCACCCTACAGGACGTAATTCGCTCAATGCTACTGTTACAAACTTCCCTGTCCCATTCCTTCAATGCAAAACTACATCGTTTGGAATCAAATTTGGCTAGAAAATTTGATGATAGACTAAATGGGGTGGACGAACATTTGATCCAGGTGGGATCCAACATTGAGCAATTGAAAGGAGACCTGGCTAACACAGATAGTGAACTAGCTGACGTTAAAAGGAAGGTTACCACCCTAGAAGGAACTGTTCAGGATAGACCCTCCCCTCCAAGTCAGCTTGGGCTTAATATCGTCCTACATAATTTACCAGAAACAAACAATGAAAATATTGATAATAAGGTAAACAACGTGCTCAAAGAGGGTATCA
Organism: Maea johnstoni; assembly: GCA_963942565.1. Taxonomy (NCBI): domain Eukaryota; kingdom Metazoa; phylum Annelida; class Polychaeta; order Spionida; family Magelonidae; genus Maea; species Maea johnstoni. Next base: position 36,658,370 of record OZ012690.1, read on the forward strand.
AATTACAAAATATAACTGTTGAAAGTGCCGAGAGGAAAAAATCCTATAAAAGGAATGCTCCCGGCATTGTGGTTGCGAAACTAAAAAATGCAGAAGACAAGAAGCAGGTCATGCTCAATAAGAAAAAACTGGCAGATTCAAGAGTATATAATGAAGTGAGCATATCACATGACAAACCCCTGCAACAAAGAGTGCAGGAGGCAAATTTGCGTACTCTCGCTGCTGCTGTCGGGGAAAATAAACTAATCGTTAAGGGCAGCAGAATACTCCAGAGACGTAACCACAAAAGTGCCAGAACTACATCCCCAAGTAGACATTCAGAGCAGGAAACTGGCAACCAGGCCCCTAGCACCTCTCAACGTCCTAATCAACCCCAGACACGCAAATCTGGCCATAGAACTCGGGCTGCCAGTCCACCTAGTGCCGCTGCAAGTAATTCCAAAAATACTTACTACTAGGTCCGTTGTGGTTTCTGGAACGTGCGAGGATGGAGTACAAATATACATTCTGACAATTACCTCCTTAGACTGCGATCGTTAGAATTTTGTGATCTTGATGTTATTGGCATAGCAGAAACTCATCTCAAAGACTCACAGACATTATTGGTCCCAGGATACAGCTGGTTTAACCATCAAAGGAAAGAAATTCATCGCAAGGCATGGTCTGGTTCAGGAGGGGTGGGATTTCTTGTCAAAACGTCCTTATTTGATATGTTTGACGTTACGGTATTGGATAAAGATGTTGACGGTATTCTTTGGTTAAAATTTAGTGCCCGCCATGCTACTTACACTTTTTGCACCTGTGTCTGTTACTTACCTCCACAGCGATCTTCTCGTTCAGTCCCTGTTGATGATTTTTATGGAGATCTAATCTCCCAAGTTCACAGATTCCAAAATTTGGGAAGTTTCTTCATTTGTGGTGATCTAAATGGTCGACTAGGGGATAGAGAGGATTTTATAGCTGGAGTGGACGAGGTATCAGAGCGAGATGTAATTGACTTTACAGCAAATGGATATGGGGATGCATTACTGGAATTTCTATGGTCAACTAACTGCTGCATTTTAAATGGTCGAAATAATAGTAAGAATGATTTTACATGTATAAATGCTATTGGTCATTCAGTTGTAGACTACTGTATTGTCCCACATGAAAGTTTGAACCTATGCTCAGGTTTTCAAGTCCTGAGGGCTAGAGAGCTAGTAGACCTATCAAATTGTATATCTTCAGATGGTGTCATTCCGGCCCATGTCGTACCAGATCATTCTTTGTTATCGTGGAATTTTAACATGACGCATCCTTTATTTCAACTGAACAACTACCCTGATACTCACAAGGTTACTTTCACAAAATATGAAACCTCACAGGTGCCAGTTAATTTTCTGATGAATCCTGAATGCACCGATTTGGTTAACAGGTGGATCAATCATATTAAGGATGGAGTTCAAACACAGGAGTCCATGGATAATTTGTATTCTGACTTTGTGAAATCGGTTTCAGTTGAAATGGAAAGATTGGTTCCCTTTAGAGTGATAACAATGCAGGATGGTGTCAGTAACAAAAAACGGCGGAGAGGTAAACCTTGGTGGTCCGATCAACTTTCTAACCTATGGAATATTTTATGTGAAAATGAGAAAGCATGGTCTTTAGCAAAAGGAACGGCTAAAGCCAGACTTAAAATGATAAGAAATGCATCACAAAAAGATTTTGACCGAGAGGTACAAAAATGTAAACGTAGGTATTGGTGTAGGGAACAGGAGCATCTAAGAGATATCCATAGTAACAACCCGAAGCAATTTTGGAATTTTGTAGGTAACTTGGGTGTCGGACAAGAACGTAAAAAGGGCATCCCTATGGAGGTTCTCTTACGGGATGGTTCTATATCAAGAAAGAAAGAAGACATTTTAAGTAAATGGAAGGAAGATTTTAGTAATCTACTGAATCCAGAAGATATCTCTGGTGCTCCTCCCCCTGATGTATCACACATACCTTCCACTGTTCCTGACCCTCTGATGAATGCCCCTATCACCAGGTCTGAGTGACAAAAAGCAGTCAGACGTGCCGGTAAAGGCAAGGCCTGTGGGTTTGATAGGATTCCAATTGAATGTTTAGTAAATGAGAATGCAATAAGTTTCATGCTTAATCTTTTCAATCGTTGCTTAAATGACGGGATAATTCCTTCATCATGGAAGAAAAGCATAATCCAACCGATCCTGAAAAATAAAGACGAAGACCCACGTATGCCTTCTAACTACAGGGGTATTTCTTTAGCCTCAGGGATGTATAAGCTATATTGCTCAGTGTTGAATCATAGGCTCACCTCATGGGCAGAGTCAAATGACATTTTAGCTGATGAGCAAAATGGTTTTCGTCAAGGTCGGTCTTGTCCTGATCACCTCTATGTTTTATCAGAGATAATTCAGACGAGAAAGCAACAAAAGAAAAGCATGTTTGTAGCTTACATTGACTTCAGCCAGGCATTCGATAGAATAAATAGAGTGTTCCTCTGGCAAAAACTTACAAAAATGGGCCTTGAAGGGAAAATACTGCAGGCCATTAAATCTCTTTACGAAAATGTTGAGTCCAATGTTCGAATTAATGGTCATATGTCAGATTTTTTCAATGTTAGCTCTGGCTTAAAGCAAGGCTGTTTACTCTCTCCTCTCCTATTTAGTCTCTTCATAAACGACATGGTGAGAAAGGTCAATGCTCTCGGAAAGGGCGTCCCTCTAGGTCCTTATGAACAAATTAGCATCCTTCTTTATGCAGATGACATAGCCTTGATTGCAGAATCTGAAGAGAATCTGCAAGATATGCTAGACCTGTTAGGTGCTTGGTGTCAGGAATGGGGCCTTAAGGTTAATCCCAAAAAGAGTGAAATTATTCACTTTAGGAACCCCTCAGTGCCAAAAACTCCATTTCAATTCACTTGCGGTAACCTTGAACTTAGGGTGGTCACAAAGTACCGTTATCTTGGTTTATGGTTTAATGAACACCTAGACTTCAAGGTTACAGCTTCAGAGGTGGCTAAATCTGCTCATCGAGCACTTGGCCTCCTCATCTCAAAGTTTAAGCTCTGTGGAGGGATGCCTTTTGACTGTTTTACTACCCTATATGAATCTTTAGTATTGCCCATCATTTCCTATGGTGCTGCTATATGGGGAACCTCTGAATTCAATTGCATCAATTCTGTACACAATCGAGCATGCAGGTACTTTTTAGGAGTTGGTAAATACACCCCAAATGCTGCAGTAAGGGGTGATATGGGATGGAAGACCCCATTACACCACCAATGGCTGTGTGTGACGAGAATGTGGTGCAGACTAAGTGTTCTGCCAAATGAGCGTTTGACCAGAAGAGTGTTTCTGTGGGCAAATAACCAAGCCCAAGGAAATAAGAAAAACTGGGCTTTTAAAGTGAGGAAATTCTTTATTTCAAACCAATCACCTCATTTGGCCAATGTTGAGCACCTCCACCTGGCGGAAATGGTAATTCCTAATGTAGATTTAATTCTGTGGGAGGCCGAGAAGGTTAAATGGCTCACTTCAATAAATCGTGAGGAAGCTCGGCATGGTGTGGGTAAAAACAAACTGAGGTCTTACAATACCTTTAAAACAACTTTTGAAGCTGAAACCTATGTTAGAGCTAATTTACCCAGAGCACAACGTAGGGCTCTAGCCCAATTTAGAGCTGGGGTTGCACCTCTGGCACTAGAAACAGGCCGCTATCAGGGCTTACCAGTGAGTGAAAGGATTTGTTTTCACTGCAAGTCGCTTAATAGAGAAACTGTTGAAGATGAAAAACATGTCATTCTTACCTGCCCTCTTTATAATGCACAGCGAGCAACTCTATTTACAAGACTAGAGGAGTCAATCCAAGGGTTTTCTTACATATCAGAGGAGCAGAAATTCAAAACAATACTAAGTGATGGTAATAATGTCAAGCAATGTGCCAGCTTTCTTAAAACCATCCTCGAGATTAGAAGATCTGAATTGATGAAACCACAGGGACACTGAATGTGTCTTATAAACTTTTAAAAGATTTTTAAATGCATCTATGTTTTAACATCTCTGTGTGATATGTACTATTAACTTGCTTTAATGTCTCTCATAACTCTTTTAAGAGTGGTCAGTATATTGAACGTGCATGTTTTTATCTGTCTGTAATATGTTTATTCATACTGAGTGAGACTTTTAATAAAGATTTTATTATTATTATTATTATTATTATTATAGGATTAAAATTTCATTAAAGCAGGTTGATAATCAATTAAATGTACTTTTAAATTGCTAAGCTGTCCAGCCTTTGTCAGCTGGCTCCGTTTTTAGGATGGTCACATTTACCTTTAAGCTTCACTTCTGCCAAGTATAGAGCATTTGGTCCATTAGTAAACTAAGGGCTTGACTGACAGGAAAAGGGTAAAGCTAAGCCTTCGTCAGAATATATCTTTGCTTTAGGACAGTGAGGAACTCAGTTGTAGAAATTTAAGTGTAATGTATGGCTTTTCCAAGTCTTCTATTTCAGGTGTGATTAAAAGGAAAACTGAGCACATAGGCGCTTTTGATTATGATGCTACCCAAGATGGGAAAAGACAGGAACGCCGTGGATATGTAGAAAGGATAGTTTTAAGAGTGGTTACAGCAATACAAGAGACCTCGATTCGCCGAAATTTGGACCTCTAATTCACGAAAAAAAAAATCTTTTACTGTGGTACCCCTTTTGCGTACTCATATAATTTTAAGCATCTAAAAGCTGATTGGACTTTTAATGCAAATAATACCACATGTTAAATCCCTGTTGGTAACGCCAAATAGTGGCCACTATGCCGCTAGTAGATACTCATAACAGCCCCTCTATCAAGGACACCCCATTGTATATATATATATATATATATATATATATATATATATATATATATATATATATATATATATATATATATTTATATATATATATATATATATATATATATATATATATATGTATGTATATGTATGTATATATGCACACACACGTTCGTGCATATTGATGGTTGGATGGATTGCTTGAAATATGGATTTTTTCGCCCTATACCTATCTCAATGACTAGCTTTAGTGGACTACCCAAAACATAATACATGTACAATCAGTGAATTGCAGATGGCACCATATGGCTTCCCTATTTCTAGTAGTTTCATCAAACCTCTCTTACACCAACTTGGGAGAAACGTAAAAATGTGAACTAACCTGACCACCCTGACCACTTTGTGATAACGAAAAGAAAAAGGCAGTTTCAAAACAGTATGAATGACAGCCTAAACTCTAGGCTTTACACTGACTGTGACCATGGAGTAATGAATAAGAGAGTGGTGACCTGAAATAACCTCTGAAGCAGTACGATGAGTTCCAGTATGCTGTAGCCATGGGTCATGTGCTACCCTATAATAATAATAATAATATTGTCATTTGATATTGCGCCCTTTCCATATAAACATGCTCAAAGGCGCATTACATTCATTGTCAGAGGATAGATGTTGATATCACATAGTTATTTGATAAATACATCTTTGAACAGATGTGTTTTCAATTGTCGTTTGAAGATTGCCACACTCCCAGCTGCCCGAATATTATTTGGGAGCTGATTCCATAGTTTTGGGGCACAGGCACTAAATGATCTGTCACCGTAGGTTTTCATGTTGGTTCTCGGCTCGCAGAGTAAGTTCTTGGATGTTGATCTCAGTGTCCGTGGTGGGACATACTCTTTCAGCATTTCCCTCAGGTAAGAGGGTGCAGTTCCATGCAAACACTTGTACGCCAGGAGAAGAATCTTGAATTCAATTCTCTTCCTGACTGGTAACCAGTGAAGTTCCTTTAGTACTGGAGTGATATGGTCATACTTCTTTGTGAGTGTGATCACCCTGGCGGCATTATTTTGTACTCTCTGGAGCTTACATATTAGCTCTTCAGGTATTCCACAGAGAAGTCCATTGCAGTAGTCGAATCTTGAGGTTACCAGGGATATGACAGCACCTTTAGTTGATTCTGCAGTCAAGTATTTTCTGATCCTTCCAATGTTTCGAAGGTGATAGTTTGCAGATTTGACTGCCTTTGACACATGTGCGGCCATATTCATGCTTGGATCAAAAACAGAGCCCAGATTGCCGATAGGTATATTGAGAATCTTAACAATCTCACCATTTACGGAGATGCTAGGCACAGATATTTTGGCTCGCTGCTTAGGGGTACCTAGCACTAGGTGGCTATAGGTCGATGGGTTGGCTGTTGGACAAGGAAGGTTTTTCTATGATGACTGATCTAGGACTAAACATTTACCCCCCACACACATACACACAAAAAAAAGGAAAAAGAAAAACTACTAAAATTATTAGTGACCATGACCAAAATTCACCTGGAGCATGTTCACTTCAAAATGTAATTTTGATAAATGGATATTTGTCATTGGAAAATTTTCGCAATAGTTCAACTTTTGAAGCTCTCGACCAAAACATCAACAATTTTCCTTATTGTGCCTTCTAGGGTTAATTTGTAAATATATATGGTCATTTTGAGATGTTTTACTTATCTTAAAGTCATTTCATCCTAATCAGATTAATTGTAAATGTCACTGAACAGATTGACTACATAAGCATTATTTTGTATTAACCAACTTAGACACCACCAACCAATTAACAGACAAACTAATTCACCAACCTACCAACAACCCAACCAACCATCAATCTACCCAACCAACACAACTAACCAAACATCCAACAAACCGATCGATGGTACAGATAATTAATCTTGCAGGCCTGTAATTTCTTTCGTCCGAAAATTTATTTTCAACTGATTCAACTGTTTTCATTTTCTGCTGAGCACATCAGAAAATAACATCTAATTTTGCACAGGGAAGTTGCACATGAAAATCTTCTGTGTTACACTTGCAACATCACAAGTTTAGGAGTTAGACACTCACAGAAGGTAAACTATATATAGACGCATACATAGTCTGGAGAACGTTAACACGTCAGAACTAGATTAGAAATACCAACAGAAATATCAACGAAGATTTAAATCTGAAATCAGAAATATCAAATAAGATGTTTGATCATATTCGAAAGAACATACGCATTGTTTAAATCGAGTTTAGATACGGTTTAATTCACATTATACAAGTGTGAATATCAGACAGTCAGTATGAAGTTATATTGACATGAAATTGTATCTAGAAATATCGCATATAACATATTGCTTGAATAAAATTGAATTGAATAAACCATGATGTTTGTTACTAGATTCTGAAGATGTGGAAGGAGAGAGGTACATTATTACCAAGTCTCACCGAAGTCTCATGCTGCTGGATGAAATTAGCCTGCACAACGTGAGTGAGTGGGATGCTGCCTATCTCTGAATATATATGTCTTTGATGGAATGTCGCTGTCCTGCGAGCGTACGCTCGGAACAAAACTTCATCAGTCAGGTGAGTGAGCGATGACGTTCGGTACTGTTTTTCTTAATTTCCGCCTGATGATTGGTTTAACTAGGACATCGGAATTACGTCACGTCCGGCGCTGCAATATTGAAACACATTGATTTTTTTCTAAACTTCTGTATCCATTTCTTAACGTAACGAAGTACTGTGACTCTGTCTACCTCTCGAAGTGAAAGTGACACAACTCTGTAGCTCACCGATGGAGAACGGTAGGTTAATGAATAGACATCAATCAATATTGTTTCGACCGTAAGAATGTATATAGAAAGCGTGAAGTTTTGAACACCTACACTCTTAACCTGTTAACGCAAGCGTGAACTGAGCGAGTAGCCTAAATTCTAGGCTGTCATATATGAATTTTTCTGTTACCAGGCACCAACTAGTCTAGGTGGCCATAGTGGTCAATTTAGTTTGCACTTATCTCATCAGGGGAATGGATGATTCAGTTTGAGTATGACACAAAACCTCTAGACTAGGAGTAAGAGATAAGAGCCAGGAGGTCCAAGTGGTGCCATCTATCTACATGTTCATGTACCATACCTGGCAGGGACTTGGCCAGGGCCCAGGATTTTCATAATAGGATGTCCAAAATGGGATTTCAAGAATATAGGGTGTCCAAAATCCCTGATTGAAAAAGTAAAAATCATTACACTGATTATGTACATTAACTAATAAAGTAATTCTTCAAGAAATGTCTTTTGTTATTATTTTGGAGTTAAACATTTTAGAAATTTAACTTGGAACAGAGAGATGGATCATCTTGATCCGCAACCCCATTGGCTCAGCATGCTAGTACCTAGAGTGTCGGTGCCGCGAGTAACGCGGTGAAGACTGGGAAAATATTGGTGACGTAATTGTTTTCAGAAAGAGGCTGGCAGGATGTTGCCTGGCTAACTTGGTCTGCAGCTTGTCATTCTATCTAGGTCAGATAGTTACCAAGGAGATAAGCCCAGCAGGCAGCTAATCATGGGGGTACACAGCTTATCTATGACTCATAGAGAGGCAGCAACATTTGAGGATGCAAGCACAGTACCCACTCCCTGTCTACTACTCCCAGCTTGGAACTATTTATAAAACAAAACATTTATAACAAAATCTGGGGTGTTATTTTTACCTAAAATCAGGTAGTTTTCATGAACCAGGGAGTCCAAAAGACACCCAAACACCCTGCTGGCTAAGACCCTGATACCTGGTCCTGCACAACACTGTTTGGTCAACACAGAAGGGAATGTCAGCTTTTTAGGGACAGGAGCCTAGTCTATATGATAGCACATGGAAGTACTGCACTGTACTTAATTAGTTCACATAACATATCTAGAGCTTGGCATGTGGTCAAACAGGAGCGGATCCAGTACTAAATTCGACTGGTTCCAAATCTGAAAATGGCCAGCGAGCACCGTAGGGTCTTGGTACTAGCAGCTGGGGGTGTGGGGGCCGCTCACGGCCCCCAGAAGCCCAAGGTTTTTTGATGCTCTGAGATGCATTCTCCACCATTTCTGGTACCTAAAATTATAAATTTTATTGACTTACTTTTCAAAACAATTCATTTTATTTTCAGTAATTCTCAGCCATATACTGAACCACTCATTACTCACTACTGATCTTTGAAATGGATTTCATGATAAAAGGCTTATTTATGGGTAAAATTTCTGAAACTGTAGTGATTGCTTACATATTACACTTCACATTCACTATCCCTACATGGCGGGGATAGTGAATACTTCCAAAATCCTCCTTGAAATATCCCATTTACTTGTTTTTGATTAGCTCAATCGGCCATCAAACAGTGGGCAAACAAATGAAATTAAATCTTGTAATTGTGCAAATCAACACTATAAGATTTTATTTTAAGATTCATTTTTCAATTTTTTTAATGCCCACATGGCTATAAAATATGGTTCACAAAATATGCCCCTGGGGTGGGAATAACTGACAAAAAATGTGTCCTAGCAGGCCTCGACGCTAACTCAAAATGATACTGGTCCTGTAGGACCAGTAACACCTAGCATCTACTGGTCCTGCAAAATTTTTTACTGGTCCTACATTTTTTCTTTAACATATAACAAGAAAGAACATTGGATAAAATTCACCACAACACTTATCTTTATAAATTTTAACTTCATTTATTTCAAAAACATTTGGGGACATTCTCGGGGGGGGGGGGGGGGGAACTTTTTAACAAGAATGTCTCCAAATGTTTACTGGGCCTGTAGGACCAGTTGAAGTCTTTTTTTACTGGCCCGAAACTGTTTTTGGGAATTTTTACTGGCCTGGGGCCATAGGTTTACCCTTAGCGTCGAGCCCTGCCTAGGGGTTGGGACTATGCAAAATAGGGCAGAAGGTCAGAACATTATCCCTGCCCCCCTGCCTTATCAATTCCCCATGGAGAATAATGATGCCTGGCTGGAAGTGAGAAAAATGTGGTCCCAGCTGAGTTGACCTTCTTCCTCTTCCAAAATCCACCCGTACCAGGGTCTTATTAGGAAAATCTATCCGGGGCATGATGCCCTCTAACTGCCTGTGTAAGTGGTGGTGTGAACAGGCAGGGATCAGCTCGCGGATTTGACCGGAGCCAAACATCCGGTTTTTGAACTGAGCGGTGACTTGTCACTGGACGCATCGGTGTGGATCTGCCGGTGTCAAAGGCAAAGGATTATTTGTTTATTCTTCATCTGTCTATCTGCCTCTTCCTGCTCGATGATGATCGTTATTATCATTGTTGCTATCATTATTATTATTATTATTATTATTATTATTATTATTATTAAAATTATCATTATTATTAGGGATGTCAGCGATAGTCGATAAATTGACATTTTCACTTTGTCAATTAAATCGAATCGAATGGTTGGGTATCAAATCGAAATAATCGATATTCTGTACCCCAATAATGGCGTATGATTATTCATAAAAAATACACTTTCCCCAGACATTTGCCTGTTAAACTAACGCAAAATGAAACTCTTGACTTAATATTGAAGTAAATATTTTCTATGGCTTTTGTAAGAGAATTTGGAAGGAATGGGGTATTTAACTTAGGCATATGGCCAAGACACAGAGTATCAAACCGAATCGAATTGATATATCGTAAAGAGTAGGGGTGTCACTGATATGGGGCATATCGATATATCGATAACTCTCCTTAAGGTCTTACGATACTCTATACCGGTGACACCTATTGGGTATTGGACAAACTAAAATAATTTATTACAATTTACCTGACGTCACTGGAAATATTGATAAGAAATTGAATTTTATTGAATATGTACCAATTCTGATTATACCTGCCTATTATAAATAGTATCCTATGAGTTTTTTGTTTTTGGCTACAGTGATTTCCATATTCATTGAATTTGTTGTTTTGACACATTTTCAGGAATAATGTGTGATAATCCATGTGTATAAAGTGGGGTTCCCTTTCTTAACAATATCTTATATAAGTATGGGCATTAACAGTAACTATTGAGTAACTCATTTCTAACATTTTCATGAAAATTTGCCCCAAAAATGTCCTATTTCGCAAACTTTGACCATCTGTGGTTCGAAAACTAACCTGATGACCTATCATTTTCTTTGTGTCTTCTTATTAAGAGCATTGTGTAGATAGTGTAGACAAAAATTGTTGAAAATTAAACTAGGCAATTCTGACTTATATCAATTTTGGGTTAAAAACTTGTTTCTCGAATTTCTTGATTTTGCCCAATAATTCCTTTGTAACAGCAAAAAAATAATTACAACATGGCAAAACAGTATTTCAGGCAGTGTCAGTATTCTGAAGGGATAAATCTAGCAAAGAAAGACACCAATTTTGGAGAAAGTGATGTTTGTGACATTAATTGCATTAATTTTTCAAAAATCTGTGAAAAAAAAACTAAGTTGATGACCCCATGATTTTAAGTTGTTTTGAGGATCACTGTGCTATGTTCTTTCCTTATGCAAAATTTCAGGAAAATTAAACTGAGATTTCTAAAAGTGTCGTAAGACCTTAAACAATACAGTCTGCTTTCACTTGTCAGTACATATCGCAATGTATCGAAATATCTAAAACATGAAAATGGACACTTGGAGAAGAAATTGAGAGCTGAATATTGCTGGTGTTGCTAGTCACATACTTTCTAAAAGCATTTTTCTACATGGTCATGCCCAACTTTTCTTGTTGCATTCCAAGAAGAAGCAATAAAATGAGGCAGGACCCTCATAAAATGGTGAAAAACCAGCATAAATGCTTCATGATTTTCCATCATGGCATAGATAGCATTTCTATGGATATATTAATGCATCGTATCGAGATAATCGAAATCGAAAACAATTTATCAATATATCGAATCGAGAAAAAATTCTAAACAATGACATCCCTAGTAAAGAGTAAAGCAATTAATCAAAAAAAAAAAAAGTGATATCAATGACATCCCTATAAATAATTAGGCCCTAAGGAGCATGTTACAGTCTATCGAATCGAATCGAAAAAATATATCAATTAATTGAATCAATAATATTTCATATCAATGACATCACTTATTATTATTTTTATTATTATCATTATTATTATTTTTGTCACTGACATCAGCATCGTCATCATTATTAATATTATCTTAGATTGATTAAACAATTGATAGGTAGCAAGAGACCAATTACCATATGGGCTATAGTGAAGACCTGGCTATCCCAGGGGTCTCGAATCTTGGCTCAGTGTAAGGCCTAGAAAGAAAATAGTTTGTTCCCTGTAATGATCCATTCCATGCAATAATGTGATCATTTCCTTTTTGATTGTCCAGACACACATTCTGGTTTGTTAAATTTCATACTAATATGGCTTTGGTTTCTCTCTTCAGCTAACGCCTACTATGCAATGCATAGGATGACAAGGGAGAAAAGAGGACAAAGAACTGGCCTCCATAATGATATCGTATCCTACCCTTATCACCCTCGCCCTCGGCAGAAGATGCAGTTCTCCATTGCTGGAGAAAATGGACTTCATCAGGGTTTGGGTTCCACTACCAGTGCCGTTCATCGCAGTCAATTCAAAAAAGAGGTGTATTTTAAGGGATGGAAACAGACCAGTGATGATATGACTGCTCTAATCTCTCTTCCTGAGAAGACTCGGTCGTACCTTCCTCCTAAGACAAACTGTGAGCGCAATTTGACCACTGGAGGCAGTTCTTATTGGCCGATTGAGAAAATTGTATCGCTTGCCAGAAATGTCTCATCTCATCAGGAAAGGAGAGCATTCGAATACAAGCAGGAGTTTTCAGGAACTACCTGCAATGCCTACCCTGATCTGAGAGAAGGGAATGAGGGAGAGGGAAGATGGAAAACCAGTGCTGATGATACTGACTCCCAAAATTACTCGCATGAAAATATTTCCTTCCCTGGTCTTGATGAGGCTATGAATAAAGACCGATATTCTTCCGCAGACAATATCCCTTTCTGTAGTCTTAAAGGATGGAAATGGCACGAGGACTCGATTAGTAGGAACACACAAGACTGCATGTCTCAGGATGTCCTTTCCTCTTTCCCTACTGAGACCTGTGGTGATGACTCCGATACCAGTGATGTTACCGCCTCCACCTCAAATGGAAATAATGGCATAGGAAATTTTCAGCAGAAGTATTCTTTGAGTCAGACTCGGGAGTCAATGGGGAAGAAATGCAGTGACAATTGGCTGGGTTGGCAAAGTAGAGGGCATGGTGGCCAAATTTCTCAAGCTTATGATAAAAATGCTGAAGATAATTCTGCATTTTGGTTGAAATGGACCATAGCAGTAAGAGAAGGCAAACTGCCCCTGAAAGCCACAAAAGGTGGAGGGATTAATGTGAAGGTGCCCAGTGACCGGTTGAAGCAGGCCAAAGCAGAGAGAGATTGCAGACTTTCTATGGATGCCACAGTGGATAGAGGAGTTGGCATGAAAGTGACTAATGATTCCTTGCAACAGGTTGGAGCAGTGGGAAATAGCAGACTTCATCCGGATGTCCCACCAGATGAAAGCAATAGTGCAAAGATCCCCAGTGATAGCCTGAAATTTTGTGGAGCATCAAGAAATGACAGACCTTCTGCAGGTTGTTGTGGGATAGCCACCAGTATCTGGTCGAAAAGGTTAGGAACACAGGACGATGCCAGACCCTCCCAAGAATTTCCAGTGGTCAAAGACAGTAGTGGGAAGATCCCCAGTAACCAGTCCAAATCATTAGGATCTAGTAAGAATGCCAGACCTTCAGACCTTTCAATGGGGAAAAAAGCATCCTTAAGTAACGATCATGGTTCTAAGAGTACCATGGGTGTATCAAACAGTGACTTGAAACCTATAAAGAGGATAAGGAAGAGAAGGAGAAGAGCCGGGTTTCATGGGCTTCGAGATCTTTCTCTGTCAGGAGTCAAGTATAATCGGGAGCAGAACATCAGGCTCTTGGAAATGTACAATACAAATTTAACCACAAAGAACTATGCCATGCGCCATTCCAAAACAGACATGAATCCACCTGCTGAAGCTCTAGGATGTCCACAATCAGGGTTTTATCCAGGATTTGGAGACTAGGTGGCCAAAAATGCCAACTGTGAAACTGTTGCGTGCCCTATTTTTCAAGGGAGACAGAATATATTGTAGAATAGGAAACTAATCTGAGGTGCAAATTAACCGGATTTGTGATTTTGGATTTTTGCGAGATTTTTTTTATTCAGAAGAGTCAATATTGAAGGTTAATATTCTAATGACAGAAATGATAATTACTGTAAATCATTACAATGTTATCTGACTTTCATTAAACTGAACTGACCCCACCTGGAAAAGTTTGGTAGAGTAGACCACTTGCGTTAATTTCCTATTCTACTGATTACAACCATAAAAGATACATGTACATGTATTTATTTATTGAAAATATCTTTATAAAATGTCATGGGAAATATATTTGGCTGAAAACAATCCAATAAAGACGTTTGAAAATGACATTTTACGGAATACAAACATTCTGGGGTGTCCTGAGAGGTGATTTTTAATGGTTTGGGTGACCAAATGACACCCAGATGCCCTGCTGGCTAAGACTGTAAGCCTACATCAGGGGTGTTCAACTGTCGCATTGTCGCACCAGCGTGTGACAGAGCCCTCAAAAATGTGTGACAAGACAAGCCCTGTTTAAATCAGCAAATTTCCAGGAAGAATGGACAAAATGATTCTGGCAAATATTTCACTTGCATTTTAAAATACAGATTGTACTTAGAAAAAGCATAAACTCCATGTATTGATACCACCTACTAATTGGCATAGGTGTTCATTATTGCTACGTAGCTGATACGGTAATGCCCCCTGGTGACAATATTCAAACTGTTTTTTTGCACAGCGCCCACCAAATATTGCTGTGATCCAGGAATAATTATCTGTGAGCTCCAGGACGGGAAAATTTGGACTCCCCTGTACATTTTGATACTAAAGACCTTATCAATTATACAATATATACATTGGTGGAGTTCACAGTTCTCCATCAAATGTATAAATGCAGCAAACTTGTTAATGTATTATAGGCCCAACTTGCCATGCTTTTCGAGAGCTTGCTATGTTTAACAATAGATTTGGCTTGTTGGATGTTGCACATATTTTCAAGCTTCTGTTGCATGCTGATGTGACATTGTGTGTGGACAGTATGACATGGACTAATGTTGATACCTGGCTAGGATATAGCAACCATCTAATATATTAAATAATGTTTCAAGTAAATTGCTCAACACATCTAAACAGCACTATTGTCAAACCCTGAAATAAGTGTGTTGTTTAAATCAAACCAAAACAAGTGCATCAGGACAGGGTCTTAGCCAGGATTTCAAAAATGCCTGTCCAAAACACCAATTAAAAAATATCTGCCCGTCCAGATTTAACTACTAATTTACTTCAAATCCTTATACCAGCTACCATTAATAGCCTAGTGTGTCAAAGAGGGCAATTTACACTTCAACTATGTTCTAGAAGATGGTTTGTTTGGAAAATGTTTGGTTATTACACCCAGGAAGTCAAAATTGAAAAATCATCATAGAAAATATTGCCTGTCCAAACAGGCAGTTTTCAGGAAACTACCTGTCCAAAAAACAAGTAGGACGGGTCCTAGCTAAGTCCCTGCATCAGGATAAAATAAAAATTTGTTTTAAAACCCTTATGCTGATGGTGGCTAATTTGGCTCATACAAAATGTTGCGAAAAAAAACTGAAACCCTGGCACATGGGTACTCATCTGATAGTGCTCAGCAAGAGCTTACCAATGAATACCAACATGGCAGGGTAAGGATGTTTTTCAAAAAATCTTTGCGTTCTTGTCCTTTGGATGAAAGTAGCCTCGGCATTTAAAAGATAAAATATACAAACTTAAAAGTAGGTGAGTGGCTGTGACTTAAAGGAAATGGAATCAAATGAAAGTTTAAAGTTCCCCTAGTCATAACCTTGTCACATACAAAAATACTAGTTTAAGAAGGAATTGCATTTTTATAGGTTGGAGTTACTAGTATATGATTTATGCTGTTTTCTTACTTGTTTCCTCTATTATCGAAGCCTTTTGGTGATTCTACACTGATTCTACATGTATTTCAAAATCGGAAAATGTACTAAAATCAGGGTCATCTGTAAGCCTTATTGAATTTTACAGGAGCTTTATTTTATACATTTATAAGAATTTCTAATTTGTTTGAATTTATCTGGTATTGGTAGTATGTAGTATCTTGTTCAGATTCTTTGCATTTGTTAGATTTAGCTAGAGTTTTGTAGTTGTTTGCATAATACCATGTTCTTGTTCCAATTAAGGATCGTGATTCATGCATGTACTATTAATCTATATCAGTACAAGTGTATACCTGTGATGTATTTACTGACACAGGGCTCAACATTATCACATGCCCACCAGATTGAAACCTTTGAAATGAGGCATCATGCAGGTAGTTTGTAATGTTTCCTGCTAAACATGGAAAATTAAGTATTCCTGACATGTTTATCAAAATTCAACCTTTCGGTATGCAACATTTTACCATTTTACCTGTCATTCAGACAACAGTTATTCTGACAACAATAAGCAACAAATTATTGTACATTGTACTACATTCTATACATATTACAGTGATTTCAGTTCAGGCAGCTAATAATTAATAAGGCAGGTGAAATTTTAGGCAATACCAGATTTAATGTGTTTATACACGTATGTATTTCATTGATTTATGGTGTGTCTGTTCAAACATTTATGGTTCCTTATGTATTACTGCATACAAGTATTCCTTCAATTCACATTTTTTTTGGTAAATTCATAAATGTATTTATTTTATTCAATGTGTATACATATATGTTCAAGTATGTAATACTCGTATTGTATTTTTGCAAACATGTATTTCTTACATTGAATATACTTGTGCATAAATGTATATTTCATCAGTGTATTGGTACTAATGTTTATCCATTGTTAACATTAATATATTAGCTTATGTGATTTTACAGGCGCATGTCTTTCTCAATTTCCTTTCACCAATCTCTTTCTTAAAATGGAAATTTTAACTGAAAATAACAACACTTCAAAGAGGACAAACAAACACTTGATACTTTTAGTGGCTTTATTCAGAAATGGATTTAATTTCGATAATTATCTTTTAGGTATATACCCTCCTTACTAAAACCTTCTTTCATTAAATAAGGCCACCTATGATCTTCTTTGCGTTCATTTTTTAGCCCTAATTTTGAAAGCGAAAGTTCAAAATGCACTATCAAAAGATTTGGCTATCATTTTCTTCTATATATAAGAGAGACCATGTGTTCAATGGCAACAATTATCATGTACTTGCTCTCTGAAAAAAGGCGAAGTTTCTGTAGGTAATATCGATGCAATTAAGTTGAAGTGAAATGATTCAATAATTTGGTTGAATTTGTCATTTTTAGAAATACCTGACAAAAACATTAGGACGTCCCGAAATGGAATTTGTAAGGGTTTGACCACTCGTGACAGCTGGCCAACCCCCTTAAGAGGTTTCAATATATTTTTGTCACAGTAAGGGTACTTTGGGCCTGACATTGTTAAAGCTGACATGCTTCTTTAAAGTGAGAGATCTTAACCCTTCTGATGCGGAGGTTACATTTGCCAAATGCTCAGAGAAGCAAAGATTTATGAAAATCATCTAAAACCTGTCATGTTGGTATTCATTGGAAAACTCTGAGAACTATCAGACGAGTACCAATATGCTAAGGTTTCAGTCATTTCTCTGCTTTTTGTCATTTCATGTTGACCAAATTAGCGAACCGCAGTGGAAGGGTTAAGATTACCATGCAATCCCCCTGTCCCTTGCAGCCATATTTGTCTGAAGAAAGTTTGGAAGAGGTGCTCTCAAGAACTTTTATCATTAAACTATTAAAGTATCAAGGCAGGTTTCTTTGCCAGAATCTGGGTGAAAATCCAAGCCTTTGGGTCTTCATCCTCACCTGGGTATTGGGTGATGGATTTTACTATCTCTAAACCTGCATCCCTACATGCCTTCTCGTAATCTTTCACTGTAAACATCCCCCACTGGAACGACTTCTCTCCGATGTTGTAATGATCGTCTCCCCACACTGCAGCGATAAGGAAATGCCCCCCGGGATTCAGGTACTTCTCTGACAGGACCCTCAGTGCTCGCGTGAGGTTCTCTACGGTCAGAAGAGCACCCAGACACTCTGCGGCAACAATGGCATCAAACGGCTCAAAGACATTTGGCGCCAGGGGGTCATCTTTCTTCAAGTTGCCAATGACGACGTCTTGAATACCTTCCCGCACGAGCTCTTGATTCTCCCTCCATTTATCTCTGAAAGGAAATGGATTTGTTGGAAGAATGTAGAAGAGCATATATATATATATAAAAAAAGAAATATATATATATATATATATATATATATATATATATATATATATATATATATATATATATATATATATATGTGTGTGTATTTATTATATATGCATACATATATCCATATACATATGTTTATATGTATCATATATATATATATATATATATATATATATATATATATATATATATATATATATATATGCATATATATATATATATATATATATATATACATATACTAGTATATATATATATATATATATATATATATATATATATATATATATATATTTATATATATATATATATATATTCATTATACCTCACGTGAAAATCATAAGCCGTGATTGGCTTACAAAGGTTGGCCATTACATCATGTCCACCGGGGAAATGTCCACCGGCCAAACGTCCACCGTTCTCACTGGATCTACCGGCAGTCATTGTTGTTTTCATTGATATTTTACCAAATTGGGGTTTGTACGGTATAATCAAACAAATATGCCATGCCAGTGTGGGTATCCTAATGGAATGTCTCCCAGAGGGAGGATGGTTTTCCCCTCGGGCTCAGCCCTCGGGAAAACCATCCTCCCTCTGGGAGGCATTCCATCAGGATACCCACACTGGCATGGCATATTTGTAATATATATATATATATATATATATATATATATATATATATATATATATATATATATTTATATATATTTATATATATATATATATACATCAACATGTGACAGAGGCTTTGAAATGTGCAATAGGTCATATTCATTTAATTATCAATACTCTGCATGGTTAGTAGAGTCTTCCAAGTATTTTCTGTGTGTATCATTTTTAATACAAGCTTCATTAGATATGTGAACTCAGCCAAATTAATTTCATTATTGATTAATCCAGAACTTATTTGTTGATATTGAGACTGTGTCAATTAGTTCCACCTGTTATGAACAACTATTAAACATTCATCACATGGTCGAATGTTGGCCCAAAAATATGCTGTGCTCCTTGACAGATTGCTGTGATCTAGGATTTTTATACTTTGAAACTTTGAGACCCTTTAAACTAGCCAGTCATTAAAGAAAATCAGACACTAAAAGAAATAAGCAAACGTCTGTGATAGTTACCCTGCATTTGCCCGTTCTGCATAGTGCTTGAAATGTTCACTCCAGTTATGTGCTTCAGGATCCTTTCTCTTCCACTTGCGGATCTCCTCCAAGCTATTTTCAACTATGTCACTCAGAACAAACTCCCGATAATGAGGGGCTAAGTAGGTCAGCTCATGTATGGAAGGTCCGCATCCCACCACCAGGAGGCGCTTTCCGCTTAATTGACCTGAAATGAAGAAAACATCTATGGTTAGTATCTCATCCCACCACCAGGAGGCGTTTTCTGCTTAATCAACCAGAAACAAGGTTGACATCTTTAATTATTTCCACATCCCACCATCAGGAGCTGCTTTCTGCTTAGTTGATCTGAAATGAGGAAAACATCTATGGCTAATTTCTTATCCTGCCACCATGAGTCGCTTACCACCCAATTGACCTGAAATGGTAGAGGTTGACATCTAAAGTTTGCTCCACATACCACCACCAGAAGTCACTTGTCACACCTAAAATGAGATGTAAACTTAAGTTAGTTCCACATCCTGCCACCAGGATGTACTTTCTTTAATTGACCCAAAATAAGGTTGATATTATTAGTTTTCTTTGTTGTGAAAATGGTATACGGCAAGATGTCTGCGATAAGTCAGCGTCACCTGCTGGCTGAACAAAACATTGGCGGTGTACCATATTTTACAACAAGAATAACAAATTATCATCAGCTCCCCCCCCCCCCCCCCCCCCCCTGCATGAAGTACACAAGCACAACAAGTTTAAAGTTCAAGATTCTTGCAGTGGAGACCAGAGAAAACAGGAGTCGTCAGACTCCGGTCGTCTCTCTCACTAAAAGTCATGAGTTACCCACGTTTATCTCAATTAATTCTTACCATTTCATCCTCTAGATATATACCGTGTTGGACCATTTTACACATATTATATGGCACTGAATGGCCTTTGTGTGCTGATGTGCCTTTCAGCATCCGTTCATTCATTAAATACCATGTTGGCAGATTATAATATGCAAATAATGGTTCTAAGATTGAAAAACAATTTCCAGCGTGTAGTGACTGCTGTTGCTATGGTGAAGCGACCTCTGTTGGGGGAGAATGTGGTTAATGTTAGAGGCTCAATGCAGTACATTTCAACAAAGAAATGGACCAATCAATAGCTAGAACCAAGAGTGGAGCTGATGATAACTATAGATATTTCCATATACCGCCACCATGAGTCACCTGCTGCTGAGTAGACTTGAAATAACACAAACATCTACAGTTAGTTTCTCATCTCACCACCAGGAGTAGCTTACCACTCAATTGACCTGAAATATGGAAAACATCTATAATGTGTATCTCATCCCTGTTTAAGGTAGCGTGTTGGGTAAATTTCTTTGACCCAGATTTTCCCTTATCCTGTTTTTATTTTAAACATCACAAAAGTATCCTCACAGCAGGGTGTAAGATATTTTAGGTGAAACAATAAATAAAGAAAACACGCATAGTATCCGCAAACGGAGCTCCTATCAACATTTAAGTGGAGAAAAGATAAATTTTGCTCGGTTGAAATTTAACTACCATTTCCTTTAGAATTTTTGGTGAAAATGGGAAAGAAGTGCATTTTTCAACTTTCAGATTACACAACTTTTCAATAATCAAAATTGGTTAAAAAAATGATACTCTTCCCTGCGTAATACCCCTAACTTTAATTTTGCCAAATTTTAAGCATACTGTTAACATATGTTATCCCAAATGCATGCTTTATGTGACAATGTATGGTGAAAATAAGATCCGCCGAAACTTTGGCAACAGACACCCTAGGCGAGGCTATAAATCTGCACCGATGCTCAGTGGCGGATCTTAATGGCTATTATAGCAGGTTAAGGTAGAACCCTATTCGATACACGGGCCATTTTTAAAACTTGAATATCTGAAAACTGAGTTTAATGAAGACAGCAGTACTTGTGCTATTGTAAAGGTTACATCTCATAGTTACAGAATAATGGTTAAACTTATCAATAAATGATTATCTTAAGGAACATTAAAAAAAGAACATATCTGGATGTGTTTCGTTTTTTGGCAAAATGTCAAGATTTACCCTTTACTTGAAAATGAGAGTCTACCATATGATTATTCATGTCTTTGGTGAGGTGCAAGGTCCTACCTCAATAGGGGATTTGCACGATGAGTATCTTAAAAACATTTTTAAATGTTCCCATAAGCCTCAAACAGCACGTGGTTTACATAGTAAATGCTGATTTTCAGGTCCTGTAAGAATTCAAGGTACCTGTGACATGACCTTGCACCTAGACGGGGTTCATATGTCATATTCTAAAATACTGGCTTCGAAGACTGTATCGTTATTCACTTTCAGCCAAAAAATGAAATGAAAATTTTGGTCAAAATGGTCTATCTCGAAGGAATCTGCATGGTTAAAGCAGGCAGCCATGTCGTTCGGGAGCAATGTAACGAGGAAAACCCCAAGGGCCCTGCCTTTTGTGCTCTCGAGGTGACCACAATAGACTCGAGATTCGTGGCGGGTGAACACTGCTCATGTGTCATCTTTTGTTTTGATATCCATTCTTAGGGGCCAGCCAAGGACACCACCTAGTGGTGATAATCTTGGTGTACTAGACTATCACCTTAATTGAGTGATAACAATTTATCATACAACTCAGTAAAAATGGCACAAACATCGTGTCAAACTCAAAATCATGGTCCTGCCTTCGCAAATAAACCCGAGAGCCACACGAAATGACCTATTTACTATAATGAGTGTTTATATTCCACATGATTAATAGTAGGCCTTAGTACATTTACCCTTGAACACGAAATCCTGTAGATTTTCATGTGCCACTGTGTGCCTCTTCCAGACACCAGACTCTGCTTTTAACCACAACGGAGGATGGACTGCTTGCAAATATATTTTGACATCGAAATGTTCCTGCATTTCCTCCTCTGAACAGAACACTTTGCTTTTGTTCGCCATGTTTCGCGTCCTCCTCTTTGCTATGCTCTATTCATGTGACTATTACTAGGCCGAGTGCACAGATCATGAACGACAGCGATTTTTATAGCAAATTATTCTGCACTCACTGAATGAAGTCTCGGAGTAGGATGAGGGGAGCGGCAACCAGGGACCTGATTTCAGGAAACCAGACCCAGGCGCCTTTGCGATAAATTTATATTTAAGGATACGCACCCCACCTTTATTTTTGACCTGAGCTTTTTTAATTTTTGATAAACCTTCGAGGTTAAAACTAAACAAAACGTAAAGAGTACAGTGTTCCGCAGGATTTTTCTTTTCTGTAAGACACCTTTTTTGTTTTCCGAAGAGTGGCCAACTTTTAGTAATAGAGGCCGTCACCAAGTGCATTTTTATATCAACCTGTCGATCTGGGTTATTCGTGCACAGAATAAGACATTCTCGATTTTTTTATAAATGTAAAGTGGAACCTGTCAAATTGAACACCTGTGTACATTGAACACCTGTGTACATTGAACACCTGCGTACATTGAACAATTTTTCATGTCCCGGCACACTCCCATTGAAAATCAATGGAAAGCTACCTGGATACATTGAACACCTGTCTACCTTGAACATTGAACACCAAATTTGTTCCCGTAGACTACATTTAACCTGTCTAATTTGAACATTCTGCACTGATTTGAAACTTTTCACTGAAAATGAGGACAAAAGAGATACATGAGATAAACTGTTTTGTTAACTGATATTTTTAAAATGCTGAACATGTGAAGTTTTTAACTATATGAAGAAAGTGAGGTAAAGACATAGTAGATTTTGCAATCAAATGATCATGTTTCTCTAATTACCCTTGATTTTGCTTCTATTTAACCTGACCTCCAATTACTCTGAACCTGGATACATTGAACACCTGCGTTCATTGAACACTTTTTCATTTCCCGTGAGTGTTCAATGTAGACAGGTTCCACTGTAAAGTTGCATGTAGCTGATTGCTCGTCCAAAAGTTACATTATCTTTGGCACAGCATGAATTTCTAATGTTTATTTGAAAATGGACGCCTTTTCTCAAAAATGATGCATATTATTGGGCAACATATTACCTGTATTGAATTGTAAAAAACCCTAGTCCAGAGATTTAAATATTTTTGATGTATTCATGCTCTGCAAACTTACAAAGATAAAAGACTTGCGGTTAGGCGGTGGTTTTGACGGGTATTCCGCTCTCCTCCACAACTTAAAACTGGCTAGTCACGATTTAGCCTAGATATTGCTGAAAAGCGAACATCGCAATGAGGAAAACATATATGGTTAATTTCTTATCCTACCACCAGGAGTGGCTTACCACCAATTTGACCTGAAATGGTAGAGGTTGACATCTAAAGTTAGCTCCACATCCCACCACCAGGAGTCGCTTAATGGCTTATTAGCCTGAAATGGTAGAGGTTGACATCTAAAGTTATTTCCACAGCCCACCACCAGAAGTCACTTGTCACACTGTTGACCTAAAATGAGATTTAAACTTAAGTTAGTTCCACATCCCGCCACCAGGATGTACTTTCTTTAATTGACCCATATTAAGGTTGATATTATTAGTTTTCTTTGTTGTGAAAATGGTATACGGCAAGATGTCTGCGATAAGTCAGCGATACCTGCTGGCTGAACGAAAACATTGGAGGTGTACCATATTTTACAACAAGGATAACAAATTATCATCAGCTCCCCATGCCCCCCCCCCCCCCCCCCCCCCTGCATGAAGTACACAAGCACAACAAGTTTAAAGTTCAAGATTCTTGCAGTGGAGATCAGAGAAAACAGGAGCCGCCAGACTCCGGTCGTCTCTCTCACTAAAAGTCATGAGTTACCCACGTTTATCTCAATTAATTCTTACCATTTTATCCTCTAGATATATACCGTGTTGGACCATTTTACACATATTATATGGCACTGAATGGCCTTTGTGTGCTGATGTGCCTTTCAGCATCCGTTCATTCATTAAATACCATGTTGGCAGATTATAATATGCAAATAATGGTTCTAAGATTGAAAAACAATTTCCAGCGTGTAGTGACTGCTGTTGCTGCCATCTTGTTGCTATGGTGAAGCGACCTCTGTTGGGGGAGAATGTGGTTAATGTTAGAGGCTCAATGCAGTCCATTTCAACAAAGAAATGGACCAATCAATAGCTAGAACCAAGAGTGGAGCTGATGATAACTATAGTTATTTCCATATATCGCCACCAGGAGTCACCTGCTGCTGAGTAGACTTGAAATAACACAAACATCTGCAGTTAGTTTCTAATCTCACCACCAGGAGTAGCTTACCACTCAATTGACCTGAAATATGGAAAACATCTATAATGTGTATCTCATCCCTGTTTAAGGTAGGGTAAATTTCTTTGACCCAGATCTTCCCTTACCCTGTTTTTATTTTAAACATCACAAAAGTATCCTCACAGCAGGGTGTAAGATATTTTGGGTAAAACAATGAATAAAAAAACACGCATAGTATCTGCAAACGGAGCTCCTATCAACATTTAAGTGGAGAAAAGATAAATTTTGCTCGGTCGAAATTTTACTACCATTTCCTTTAGAGCTTTTGTTGAAAATGGGAAAGAAGTACATTTT
The DNA here is from genome assembly GCA_963942565.1 of Maea johnstoni. NCBI lineage: Eukaryota > Metazoa > Annelida > Polychaeta > Spionida > Magelonidae > Maea > Maea johnstoni. Next base: position 36,683,372 of record OZ012690.1, read on the forward strand.
TCAACTTTCAGATTACACAAATTTTGAATAATCAAAATTGGTTAAAAAATGAAACTCTTTCCTGCGTAACACCATTAACCTTAATTTTGCCAAATTTCAAGCACATCTGTAACAACTGCTTATGTAATAATCACGGTTTATGTAATATTAACCGCTTGCGTAATAAAAAATCAACTGCTTATGTAATATAACAACCGCTTGCGTAATAAAAAATTAACCGCTTGTGTAACACAACCGCTTGCGTAATAAAAAATTTACCGCTTATGTAGCACCAACTTCTTTATGTAATAACAAAATCTGCTTATGTAATAATAAACCAAATATTGAAAGAAAATAAGTTTTGTTATGGGTGTGCAATGCACAAATAAAGGACCTGCCGTTTTCAACTGCATACATGTATTAGTATCATGGAAGCAGGCACAGACGGAAAGGAGTTGTAGGTAAGCTTGTATTTATTTTATTTGATACGGGGTATTTAATTTAGTTTTGCCTTAGAAGACCAAACACAAACTTTTCTTAATCCAAGGTTTTGCTCAACATACCTGACCCTGTTGAAAAATGATTGGCTAAAATTCTTGCCTGTATTTACTCTTCTGTGTTCTGATTTTAAATATATTTTTCTTTTTCTACAATGAATTTGGCCCTACTCCGTGGGGCATTGCTGTGTTAGTTATTCATCCATGACATAGAATAACTAACACAGCAATGCCCCACGGAGTAGGGCCAAATTCATTGTAGAAAAAGAAAAATATAATTAAAATCAGAAACACAGAAGAGTAAATACAGGCAAGAATTTTAGCCAATCATCTTTCAACAGGGTCAGGGGTGGTCCTGATCCCAGATCAATGATGATGATGATGAATGACACTGAATGTGGATGATGATGATGATGATGTGGATGATGCATGTATTATGATACTGGTAAATACATGATAGAGGTGATTTAAGGAATGCAGGAAAAATAAGTTGTAAGTTGTGTGTTTTTTTTTTCGATTGGTCATGGATGACTGGTAAATGGATATCATCGTTCAGTTCTCATTGTGAACATTTGATGTTCAACGGGGGGGGGGGGGGGGGGGGGGAATGTTCCAGCATAACAGGTATGAAAATCTGATACTGATAGATGTTTAATTCACAACTCAAAATAATGGTAATTAGTTGTGTTTTTATCAATTATTCATGGATGACTGGTTGAATATTACATAAGCCGTGATTATTACATAAGCAGTTGTTACAGTCGTTTAACTGTTTTGTGTTATTACATAAGCAGTCAATTTCTTATTACGCAAGCGGTTGTATTACATAAGCTGTAGTTATTACATAAGCAGTTGTTACACACATCTGTAAACATTTTTTATCCAAAATGCATGCTTTATGTGACCATGTTTTGGTGAAATTAGACATGGAGAAAAGGGCCTAAAACATTTCCTGCTAATGTGAAAGCCTATGGCACATTATAAAACAATTATACGCAACTAAGTAAGGGCTTTTTTCAAAATCTTTCCTTTTATTTCTTAACTAGTGCTAGCTAAATACCTTTTATGAAATTTCATGATGGTGACCCATACTAAACAACTTCAAAAAGAAAAAAAACAACAAGATATTTTCAGTTATGAAATCACAGATCACCAGATATCATAATTCATCAAAATAGTCCAAACATTATATTAGAGAAAATAAGATTCGCCGAAGCTTTGGCAACAAACGCCCTAGGCGAGGCTATAAACATGCACCGATACTCGGCGGTGGATCTAAATGGCTATTATAGCAGGTTTGAGTGATAACAATTTATCATACAACTCAGTAAAATTGCACAAAAATCATGTTTTCCTATATTTGCTATCAGTTGGTTGCTATATGGCATCGACCACTTTAAACCCACAGAAATAGCTTGTCACTGAACATAGTGTCTTTTACCAGCCCTGTTACTGCCATAGCAACGAGCTATATATTCTTTTGTTCTTTAACCAGTCTTCCCTTCTTTTGTAGATTGTAACTGAAATTTTTGCCCTAGGCCTATAGATCAACCCCAAATGCCAACCTCAAAATCATGGTCCTGCATTCGCAAATAAAGCCGGGAACCACACGAAATGACCTATTTACTATTATGAGTATTTACATTCCATAGTAGGCCTTAGTGCATTTACCCTTGAGCACGAAATCCTGTAGATTTTCATTTGCCACTGTGTGTCTCTTGAAGCTTTTCCCGACACCGGACTCTGCTTTTAACGACAACGGAGTATGGACTGCTTGCACATACATTTTGGCATCGAAATGTTCCTGCATTTCCTCCTCTGAACAGAAAACGTTGGTTTTGTTCGCCATGTTATGTATTATATACCTCCTCTTTGGTATACTCTATTCATATAACTATTACTAGGTCGAGTGCACTGATTATGAACGACAGCGATTTTTATAGTAAATTATTCTGCACTCACTGAATGAAGCCTCGGGGCAGGATAAAGGGAAACCAGACCCAGGGCCCTTTGCGCCAACAAGACGTACACTTGATACTTAAGGATACCCGCATCAGTTTTATTTTTCACCTGAATTCTTTTTTCATTTTTGGATATGAACTACCTTAGAAAATTACAAAATTAAAAAATGCATGAAGTGTGATATTCCGCACGATATTTTTTCTGTAAGACACCTATTTTGTTTTCCCAAGAGTTGTCTACTTGTAGTAAGAGGGGTCGTCACGTAGTGCATTTTTGTATTAACCTGTTGATCTGGGTTATTCGTACACAGAATAAGACATTCTCGATTTCTTTTATAAAAGTAAAGTTGCATGTAGCTGATTGCTCGTCCAAAAACTACATTTACTTTGGCACAGCATGAATTTTTAATGTTTATTTGAAAATGGACGCTTTTTCTCAAAAATGATGCAAATTATTGGCCAACATATTACCTGTATTGAATTATAAAAAACCCTAGTCCAGAGATTTAAATATTTTTGATGTATTCATGCTCAGTAAATTTACAAAGATAAATGACTTGGGGTTAGGCGGTGGTTTTGTCGGGTATTGCTCTCCTCCACCACTTACAACTGGCTAGTCACGATTTAACCTAAATGTTGGAGCGACATTGATCAAAATTGCGAAAATTCTCAAGATCCTGGATTTTAAGTAACAGGATGTTACATCTTTTTTTGCACTGTCTCCATGCTGATATCTCGATAGTGATCACCCTCCAAACAGTGACAAGGGAAAATTAGATAGGTAAGTCCGTCGCTGCTCTCTATATCTGTCTCTCTGTTGACTTTGATCTAGTTCCAACATGGCTGTTCTACATTACTACATACACTGACATGCGTTTGAGTCGGTTATATAGAAAAACTTTGTCAAGTGTTGTTGGGCTTTGTGTCGCTTTTGAAAGCGTTTAAGTGATAAAACGTCGAGACAGGTTCGGGGAGAAATATTTACCATTTCTTCTTCTCATAAAGAACAGGAACAGTTCTAGTTGCTATGGTATACTATACAGCTCTTCGCGACGTCGCATCTCTCTCTCTCTCTCTCTCTCTCTCTCTCTCTCTCTCTCTCTCTCTCTCTCTCTCTCTCTCTCTCTCTCTCTCTCTCTCTCTCTCTCTCTCTCTCTTTATATATATATATATATATATATATATATATATATTTATATATATATATATATATATATATATATATATATATATATATATATATATATATATATATATATATATATATATACATATATACATATATACATATATACATATATATATATATATATATATATATATATATATATATATATATATATATATATATATATATATATATATATATATATATATATATATATATATATATATACATATATATACATATATATACATATATATATATATATATATATATATATATATATATATATATATATATATATATATATATATATATATATATATATATATATATATATATATATATATATATATATATTGTTTGTCATCACTTATGAAATCGTGACAAATACGTTATTCGTTGATGATGGAGTAAAACTGAAAAACCCGGGCTTAACCGCCGACTCACCCCAACTTTTGCACATGCCGTAGGCAAGATGTGAACCCCAGACCTTATGCAGCGGCGAGGAACAGCAAGCAGTAGAACTGTGATGTTCTAACCACTCTGCTGTGGGGGAAGCCCCCTCGCCAATGACCAACATAAAGACAGTTCTAAATACCTAAGGGCACATTGTCACCCAGTGAAACAACCTGGATCAAATAAACATTATATATCCTGTCATAGTATATGATGTATCGTTTTTCAAATTTTTCAAAAAGCAGAACACACAAACAAAAAAAGCAGCAGCACTAAAATGTTGGCGAGGGCTAACTTGATTCAACAGTAAGAGACTGTGTCAGCTTAGATCAATGCCTAAGGAGTTAGCGCCCTTGTTGGTTCATGCATACTTTCTCATCCAGTGGGACCTGTTGAGAGTTGCCGTTGAATCAGTTCATTTATTCTTATTACTTGTCCCACAGGTACTGTCAGTGAACTTTTCCATATATGATTCGTTAATGGGTCTCAACCAACAGGTAGTTATCATACTAAAAGATCTGATTTCTGTCGAAGGGAAACGTCTCAAAACGCTCAACAGGTGATCTAAAAAAAAAAAAAATTGTTGCTGAACTTGAAATCCGCACGGTTGACACCTACAGTTAGTGCCTCATGCTACCACCAGGGGTCGCCACCAGCTGAGTTGGCATCTACTTCATGCCTCTTTTCTTATCCCATTCGTTTGCTTATAGCGACCCCCAAAAGACCCATACTTTTTGTTGATATAGATCTCTTTGACGAAACGCAGATTACGGCGAAAATTTGAAGTGAGAGTGTATGCATGGTCTTGAATCAGAAACATCCATTAGATATTTGAAGATCTTATATTCATTCCAGTTATTTTCAACTCTCAGGCACGGATAGGTGAATATATTTAACCCCTTACTAATCCCTCTACTCCCACTCTCCAGGCTTTATATCACCTCAGACGTACATCAACGCCCTTTTCCTAAAAGGGCAAGTCTTCAAGCTTGTTTATGCGATCTCACTTCAAAGTTGGTCACGTGACAGATGTTACCACGTTTTTTGCTAGAAAAAAACTTTTTTCTTACTTCGAGCGAAGACGGACAGCAGATATTCGTATTATATGGCAAATGTATGTATGATTGTTTTCTTTGTCGTTACTTTTTCTGTTTTCACATAAAAGCTTATTTGTCTATTGCATAGAGGAAACCTAAGCAACAAAGAAAACCACCCCAAAGTCCCCTGCCAATGCCACCTTTCCAGTTCCGGATACGAACCCAGGCAGTGTGATGAGAGACATCCAGCAGCCGGCGGTAACGCCTGAGACTACATGCATTAGCTAGAGCACCTTGCGCACATACATGCATGCAGGTATTTTAACTGTGACACGCTATTTTTGTTTCCCTTTTATTCTTATCATCTTCTTATCATCATCATCATTATCATCATCAGTATCACGAGCATTCCTAGTCACTCTGGGCACCTCAAATTGGAACATTTTTTAATTTAAAAAAACTTTTTTTTATTGTTTTATTCATTTGTATCATGCAATACTTATTCAAACAACACTGTGATGAATATGTAACAGAAAGCATTTTGCCATGCATGTTACTAATTTCAGATGTAGAATATATGTAAAGAGCAATATATAGCATAGTATGATTACTATGGTCTCCGACTCACGTACCACGTAAAGTGTTTTATGGTGTTCCATTTGAGACCACGATTTGAGAAACATCTTTCGATCTCCCCAAGTTTGATGCCCGCCTCTTCTGAATGACCTTGATCAAGTAAACATTGCTTAAATTGTTTAAAATTTGGGGGGTACAGTGTCAAAATACCTGTGTGTATTGTTTTCTTGGCAACCTGCAAGATAACATCAATGCGTTCAGTTGGAAGAAAAATCAGTCTTTAATGTTACGTTTTCAGTCAACACAAATTCAAAGGTGACAAAAACATTGTAGTTAAAAAATCAGTCGACGTACCTACTTTCAAATTATTAAAGCGAGCATTACGGCATAGTTCAATAATCACGATGAACCTGTGTTTGATGAAATTGGTCGTCGCTTTATCATTCTATCATTGCAAACTTTTCAAATATGTCGAGGCTATTTCAGAAATATTTGCCTTCAAAGCGACCTACGCTATCAACTTTTCACCTCTGTCAGACGTACGTTTTTTTAAAGATTTGTTTTGTTCCGGTCACAGCTTCGGTCGTCAGGCATGTCGTCAGGCATGACGGGTTTTGGGTGCTGAACCGGACACCTCAACACCATTTTCAAGTGATAATCCGCATTAACCCATTTACTTATGGAGTACACTCACAATATATGGTAAAGTTGAACATAACTCATCAAACATAATAATACCTGAAATATATTTGAAGATGAATTGCTCGACACAACTGGAACTACAAATTTTATTGGCGCACAATTGGCAAGATTGCTGGCCTGAGTGCTGGGAGACATGGGGTCCAAAGTTCAACTCCGGGTCGGGTCGATTAGGGGTTCGATTCCACCATAAACTGGGGCAACCACCGAAGACCTTCATTTCTTACTCTTTATTGCCTTTCGCCCATTTACTTTGAACAATTTTATCTTCATTTTTATGCCGTAGTTCATGCTACCTGTGTCGTCTGCATATACATAAAAAAAACTCCTTATATTTATCTGAGCCACCCCTTCAAAGGGGAGTGGCAAACCAAACACTATAAATCTCAATCAAATATTTCTCAAAACACTGCTTTATCATTAAGATATTTCAGTGTGTGTCGGACCAAGTATGCATTTCTGGTGGGAATAGGTTAAAACACTTTATTGCCCGTGCTTTGTCACTATAGGTAGTATTGGAATCATTCAATTTATAAACATTATTCTTGAAGGAATTATCACGCCTTGAACCCATCTGCTCCTGCAGTGTGTTCTGACAGAGCAAAGAACTACTAAATCCAAGGGTAACGATTCTCGGTCAAATATTTCTCCAACCATCACTTGGTTCTATATGTGTCAGAGCATGTCTCCGCTTCATTTATTAAAATGTCAACTCACCGTTTAGCAAGTAATCCTGGTTGATTTCGTGCGACACCGTGTACCTTCGCCAAAACGGCCCTGCCTCGGCCTTTAGCAGGGATGGAATATGATTCAAATTCAAATACTTAACAGGGTTGAAGTTATCCTGAATTTCGTCCACTGAACTCAAGAAGTTATCTTTGCTCTCCATCATGTCGAACTTAAGTCCCGTTTACCTGGCGGCGTTCTTATAGTAGATTTTCGCACAGGGAGGAGATACTCACTCCTACGGAAATATCCGATGCGTGGCACGTGTACTTCAAAATCTGACTGTGCAGAGCATTCCTTTGTGCATAAGTTGACAAGGACAGTTCATTGTTTCTGACCCTCTAAGCGTGGGAAAATTCATTGGTATGAACGTTTGAAGAAATGAATAACGCTTGCGCCGATTGTCAAAAAATCACATCCGTATTTCGGTGCAAAGTTACAAATATGGCATTTTGGTTTCGTGCAATATCAATTTTATTGCACTCTGAAAATGATATTGCACGAGGGGCTTGCGCAGACTGCAATATCATTGTTCTGAGTGCAATAAGCAATTATATTGCACGAAACCAACATGCCATATTTGTTTTATCATATGCCTACTGCTCATTCTCAGCAGTGACACGGACGTTACAACATTTTTCTGGGCTCCAGTTTTCAAAATTCACATCATCACAATTATTTTCCTTCAGATATGTACAGAATGTCCTGTATGCCCTGTATCATCTTTGCATCATAATAAACATTTCCACTTTTGTGATACATGAAGAAACACAAAAAATAACTTAAGTGATAAAGTTGTGAAAATCTTCAAGAAAATGTATAGCTTAATTGGTGCAAGTAATGCCTAGCCTTTACATAGAATATACGATCTGTGAAGTGGTCAGCTTGTCGCTTGCAACAGAAAAAATAACTAAAGTGATAAAGTTGAGAATTTCTTTAAGAAAATACATAGTCTAATGGGCGTAAGTACTAATTTATATATGTCAATGAAGGAAATGTTCCCTTAATTTACAAGTGTTTGGCCCATCAATGGGTATCCCTATTTTGTTGGTATTGTCACTTGCATGCACACTTGCTGCACATGATTATTTCATGCAATTTCCACCATTCACCTTCTAATGAAATTATGCCTTTTCACACGTCCCCACCTGTTGATCAGGGCCCTATCCATGCACCTTCCACCTGTACTATGGGCTTGGATCCGTGTGCCCGCCACTCACTTTTTTGGCGCACGGATCCTTACTACACTCTCATTTTCTACTCATCCTGCGGCCTCCAGCGCCCTGCCGCAACACTTGCCTCCCCCCCTATTCTTTAATTGTACTGTCCTCCCAGTACCTCTTTCAAAGGGCCCCTATCTGGGGCCTGTTTCTCGTATCGTAAAGTACGAATCGTTCGTAATTTACGATACGAGAAACTGGCCCCTGGGTCGTTACGGTATTTCTATCTATGTCAGAGCATGTGTACGCCCAGGAACTTTATATTTGAAAGGGACCAGAAAGGAGGCTGAAATATATGCCAACTCTAGAACCTGCTGCATAGCTGACAACAGTTCCGCAGCATATAATAGACTGACTTGTTAGTGCTTGTTTCAATTAGAACACTGCTACACAGGCAAGATATGTAATTTGGTATGAATTTACAAAGGCGTATAATATGTAACATACTGAAATTGCAATGCATGCACTTTGATGGGTGCTATGGAATAGCAATTCATGTATCCATTGAGATTACAGTTAACACTATGCTATTGCAATTGAACCTACAAGTGCAATAAGGAGTATCACCCCTTAATCTTCCCTGTAAACACTTGGGTTCGGCCTGAATTGTAAAAGGATCAGTAGTTTCACCAACAATTAAAATGGTTTTATCTGATTTATTTTACTAAAAAAAAACAAAATAACATTGCGTCCTTCCTTCACAGTTAGAAGCAAGTATCCAATATATAAAACATAGTGCTATGTGGATTTTACTATAAATATGCCCGTAAATTGAAATATTCCTACAGAAGTAGGAGGGTTACTTGGGGGTATGACAGATACTTCAAAATCATGGTTAACAAGTCTACTGTACATTCAAAATACTATTACTGCCCTTCAATGAAAAGGAAGAGAGTAATTGGCCATAGCTGTCAATGTTTAACCAAGGCTACGCTAACAAAATGGCCGCCACTCAATAAGGCCAGTCTGTTGTAAACACACTTCACTTTTAAAAATTCAGAATCAACAAAATATTCTTAAGTCATGCACAAAAATTCCTTTAAAATTAGGATTACTAGGTCTGCTATCCTATTACTTTCTTTTGAAAGCAACTAGACAATAAATGAAGGAGTATTTGAACCAAGTTTACAAGGAGGTTGAATTAAGCTCTCATCAAAAAAAATGGCTGACTTTCCACAAACCCACCTGCATCCCTGATTTATAAAATTCCTAAAAAATACTTAGCATGATTTGTTTGCTTCTTAAATCCTTTCATCTTCAAGACCATCATGCAAACTTTTTAATTAATGAGGATTTACACCATTATAAGAGGAAACACATTAAGAAAATGACCGACCATTTTAGATATTTTCATTCTAGCTGCTTGAATGTAGGTAGAACTCTATAACAGAGCCATTTGGACCAAACGTAACTAAGTTGTCTTTTCTTTTCTGCACAGTTATTTTTCTTTCAGGAAAAATAAGATTAATTATGTACTAACCTAACAGATTGATTGTATGGCTCCTGTGCTCCAAAAATGTATAAATAATCCGTTTTTAGGATGCTGCTTGAACAAGCATGTCTGTCAGTCAACTGGCCTTTGTTTATGTACTGTTTGCTGCGGGATTGCAATTACTCAAAATACATTACAGCCATTGGTTGATACATCACACCACAGGCCTCAATTTCAGTATCTGGTCCCTTTCAAATAAATAGTGCCTGGTACGCTTCAGATGTGAAAGAGTCAATCCACCTTTTAGCAATTGATCCTGAGTGGCTTCGTGCATCACCGCGTTGTACCTTCGCCAGGATCCTGACTCGGCCTTGAGCAGTGAGGGAACGTGATTCAAATGCAAATACTTAACAGGATCAAAGTTAACCTGATATTCTTCCACTGAACTCATGAAGTTATCATTGCTCCCCATCATGTCTAGCTTAACTACTGTTCACCTGGCGGCGTTCGTAAAGTCGACTTTTGCACAAGGCGGAGATACTCACTTCTACGGAAATACCATACACGTGGCACCTGCACTTCACAATGTGTCTGTGCAGAGCATTCCCTTGCTTATAAGTTGACCAAGAACAGTTCACTGTTTCTGACCATCTGAAGCATCGGAAAGTTCATTGGTATGAACATTTTAACAAATGGATAACGCTTGCACTCATGGTCAAAAAAACATCTGTGATTAAAAAAAAATCAACATTTCCGTGCAAATATTACTTTTTATCACCTATTCTGCTCTTATCCTCGATGCTGATTGGTCAATAGTTTTCAGATTTGGGATCGATCACACTACGTAGATTTGATTGCGAACGTCTGAATTTGATATTATTAGTTACCCTTGTTGTAAACATGGTGTGTACCAAGATGTCTGTGAGAAGCCGGCAGATATCACACGAGGTCTGGCGTCCCCGTGCGATACCTGCTGGCTAAACGCAGACATCGCCGTACACCATTTTCACAACAAGGATAACTATTAATATCGATCGCAGATATCATATGTAGTCAGGCTGCAAATCATTGTATAGACGAATAATAACAAGCGAACAAGTCTAGCTTTTCATTTATAAACACGAGCTGGTATTTCCGTAGAAGTTGAAGACAAGCGCCGCTGTCTTGCTTCGTGTGTCTCCATTCTAGTGAGTATCTCTGCCCCGCAACCAATCTGCGTTTTTCTTCTCATTTGTGCACGCGTGGTTTGATAACCGGGTTTTCAACATGACTTATCCTTTACAGTGACATTTGCAAAACATGAGTCGGGATTGTAAAACACAATGGGAACAGAATCTCCCACTCATTTCTTTCTCAAAGGCTTCCGTTGTTTTTGCGACATTTTCATACGTGGAAATACAATTTTTCCAGTGCGATATTTCCATAAGGTCGCGTGTGTGCCTGAGATAGGAATTGGTTAACACGGTCATTGGGCTTTTTCACTTATGATCGAAATTCTCCACAGTTATTTAGCGGAGCATTGTAACATGACCTAGTTTTCTCTAATCTGAAACCTATGTACGAAAAATTGCTTGACTTGAGCAAATAGGCCAGCACGAAAGGGTTGAATTTATCTGCGAATTTTATCCTTTGTTTAGGTGTCTAGATAAGCGTTAGCTCATAGAAGTAACATCGCAGTATCGACTTATCCATATTGCCAACATGAAATGTACCGTAGTTCAAGACATTTATACACCACCTGGTCTCACAGATATGAATCTCACAACGTCGATAGCAGAATGCAAAAACAATTTTCATTGTTCCCCAATGGAAGAAATGTTCAGTTTCAAATAACGATAAGGATATTGCCCCCTGCTTCAGGTGTTTGTTAAACTAGCAAAAATGACTCATCAAAGTCGTCGATAAATAAAAACACTTTGATATGAAATGTGTTATGGTTTATGGAATACAACCAGGCAGGTAATTTAGTACATGTGCATCTGGAGTGCAAATATGGTCTGACAACTGACCCAAAACTCATGGAATACAATAATGTTTGAAAAAACTTTTAAAATGAATCGTCAAACCAATCACGAACACCAGCTTTAAGTCAAATTATATTTTAGGATTTATTGCTCTATATTCAAGATTATTTCGTACGTGTGCCCTAGGTGTAACTGGGTTAAAATAGCTTATATGAGAATAATTTTCATGACCCAATCTTGCCTCTACCCTATTCTTATTAGATATTTCTGCCTATACAAAGTATACATTGCCTGAAAAGTCTTTTGATGAGAAACACATTAAGCATTGCAAAAGTACACTTCCAAAAGGCTTTCATTTATTTGGGGTAAAAAACTGGAAAAAAATGTGAAAAACAAACAATCATGCATAGTGCTTTCAAATGGAACTCACATTCACAGATATGGACCAGGTACCATAAAACTGCTCGTGATTGCAAAAACAATTTTATATTCTCCAATGGAAGAAAGATATTCAACTTCAAATAACAATAGGGCTACTGACCCTAATTCTGTAGTATATTAAGTATTAAAGCAAACATTACCCTCGAAGTTCGCCAATTATAAACTCGTTAATATCAAATGTTTATATTAGATTGAATACAATCAGACAGTAAGGTTATACAGAAATCCACGATTGAATATAAGGTGAGATAAAATGCACTCTATCCACGGGCATTCTAGTTATTTGCTGACTAGTCACATGGTACAGAAGCTGGAAGCTGATTGGTTCAATTCTCCATCTCTTCACGACTCCTCACGGGCTGTGTGTGAGCGCTTGAGGTGATGTACTGCTCGCGATTGCAGGGACTTCCGGAACGGCACCTGGAGATACAAAATAACCAGAAAGACTCAATTCAAGAGGTAAAATTTAGGATTGAGGATGTATTGTTTTGGTAGAACACGCAAAGTTGTGCGGTGATAGGGCGCCCGCGACCGCACGTCAGATGGAGAGGAAATCGTCAGATGGAAAATAAATATATCAATCTCACTAAATTCTAGAGACAAAAGATGATAAACACGGCCATTAACAACATCAATGGCGCACCAACACTGACGACGCCAAGGATACAACATTTCACCGACAGACGATCATAATAAAGTGATTTTAAGTGTGAAGAAAACGCATTGTTAGGTAATTTGTATGGTCACGTGATCACTGTTTCCCCATATTACTCTAAAAAGTATCAAAAACGGGAAGAAAAGAAGCGCAGGAGAAAAAGTTGAGATCGGGCCCGGCCGCAAAACCATCAAAGAATTGGTGCACGCACGTCTAGACTTGAATTAAATAGTAGGGTATAGACGATGATGATAGCATGGCACGAGTGGCTTATTCAGTTTTAGGAGGGACTTCCAATGTCTAACTTGGCAGTCCGAGGGCGGTTATATCCCGGTAACATTTACTGCGCCCTGTTACCGCGTGCATTATTCTCGCTATGCCATTCAACTATGAATAAAAGTCCTCAAGGAAAACTGCCGGTACTATGCATGGCAATGTGTGTGGCCTCGGCAAAGACCTGTTCTGGTTTACTATACAAATTACCCTTTTGCCCAGCGAGCGCGTTCAAATGAAATTCACATAATCTGTATTTATCAATAATACATAACATATTAACCTGGCTTGAACGCGCTCGGTGGGCAAAGTTACTATTTGGAACCATTTCCACATAGGCTCAAATCTCATTAGTAGGCATGGGGGCAGCCATTTTGTTGAAGGTCATAGGTCAATGTCACTACATTGAAAAATTCTGATTTTCATCAAAATCCATGAGTAAGGCCTACTATGAAATGTCATTACTGGATCTACTCCAACATCTTCATAGTATACCCATAAATTAGGTCTTTGATCAACTGGGTGCAGTTATAGCTGAAATATGAGTCAATACAAATATGCTGACACATGTCATTTCAGAGTGGTCAAATGCAATATCCAGGGCGCGGGTTGGGGAATATGTTAGCAATTATGAACAAGCAATACCTCAGCTACATGATCATATGAGTTTCGGTTAAATTCATGAAAGTTGAAAAAAAATGGGTAATTTGTATAGTAAACCAGAACAGGTCCTTTAATACGTTTCACTGAATCATGAACTTCTATACTTTCAAGCCAATTTGAAATTATATAAAACACCCCTTGAGTATTTGAACTGCCGATACCTCTACATGCAGTCAAAAGCAAAACCCGCTAGGCCACTGAGATTCCAAACCCTACTCATTACGTACTTTCTGGGAACAAACTAATACAAGTAGCTCTGTAAAATATCTACTATATTTTGAGATATGCCTTTAAAACAGGTCGTTCCTAAGTTACGTGACCATGCTGAATGCATGCTAGTGTTATAAAGGTTTCCTAACGATCGATATTTAGGAATAAACATTTTGGAACCTACAGAGACACAGGTAGCCAACAGTCTTGACACATGGCTCTCATCCAATAGGATAAGAGTATCCTCACGTGAGGTATAATAAAGTATAATAACTCACCTCGTCCCTTCTTGACCGTCTGAAAGACTTGAAGATGATCTTACCCACTGCCATCAACACGGCTACTGTGAGAGCAATAACGATAAGAACAAAAACACCCGCGAACTGCTGTGGTCCAAGTGAGGAAATTGTGTCGTCTCTCTGTATAAAATAGATACCAAAAGTTAAGTAAATATTACAGTCAAAACTAGCAAAAAAGACCGCTGATGGGACAACTGGTATATATGAATTTTTGTAACTATACGTTACAGTCAATCAACATTCAATTCAATTCAAGTTAAAGGTAACAAGTTACAACCCGAATAAAGAAACATCACATAATGGATAAATCAACCAATATCAGACCAACATCTCTGGCACTTCGTCAGCATGGCTGCTGGCTTCAAATCACGATTATATATTGACCACGCCAGCTCCAAATCCTTGGCTGTTAAAGCAAAACAAAATGGCATGTTTCACTTTTTCAATTTCTTTTTTGAAAACTGGCAAATATTAGAGGCCATGTTAATCGACACAGTAATTAAAAACAAAAACGAAACAACAATAAAAACAACAGAGAGATACTGAAACTCCAGCAAAGACCCTGCTGGTGATCCTTGAGAGCTCTGTCACAGCTCCAAACACAGACGCATGCCATAGGAGAAACTAGGGAAATATCATTGTGTGTATTTGATATTAATGGAAACCTAACGTTATACAAATGTGCGGCGATGTGAAGAGTTGTCTATGATGACTTAGCAAGTGGAGGAACACTTTTGACCATTCACAAAGAGAAGAGAATTTCTTCCTGGTGCCGGGATTCAGTCTAGTCGCTATATAACCTAAGCTGTTGAAAGCATTATAAAACCTTATCCTCCCTCAAAATGATCTGCAAGTTATAATGAATTTAGAAACACGGCTTGATTTTTAGTAACTATACTTTTGGACAATCTTTGTACGAATACTGGTTTATAAAGTTTATGGAGCAATAAAGTTATAGAAAATAAGTGTTTCACATAATTACCTGTTCTTGGTGCATTTCGCACTCGGCTTTGTCGTACCACCATTTGCTGTATAGTTTCGCCAGATCACCCCTCTCTTTCAGCCCCAGAATTGCCAGGTCGATCTTTGCCCTTGAAACACACACGCAAAAATGATAATCCCCTAATTGATAAGGTTTTATACCCATCTTCTGGCCTAGATACTAGACCATAAACAAAGCAAAACGAAACAAAACAAAACAAGACGAGACGAAACGCACTCACAGACAAAAAGGCATTACAGTTTTTAGTGACAGTTTGTATTCCATAACCTTTTACTGCGGTGCCTTTAAAACATTGAAAATAAACAATTCGTCGATTGAATGTGAAAAGCTCATGAGAAGTAAAATAGAAAATGAAATTCAGTACTAAGCATCGTAAAATAGGCAGAAATGATATACAAGTATAAGTATTATCAACATACCTGCACTGTGTAGCAAAATTGTTCACTTACTTGAACACATACACAGATTAAACATGCGCATAGTATGGCATTTATTTGAATATCTTAATAAACAGGCAATATCTAGAGATAAATTTAAGTAAAAGTTATTGTTCCCTTTGGAATTAGCAATTTCTATTCAAGTAATTTTAAATACTACTATATTTTAACAGTTATGCTCTTGAAGTTATCGATCCGAACTTGTAGTTCTCAATGTTACCTATGTTACCGCGTGCATTGATGACGCAGTTATTTTTTGTATGCAAATGGGATAAAATTCATATCTCTGTCAAGTCTTACCGATACGGGTGGCCTTTAGGTAATGCTATGGCGTATCCCCTGTCAGGTATGTCGTCTTCAATCTTTGTAAGAACACATGGTTTTCTGTTTGTGGTGTAGTCTGCCAATGGCGAGTCGGTAAGGAAAGCGTAGCCGCCAGATGTTGCGCGCTGGATGCCGGCCATATTGGATACCACCAAACCATCTGCCCCAGGAGATGACATGAACGCCCACATACGTTCATGCAATGGAACAGTAGACGTCTGAAACATGACAGGTCATAGTCACCAATTTATGCCTGTAGAGACCGAAAATTGGAAGACGATGTTTCTTAAGAAACCATTCTTTTAAAAATGAAAATAAAGAACTTCTACGATACAAAGTATAAACGAACTGAAACAATATATCAATATAGATTTATATTGGAATATATACTGGTACAGATGGAGGAACACTAGGAAAATGGTCTCAAATATGATGCATCAACTAATGTTTTAATAATTTTTCTGATGACATCTCGGTATCTTTAGTCTGAAACTTGTGAATTGCTATGTATGTTGTCTGTGTATCATTGACTGATATTGTACAACAAAATCATAAACATAGGCAACGTAAAGATAACAAATTTGTCATCGTTGAATACAATACTATAGTAGAAAAGCCAAGCGGAAGTGATTGTTTAAAATGAATAAAGAATATATTTTAGGATGATTGAAGTCACTGTGATGGATATACTGTAATATTACTAATTGATATATGGATATCAAATCAGATGATAAATTTGGCTGGGAATCAAGAGAACTTTTGAGACCAACCAGTTGAGATTTTTTTGACACACTAAAAAAGGACAAAGCGTCTGCACATTCGTACAGCCTCATTCTCATCTACAATATTCGCAGCGCCTTCTTTCGACGCATTGTTTATTGAACTAATTGCACCAGGAGTACAAACAAGGTCTGAACACTCTGAACACCCCAATCCGACAAAAGTATTTGAAGAGGGTGTATTAGAACCATTAGGAACTACATGTTTCGGTCAAATATTTCCGTAAAAGGTTGTTTGTAAAGTGTGTAGCCTTTTAAGATATAGATGGGTTAAAATTAAATCTTTGACAACGCTATGGCATTTTGAATTTCGTTTTTTCGTCACTTTTTCGTGACTATCCAATTGTAAGGGTTGGCAAAATAACTGAATAACCTGGCAAAAACCACAGGTCACTGGCAACTTTCTCACATGCACCGGCCGTGATTCGAACGTGGGCAGTGGTGAGAGACAGCGAGCGGTCAGTGGCAATGCCACTCGGCCATTAGGGCACGCTCTTTTTTGTTTTAATTAATCATCATTGCTGTCACACCATTATATGGCATAGACCTGTAAAATAGTAGATCAACTATCTTACCATGTAGAACTGTTCAATAGAAGACCCGCGGACTGTTCCATATTTCATGTTGCTCTGATCAGCTAAGTCCTTCATGGAGCGGATAGGTGGCGCTCGCGGCTGGAAGGTTAGAACGGCCGCCATGTTGGTGACGTAAGCACACAACATCACCAGACAGAACACCCACCATACACACACCATAGTACGACTGGCACAAGATCTGCATAGAAAAAATCATTTAACCTTTTAACCTTCTCGCATTTACCGACATAACGCATCAAATATAGTAATTTTCGTGGAATGGTTAAAGAATGACTGTTACATCCAATTGGAACATCCTTCAGTCTTTTTCAAAATATTGTTTTGTTTTGATGATATATGCAAATAAGTCAGACCCACTTTAGGGAATTCGGTGAAAGCATGAGTTACCTTTTGGTCAATTGCAAAATTCACATTTGAGTTAATTTTAATACCCATTCAGTTGCAGAAACATAGGGGGTTCAAGGCGGTTGAGGAACCCACCTGTACAATTTGAAATGTTCATTCTAATTGCCAAGAATTGTCACTTTTCTTAAATTTTGCTTCAAACCAATGAGGTAGATGTTTCTCTGTTTTAAATGACCCCTCTCACATAGAACGAACCCCTTACACACAGACATCATGGATTTGCCCCGCACATTATGGTCACTTTATGGTTTTTACAATGTATCTCTATACAGCTTGTGTGAATGAGTCAATTAAAAAGCTCTTAAGAACAAACAAAGAAATACAAAACCCCCGATAGAATAGCACAAACGAAGTATTTTGATGAGTTCAAAAATAAAATTAAAAAAACACTAAGTTGAAAAGATTAAACATTTTTGGACTTGACTCATAGAATACATACCTTGGCATGATTTGTGATTTCTGAAGCATGAGTGAACTTAACGACAACCAAAAAGCATTCTTCAACCCAGCCGTATTCCGCTCTTGGGATAGTTCAACATGGCCGCCACTTCCGGTTGGTGGCTCCTGTGTCAGCCTACTAACCACGTAAAGTAGGACACTGACCAATACAAACATGGCCGCTATGACCAGCCAGAGGCCGACAGTAAAGGGATGAAGGAAGGCAAAGGACGACGCTTGCGGAGTCACTGGTTTTTTAAACAAAATGGCCGTCCCAAAGGTCATGAACGGGTGCGAAAAGTCGACATCTTCTGACCGTGATCTGGTAATGATTAGAGGAGCGATAGCCATATCTGCCTCCTGAAATGAGCATGGAGGAGAAACCTGGGTATACGTACTCATCCTTTTTAAATATTCAGAAAGTAGTGATAATGAATTATTATTATTATTATTATTATTATTGGTATATTTATTATTATTATTATTATTATAATTATTGCTACTACTACTACTACTACTACTACTACTACTACTACTACTACTTCTACTACTACTACTACTACTAAGCAATAGTGACAGTATTGTATTATCATTTAGAGTTTTTTTATTAGTAACTACACCTCGGATTATTTCTCCTATCATTCCGGTCCAGTTTCCGTCAGGCAACTTGCTTCCATACAGACCATCTTTAACAGGTGATATGACGTAATCTTCCTTAAATACCCTCTTCGCTATCATCTCCAACAGGTCCACACAATACCCTTCGAATCGGGCATTTCCGGTGGCGTTGTCAGAAGGGGTATGACGTCGACGCATAACATACGGTTCGCTCTGCAAAAAAATAGATATGATTTGAATTTCACTAATTTCACTATTATCTATATATATATATATATATATATATATATATATATATATATATATATATATATATATATATATATATATTTATATATATATATAAATATATATATATATATATATATATATATATATATATATATATATATATATATATATATAAATATATATATATATATATATATATATATATATATATATATATATATAAATATATATATATATATATATATATATATATATATATATATATATATATATATTCCCACTATTTACGGGATATTTGGCTCTGAAATTGATACGAGCCCCGAATCTTTTAACATTCTCCCCAAATTAATCATTACTTTCCCAAAACTTGTTTATGGAATAGTAGCCGAGCACATTCATTCCATAGATTATTAGTGTGTTCAGTATGTGTAGGATACTTAGATAGTATATACACACAAACACACACACACACACATATATATATATATATATATATATATATATATATATATATATATATATATATATATATATATATATATATAAATATATATATATATATATATATATATATATATATATATATATATATATATATATATATATATACATGTATTTATACATATATATATATCTATATCTGTATCTATATATATCTATATCTGTATCTATATTTATATCTATCTATCTGTCTGTCTGTCTGTCTGTCTGTCTGTCTGTCTATCTATCTATCTATCTATCTATCTATCTATCTATCTATCTATCTATCTATCTATCTATCTATCTATCTATATATATATATATATATATATATATATATATATATATATATATATATATATATATATATATATATATATATATATATATATATATATATATATATATATATATATATATATATATATATATATATATATATATATATATATATTCACCATCATTGTTGTTATCAGCAAGCGTCTTTGTATGTGTTCATCAGGTAGGCGCTCATTCGGATTCCAATGGACCTGAAACGAAAGACATTGTATTCTATTCATGAAATACATAGGACATAGGGCAGGCGATTAAGTCTAAAGGGGGTTTCTTTGCAATTTGGAATTTCATTCATCATCATTCTTTCCAGATATATTGAGGCTGCAATGTATTCACTGACTTGCCATGTTAAGAGTGAGCCAAACCAAAGTCAAATCCGAACCCGGGTCACTGGAAAAAAAGTAGTCCACAACCCGAGAAAATTAAGTTGAGAATTTGATTTTTAAATTTTGAACATGACGTTGACTACATTTCTGTGGATTCGACCTCGACAAAATGTCCTCATTTGCATATTGTGGAATAAGGACCTCCCGCATGTCGTATTATATAGCAATACGTCCAATTCGACCCTGGCACACGTCGTATTGAACTTTGTCGAAAAGGTTTTTTCAGCAAGGTTCGCATTGCACTCATGACGTTTTAGGTGATTTACAAAAAGTGGGTCGTATTCGATATGGAACACCACCTTAGATGACTCAACTATCGTGGAAAGGCACCAAAACGATCGGCTTGATATCATTTCGGTCGAAATGATTTTGGAATATGATATTACGTTTAGTGTGGCGTTTTCTGCAATTCCGGACTATTTTGTGACCAGCGGTCAACGTCACTCTTGTACCTTCGGAATCCATCCTATTGCCTTTAATACGATTTTTCTTCCAGTAGAAATATTTGACAAGTCAGCTAATGGAATTATTTTGACTTGTCCATCATCAGAAATATATTGGCATGCCTAAAAGTAAATATGGACGGAAGTATATGAGAGTGAATAATATTTGGAAGTGTCACATATGTCATTGAGTGGGAAATACATTTCATCTTCAGTCTTCAATTAGTACACTCATAGCCTGTTTATATAACCATCGAACATGACTATAGTGTAATATGCCTGTTGACTATTCATTTGTTTCTTGTTTTTTTTTTTTCTTTTGTATTCCGTTGCGATTTTAAACTCCAAGTGTACGGTTTTGTAATTTTTTACGGCAAATAAACGTACTAGTAGTACTACTACTACTGTACCGTACCTATGAGCGTAAATGTTTTGATGTATCTGCAATCGCCAATAGTTTGGCATGTCTACGATTGTACATACTTGTCAAATATATGAGGGTCCTTTCTCATTGCTCTCAAAAATGTGGAACAGTCGAATTTAACAAATTTGCATCAAGAGTGTACACATGATTTGAAGACTTTACACACAAATCAACTGATTGAGTACTGTATAACTGGTATTTTTACGGGCATTCAATTTTCGCTATTTTTCGCGCTGCCCATGATAGCGCCAAAATAACATAATAAGAAATACTTACAAGATATTTGAAGAGATGTTAGATACAACAAGAACAACTTTCAGTCGAATATATTTCAATATATTGCTTTCCTACTGTTATGATATATACTATGCATCTAGTGCTATAAGATTAGTTCTTAAGTTCGCCACTAGATGTCCTCTCTTGTATGTAAACAGACCCTGCATTCCTAGAAGCAATAAAAGGAGACCAGGCTCTTGACTACCGCCATGGCTGCAATCTACATGCCGTGTTCTCGTTGTCTATCATCAAACAGTATTATACATACTATATAAACAAACATGGTGTCAGAAGTGGGAAGTCTTCACAGGTTTAGGATGTTTACCTGGGGAGTATCACATTGAAATTGACCCCAGTGTGAAACCTGTCCAGCATGCACCACGTAGAGTGCCAGTACCATTGAGGGCAAAATTCAAGGCAAAAATCACCGAAATGGAGAAGAAAGGTGTCATCGCCAGGGTTACTGAGCCAACAGACTGGATATCAAGCGCAGTAACTGTGCAGAAAAATGATAAACTGCGTATATGCATTGACCCCAAGGACCTTAATGAAGCCATTAAGCGGCCAAAATATCAAATGCCAACAGTAGATGAGGTGCTTCCGAAATTAGCACAGGCTAAGGTGTTCACGGTGCTCGACGTCAAGGATGGTTTCTTTCAAGTCAAGTTAGATGACGAGCGCTCCTACCTCACCACATTTTGGACACCATTTGGCAGATACAGATATTTACGATGTCCATTTGGAATCAGCTCTGCACCTAAAGAGTACCAACGCAGACAAAAAGAGGTGCTCGAGGGTCTAGAAGGAGTTGATGTCATAGCAGATGACATAATCTGTTTCGGATCTGGCTACAGCAAACAAGAAGCCAAGAAAGATCACGACAAGAATCTAATCGCCCTCCTCAACAGAGCCAAAGAGGTGAACCTAAAGTTCAACAAAGAAAAGATAAAATTCAAGCTTCAAGAAGTACGCTACATGGGACACTTACTCACCGAAAATGGAGTAAGAGCCGACCCAGCCAAGATAGAGGCAATACTGGATATGCCAGGACCAGAGGATGCCAAAGCAGTTCAGCGACTACTGGGCTGTGTGAACTACTTATCAAGATACCTGCCGAAGCTCGCGGAAGTATCTGCACCACTGAGACGCCTAACAGAGAAAGATGCTGAGTGGTTCTGGGAATCCCAACAAGAGGGAGCCTTCCAAACCATTCTCAAACTTATGGCATCTACACCAGTTCTGCGGTACTATGACATGACACAGGAGGTCACTCTCCAGAATGATGCCTCAGAAAGCGGGCTTGGAGCAGTTCTATTACAGAATGGTCAACCTGTAACTTTTGCCTCGAAGGCCCTAACTAAAACAGAGCAAGGATATGCACAGATTGAAAAAGAATGTCTTGCGATTGTATTCGCATGTGAGCGATTTGATCAGTACCTGCATGGGAGAGACCTGATCACGGTACAAACAGATCATAAGCCGCTGGTTCCAATTTTCAAGAAATCAATTCACAATGCTCCAAAACGACTCCAGCGTATGCTATTGCGACTCCAGAAATACAACCTGAAGATAGAATACCTGCCTGGACCACAAATGTACATAGCTGATATGCTATCCAGAGCATATCTCACTGGCCGAAGCAAAGATGAAATACCAGCTTGCCATATATTCCAAGTGGAGAAAGAAGAAGCACTATTTAGTGATATAGCAAGTGTAAAACAGCTTCAATTCATAAATGTGTCAACAGGAACACACTCGCAGATACAGAAAACCACTGCCGCTGACCCAGTACTGCAAACATTAGCAACCGCTATTCTTACTGGGTGGCCTGATGTGAAAGAAAATGTTCCAAACAGTATCAGGCAGTACTGGAACATGAGAGATAAACTAACAGTTCAAGACGGAGTTATCTACAAGGGTATGAAAGTAGTAATACCCACAGTGATGAGAAAACAAATGATCGCCAAATCTCATACCAGCCACCTTGGCATCCATGCATGTGTTCGCAGAGCAAAAGATGTACTATACTGGCCGGGTATGACAGCTGAAATCACTGAGTTGGTAAGGATGTGCGCCGTTTGCAGCGAGTTTTTGGATAAACAGCAGAAAGGACCTCTGATGACGCACAAAATTCCAACCCTCCCTTGGTCGAAAGTGGGCCAAGATTTATTCACGCTGAATGGCAGAGACTATCTAGTAACCGTGGATTACTATAGTGATTACTTTGAGATCGTCAAACTAAATGACACCACTGCTAGAAGTGTCATTAAAGCCACGAAGGATCACTTCGCATGCCACGGGATAGCTGACATGGTGACTGATAATGGTCCCCAGTACACAAGCCAGGAATTTCAACAATTCAAAAGTGAATGGAATTTCAACCACACCACGAGCTCCCCATATCACAGTCAGAGCAATGGAAAGGCTGAATCGGCAGTTAAAATTGCCAAGAAATTAGTGAAAAAAATGTAAACGTGATGATACAGATCTCCAGATGGCGCTACTAGAATGGAGGAACACCCCAGACATAAACTGGCTAAGCCCAGTGCAAAAGTTGATGTCTAGAAGGACAAAAACAACAATGCCTACAGCAGAAGCTCTACTCAAACCACTTACAGCTGAAGGAGTAGATGATAACATCAAACACCGCAGGCAATTAACCAAACGCCACTATGACCAACATACCAAACCGTTGCCAGAATTGGACATTGGAGATTCAGTAAAACTTCAACCACTGAGACCTAAAGAGCCATGGTCAAATGGCTCATGCCTAGGTAAAGTAGGACCCAGATCCTATCTTATTCGCACCGTGGATGGTAAACTATGTCGCCGAAATCATAAATTCTTACGAACAACCAACAGCATCCCTGATACAACACAAGAAGGCATAGAAACACCTATGCCGACTATACAAGTCAATGAATCACCAAAACAAGCAGATCCTGGAGCAACTTCAGCAGAAAACATCGAGATATTGCCACCTACACCAAAGAGAAGTGCGACACCACCTAAGGTGCCAATACCATCTGGTCAATATATCACCAGGTCTGGAAGAACAGTGAAACCCACTGTAACACCAGATGTGTAATATGCCATAATGATGAAGGGTGTACGACGTGCTCTGCCCTAAATCATCATAGGATTACCCATATCCTGTGCCATCATCCGATAAAGAGGTGTTAAGGGTGTATGACATGCTCTGCCCGCAAACAACAAATGTGTATAATAAATTCAAGTGACGATTTAAGTACCAAGTTAAAATATGTACCACATCACAAACCATTAATAAGACAGAGAGAAAGCAAGAACTATATACTGTGTATTAAGATGAACAATTAGCATGGGCATCGATAGCAACGTAGTTATGAAAGTAATGCAAGGACTCATACAGTGACATTAAGAGCTACCTAGTCATCACTGAATGTGTCATACCAATAGGAACTATTAGAGTTAACTAGTAGAATACAATCTAGTCAGAGAGTAATGATAAAGGATAATAAAGGATATAAACAATTTGATAAAGAGGGAGATGTTATGATATATACTATGCATCTAGTGCTATAAGATTAGTTCTTAAGTTCGCCACTAGATGTCCTCTCTTGTATGTAAACAGACCCTGCATTCCTAGAAGCAATAAAAGGAGACCAGGCTCTTGACTACCGCCATGGCTGCAATCTACATGCCATGTTCTCGTTGTCTATCATAAAACAGTATTATACATACTATATAAACAAACGCCTACCAAGAAATGTCATAATGTGTCAGACCACGTGTGTGTTTCAAGAGTAAATAGGTCAAAGGTTGACCCAAAATGGCGGCTACATGTACCACACCTGTAAGGTTTTATTCTGTGTTACTTGCAGGAAGGTAAGTTCGTAATCTCGTCGCTGGCCACTTTCATCAAAAGCTATTGGTCCCGTGAGTCCACTGGTCCTCACCTGAAATAAAGCAAAAGTTCTATAAGTTTGATAATAGTTATACTGTAAATGATACTAGCATTTATTAGTTTCTATTACAGAAACAGGGGCGGATCCAGAATTTCTGTGAAGGGGGTTCCTTCTTTAAAAGGGGGGGGGGGGGAGGTTTGTCTGAACAGAGAGGTATATTAACCTCATTGGTTTAGAGTGACAATTCTTAGCAAGGACATAAATAATTTGAGTTGTAAAGGGGGTTTAGTATAACATACTTGAAGAGATACTGTTATAAACCGATCAAAAACAACAAGTGTCATTGAAGTATCTTTAAAAATATCTCTCTATCTCGATGATTCACCTCTGGAGCATACACAGTCTGAAGCGTGAAAACTAAGCAATGTTTTGAGAAATATTTGACGGAATATTTTGTTCCTGACAGGCTTATCAATTCCTGAAGAAGAATATCATGGAACAAAACATCAATGTTTATTTCAGTTTTTACGTTTGACGGAATATGCTTACCGATTTCAATCTCTCTGAAGTTTTATCCCCTAGTCTAGTCCTCTGTAGGGGGAGATTTCCATCACAGGAAATCATTCGCCCCCTAGTCTCTCTAAACACCGCTTGGAGGCGCTCGGAGAAAGTGGGTTCCTCCAGCAAAGTTTGGTTGATGGCCTGACGTATGACCATGACCCCGTCAAGGATGAACGCAGTCTGCAGCTGAAACAATGATGGCGAAGATATGATAAGATGTGAAACAATTAACGCAAAGATATGATAAGATGTGAAACGATGAGAGCGGAGATATGATAAGATGTGAAACAATGAAGGCAAAGATATGATAAGATGTGAAACAATGAAGGCCAAGATATGAAAAGATGTGAAACAATGGCGGCGAAGATAAGATAAGATGTGAAACAATGACGGCGAAGATAAGATAAGATGTGAAACAATGACGGCGAAGATATGATAAGATGTGAAACAATGGCGGCGAAGATATGATAAGATGTGAAACAATGACGGCGAAGATATGATAAGATGTGAAACAATGGCGGCAAAGATATGATAAGATGTGAAACAATGACGGCGAAGATATGATAAGATGTGAAACAATGAAGGCAAAGATATGATAAGATGTGAAACAATGGCGGCCAAGATATGAAAAGATGTGAAACAATGGCGGCAAAGATATGATAAAATGTGAAACAATGACGGCGAAGATATGATAAGATGTGAAACAATGGCGGCGAAGATAAGATAAGATGTGAAACAATGAAGGCAAAGATATGATAAGATGTGAAACAATGGCGGCGAAGATATGATAAGATGTGAAACAATGGGGGCAAAGATAAGATAAGATGTGAAACAATGAAGGCAAAGATATGATAAGATGTGAAACAATGACGGCGAATATATGATAAGATGTGAAACAATGACGGCGAATATATGATAAGATGTGAAACAATGGCGGCGAGGATATGATAAGATGTGAAACAATGACGGCGAATATATGATAAGATGTGAAAGAATGGGGGCGAAGATAAGATAAGATGTGAAACAATGGCGGCAAAGATATGATAAGATGTGAAACAATGACGGCGAAGATATGATAAGATGTGAAACAATGACGGCGAATATATGATAAGATGTGAAACAATGGGGGCGAAGATAAGATAAGATGTGAAACAATGAAGGCAAAGATATGATAAGATGTGAAACAATGACGGCGAATATATGATAAGATGTGAAACAATGACGGCGAATATATGATAAGATGTGAAACAATGGGGGCGAAGATAAGATAAGATGTGAAACAATGAAGGCGAAGATATGATAAGATGTGAAACAATGACGGCGAAGATATGATAAGATGTGAAACAATGACGGCGAATATATGATAAGATGTGAAACAATGGGGGCGAAGATAAGATAAGATGTGAAACAATGAAGGCAAAGATATGATAAGATGTGAAACAATGACGGCGAAGATATGATAAGATGTGAAACAATGACGGCGAAGATATGATAAGATGTGAAACAATGACGGCGAAGATATGATAAGATGTGAAACAATGGCGGCGAAGATATGATAAGATGTGAAACAATGACGGCAAAGATATGATAAGACGTGAAACAATGGCGGCGAAGATATGATAAGATGTGAAACAATGGCGGCGAAGATATGATAAGATGTGAAACAATGACGGCAAAGATATGATAAGACGTGAAACAATGAAGGCAAAGATATGATAAGATGTGAAACAATGGCGGCCAAGATATGAAAAGATGTGAAACAATGGCGGCAAAGATATGATAAGATGTGAAACAATGACGGCGAAGATATGATAAGATGTGAAACAATGGCGGCGAAGATAAGATAAGATGTGAAACAATGAAGGCAAAGATATGATAAGATGTGAAACAATGGCGGCGAAGATATGATAAGATGTGAAACAATGGGGGCGAAGATAAGATAAGATGTGAAACAATGAAGGCAAAGATATGATAAGATGTGAAACAATGACGGCGAATATATGATAAGATGTGAAACAATGACGGCGAATATATGATAAGATGTGAAACAATGGCGGCGAGGATATGATAAGATGTGAAACAATGAAGGCAAAGATATGATAAGATGTGAAACAATGACGGCGAAGATATGATAAGATGTGAAACAATGACGGCGAATATATGATAAGATGTGAAACAATGACGGCGAATATATGATAAGATGTGAAACAATGGGGGCGAAGATATGATAAGATGTGAAACAATGGGGGCGAAGATAAGATAAGATGTGAAACAATGGCGGCGAAGATAAGATAAGATGTGAAACAATGAAGGCAAAGATATGATAAGATGTGAAACAATGGCGGCCAAGATATGATAAGATGTGAAACAATGACGGCGAAGATATGATAAGATGTGAAACAATGACGGCGAAGATATGATAAGACGTGAAACAATAGCGGCGAAGATATGATAAGATGTGAAACAATGGCGGCGAAGATATGATAAGATGTGAAACAATGGGGGCGAAGATAAGATAAGATGTGAAACAATGGCGGCGAAGATATGATAAGATGTGAAACAATGAAGGCAAAGATATGATAAGATGTGAAACAATGACGGCGAATATATGATAAGATGTGAAACAATGACGGCGAAGATATGATAAGATGTGAAACAATGACGGCGAAGATATGATAAGACGTGAAACAATGGCGGCGAAGATATGATAAGATGTGAAACAATGGCGGCGAAGATATGATAAGATGTGAAACAATGACGGCGAAGATATGATAAGACGTGAAACAATGAAGGCAAAGATATGATAAGACGTGAAACAATGGCGGCGAAGATATGATAAGATGTGAAACAATGGGGGCGAAGATATGATAAGATGTGAAACAATGGGGGCGAAGATAAGATAAGATGTGAAACAATGGCGGCGAAGATATGATAAGATGTGAAACAATGAAGGCAAAGATATGATAAGATGTGAAACAATGACGGCGAATATATGATAAGATGTGAAACAATGACGGCGAAGATATGATAAGATGTGAAACAATGACGGCGAAGATATGATAAGACGTGAAACAATGGCGGCGAAGATATGATAAGATGTGAAACAATGGCGGCGAAGATATGATAAGATGTGAAACAATGACGGCGAAGATATGATAAGACGTGAAACAATGAAGGCAAAGATATGATAAGATGTGAAACAATGGCAGCGAGGATAAGATAAGATGTGAAACAATGACAGCAAAGATATGATAAGATGGTAAGCAATAGCGGCGAAGATATGATAAGATGTGAAACAATGACGGCCAAGATATGAAAAGCTTTGAAACAATGACGAATTTTCAAACCACAAAAATATGTTTGTTTTTTATTAGAAGGAGTCTTCTAAACATCTCAATACCTTTTACTTGGTAGGTTAAGCATTGACAATTTTAGTTTTTTCCACTAGTCAGATCACAAGTTAAACTAGCAACAGGATATGCATACTTACACTTATTTCTTCTCCAGGCGGAAACAGATTTGCATTGATTCCCGAAAGATGCCTTGATGTTCCGTTAAGAAGCTGTGGTTGCGTTTTGTCTATAATACCTAAACTAGTTATGGTTATTCCATCAGCAAGAACGGGGGCCAGCTCGTCAAGCCTTATATCGTAAGCGTTCTGAAATCAAAGTATGCATTACAGGTTAATTACATAATGCATAGTATATAAAACCCATCACCAGATCCCTAACCTGCTAAATATGCAACCTGCATTCTGCGTCGTATTGACCAATTTTCCTTTTAAAACAATAGAATGCAACATAATTCTTCAGAGGAATAAAAACAATAATCAAAAAGCAACGTTTTGGCAAAATTACTTTAATGGTGATGTTAGTAATGCTAAAATCCAGGTTTATATTTACTTAAGCAAAGCATGATGATTACCAAATAACAAACAGACCCTTCATCAAATTTTGGGAAGGTGAACTATTTGGACATATATATTTTCTAGGAGAATGTAAACGTACCAATTCCCGGATGAAGAAATTGACATCTCCTGGCAGAATGTCTTCGGTAGAAATCTGTAATGCAATGTGGCGGTAATCAAACGGTTTAATTATACAGTTTTCATAAGTTTTCATCATACAGTAAAGGAATCTAATTACTGTTCTAAAGGTTCGGGCAACCGGGCATTTTACACGACGTATGTCCGGTTGCCTGGGCATTGATATACCGACACGCCCGTGACGTCACAGCTAAAGATAGCTTAAATACGCAACTAAGTGGGCATGGATATGAGTGCCTTATTATCAGAGTTTCGCAGCCGGACATACCAGGGCAATTGCCAGCGACCGGTCGCTTAGTGAAGGAATGGAATATTTTTACTGTATATGTACATGCGCACGCACCCTTAGGCCTTCATGAGTAGCATAGTATTCATCTATAGGATACCCAGTTCAGCCCATATAGCAGAAAGTGACGATCAACGACATTCCAAATTCAACCGTGAGATTTCTGGTAAATGATCTTTCTTTTAATTGATGTATAGAGGGACAATGTATCTTTAAAATTCCGACCAAGTTATGAATACAAACCAAGCTGTCCAGAATATCCAAGGTGAGTTGTCTGCTGACGTCCAATACCACCCTTATTTCCTCGTGCACGTGGGCGTCAGAGAGCTGTGCATTCCTCAAGTATTCAAAAACACCGGAAGCGCTGGTCACGTGTTGGAAGGCAACATTAATGTTTGCGTGGATATCGTCTCTCGCCCGGACGAGTTTCCCCCAGCGAGAAAATCCTGCTCATAGAAATAGTATATCATAGTGAGATACGGATCGCATACTAGTACAGATAGCTCGGCTTGGTGCACAATTTCCTGACCTAAAGGCAAACTCTTCTCACATGGATGGTATAAAAAAGTGACAGAAAAGAGAGATCAATTCTTTTTCAATATTTTTTTCATATTTTTTTCTCCGAAGAAATGTTTATTCTTAAATAAAATGCTCAAGAAGTGATTTTACATTCTAAAAACGGTACTTAACCCATTAGTGCTCGCAGAGGCCAAACTCAGCCCGATGAAATAACAAATATGTGAAAAAGGCATCGATGGGAATTATTTGAGGAAGAAATGTCAAAAGACTACCAACGACTCTCCTTCAAATACTTTTCTAAATCCATTCTTGATTCCCGAGTCAAGTATCATAGATTCAAGCGGCAATTTTTGAAGAAACCCTTTAACATTAATGAGTCAATAAAACATACAACAGACTTTTAATTGGGATAACTCGGTCAAGTATTATATTATCGTGTTATTTATTCCATAATGTTTATGCTTACCATAGGGACTATCGTAGAGGTAAAACACCGTATCCCATCGGAACTGCTTCATAATCTTAGCCATATCCAGCGACACGTCAGGCCTGAGATTGATGACGAAATCTCGTGGGGTGAAATCTCGTGCACCTCTCGAGCCTGTGACGTAAGGAATATGGAACTGCTGAGCCAATGACTTCACGGTTTCTGCTGTTCTTGGAGTATACATGCCGTAAACAGCGAAATCTAGTTCTCGAGCCCCGCCATCACACACTGTCGATAGAAAGTGACACACAGTGAAAATTAGAATATCGATTATCGTCACTTTTTGCCATATTTAGGCTAACTCGTCACTAGCCTGTTGTAGGTGTTGGAGGAAACCAGAGAACCCAGGGAAAACCACCATCGAACCCCAAGTCACTGTTAACTTGCTTACGTGTGATGCTCCGAGCAATATTTGAAGAGGATTCTAAACCGTGCAGAGGCGGGAGGCATCAGCCACAGATGGTCATTGGCAGCGCCATAGACCACTCGACTATTAGGGCTGGCCCTTAAGATACAATGGAACCTTCTGGCAACTGGCTAATCACGATTCAGTCTTAATATGGCAGATTGTGAGGATTTCCGAAATTCAAAAATATAGTTTCCTTGTTCTGAATAGTATAAAGTCGCTGCAGTCATTCTTCTAAAGGATGCCACTTACTTGCTGCAGAAACGTTGAAACTGTCAGACGTGTTGACCTTATGGGCGTAGGGGTTGATTTTCATGTCTTCGCTTGAGAACATGGCTGCCGCAGCCTCGAAGGCCACCTTTGACCTAAGGCTGTCCTCATCCAGCAATCCACCTGCACATAATACGATACGAAGTAATGAATTGACTGTTTTCAGTTATGTATTCTTTTATTTTACTTGCAGTTTCGACATTTGATTGCTGCACTAAAAGCATGGGTAGATCAGGCATTCTATATGGCCATTCACCCGATCGTCGCCCGGTACACTGTGAAAAGAAAAGATCCGTAATGTCTCATCACCTAACTATCTGGATCATGACTATGTGAGCCTGATTTTATAGTGTTCGGGCGGGCGTAGTAGCTCGGTCGACCAGTCGATATCAAACGTCGGCATAGTTTTGTGCTGCGTTGTCTTTAGAACTTGAACGTTAGGCTAACAATGGACATGCGCAGACTACTGGTGTTCAACGTTTGAACTCCAGTGTCCTCGGATAATACAAACAAACAACACCCCTACAAAAACACACAAAAACAAAACAAAACAAAACAAAAAACAGGGCACGTCAGGGATGTTACACTCTGATCGAAAATAAGCTAAGTATAATCAACTCAGCTCGAAGTACCATTTCTCATTTTAGTAGAATATTAGTGTTTGTATAGTATTATGATTCAAGCCACACTATTAATGTAATAACTTACCAACAGGAATGGTAACCAATTCTACAAATGTAGAAAGCCTCACTGTAATTAGGACAGGAATCCACCATATTCTGATTAGCATCGTTCCTGGTCCAATTTATCATTTTAGTAGAATATCAGTGTTTGTATAGTATTATGATTCAAGCCACACTATTAATGTTATAACTTACCAACAGGAATGGTAACCAATTCTACAAATGTAGAAAGCCTCACTGTAATTAGGACAGGAATCCACCATATTCTGATTAGCATCGTTCCTGGTCCAATTTATCCCGGGGGTCACACCCACGGCTTTTACGCGTAAGACCTCTCTCACAGGGTCTCATCTAAATAAGCGTGGTTGCTGTGGTCGCTATATAAACCAACGTGACGGGTAGACCCCGTGCGTGGCCTAGGAATCCTCGTGACGAAAACTGGACTTATTCCCGCGACCGTTTCTGTCTCACCAGGCTCTCATCAGCTTAGTCGATGAAAGTGACAGCAACACAGACAATAGATCCAGGCATCCCACTGCGCAGGACATAAAAAAACTGCCTTTTCCAGCACAGACTGTGGCAGCGCAGTTAGAATGCCCTATACATGGTTTAAAGTGCTTTTCGATGATTACTCAGTAGAAACTGATCGATTTATGCAATATCAAACACCTGCATGAGAAACGATTTATTCATATGATGTCCATTCTCGCAAAAAGAAATCTCAGAAACAAGATGTCAGCAACGTTGTAATTTTGAAATGCTTTAAACCCATCGAAAGATTTTCGAGAATGTATTTGAAGAAAGATCTTGATACTTGGAACAACCTCTATCAGTATTTTTTTCTTTGAAATTGTTTTGTTATCGAGATGATTCTATGTTTATAAGAACATGTTGAAGCTCCAGAAGTGAATGGGTGAGATGTCTGCCTAATCATCCTTTCCTGTTTATACCATAACATCGTGTATTTATCAAGTAACAGTTGGATAGTGACTGATTAGTATTAACCCATTTACACTCGAAGCGGCCAAAAGAGGCCTGACGATTTTTGAAATATTTCCCTTACAAAAGCATTTTTTTGAAAATATTTGAAAGAGAAATGTTGATCAGAAGACAAACTACAAATCTCCTTCAAATATTTTGTGAAATTAAGCTTCGTTCCCAAGTTATTTTCAAAAGTATGAAAGTAGCAGACGATATTTCAAGAGGAACTCTTGAGTGTGAATGGGTTAACACAACCATGTCTGCATGGTACAAAAAGGTCTTCTTTGTCTTCCTGAAAATCCGTGTGCTTGTTAAGCGTTTGAAGAAAAATATTCACTGCATCACAATGTATTACTAACTCTTCAGCGATCTTTACTTTTGAGTATATCATTCACCCAAAATGACAATTTCAAAATGAAAGCCATGGCGTGAATGGGTTATGTAGAAAGCAGGAATATGCATGGGATTCCTGTGACCTTTTCGACATATCAATTATTGTGACCCGGATTAACCATGTGCCCTACTTTCTCCAAATGACAATCACAACTAGCAATTACAGCAATTAATTGAAACTGCTGGTTCAATACCCTTTGTGTAACTGCTAATAACTGTTCCCAGCCATTCTCGCCATACCTATAAACAGGATATCTAT
Organism: Maea johnstoni; assembly: GCA_963942565.1. Lineage (NCBI taxonomy): Eukaryota > Metazoa > Annelida > Polychaeta > Spionida > Magelonidae > Maea > Maea johnstoni. The sequence goes on from OZ012690.1 coordinate 36,717,581, forward strand.
AGAGCAAAAAAAAGTAGACAAAAACAAATACAAACGAAATAAGAGTACATTCGAGATGGATATTGGGCTGCATCATCAACAGCTCGCACATGGAATAGTACTGATTGGGTCATTTACCATGTTATACTATACTTGCAACAATGTTGCCTCATTGTCACTCAAGTTAATTGGTTGGCAGCATGTCCTACACACACACACACACACACACACACACACACACACACATATATATATATATATATATATATATATATATATATATATATATATATATATATATACATATATATATATATATATATATATATATGCATGTATTTATGTATACACTATCCTCATACTTATATACACACATACATACATATCTACGCACCTGCATACACGATATCGTACACACATACATACATACATACAAACATACACATACATGCATACACACATACATATATATACATACATGCAAATTTACATATAAACATTCTTAGATAGATATATAGATAGATAGATGCATACATACATACATACATACATACATATGTATTTCTTTAACACATTTAGAGTCATCCCGTCTGTCAAGAAGATGTTGCAGTGACATGTACCTAATTTTTTAAGAAGTTTTTGCCAAAATCCTGGTTTTCTTTGACAACCACCATCATTTTGGAGAGCCTAACAATGCCAAAGGCCCAGGCTCGAATCTAGCTGAAGGCATGGACAACAGTTGTGTTAGACTGTGTTTTCCCCATGTACTTCAGTTTCATATATGTGTTTTGCCTGAATGGTCTATGTTACCATCAGATAGTACTTTCTAGTGTCACCATACAGATATCTCTTGATGCAGGGTGTTAAGGTATTGAATGTAAACTTGAGTTACTCTATACAGATAAGGTAGCTTATGGTGCTTCCACCTATTATTTGTAGTGGTCACTACTGTGAGCACTGTACATATCCTGTGTGATAGGTTCTATTGTGTAACCCTTTTGTATTGTATTCTTTTGTTCTAGTCATGTGACAGAACATCATGTGAGTCAGTCACCATTAAATCTTTGACATGAGAACAGCAGTTTTAGTTTTCCTTCTCTACTTGCTTCCCAGAATGGCTTACACTCTAACACAGGGAAAGCATTCCAAATAATGTATAATTGTGAGAGTGATTCGCCACTCAGAGCAAGGAAGGATTTTTCCATTCCCTTATTTAGATAACAGAGAATAAAAAAAATGCCCAGGCCAAGTTCCCATTGCAACTTTAAACAAG
>OZ012690.1:36719032-36749032 GCA_963942565.1 Maea johnstoni
CTCTGCATCAAATAAATCGCCTAATGAGCGTTCACCTTTATCAACCCAACTTTGGACACAAGCTTTCGTTGTCAACATTTAAATGAATTGTGGTGTCATCCGCATTCTGGGATAGCTTAATTTCTGTAACATATGAATTGATACCTTTGATATATCTATTTTCTCTGATTACTTGAGAGGGTATCTCCGCACCAAAAGGTATTGCGATATTGGAAAAATTCTTTTCACTTTTGCTGAAGTCTGCGCAGCCACGTTACGGTAACTTTAACCAGGAACTCCGTAGTTTAAACTTTGTCCGTTAGGTGTCGTTGTTGTTTACTAATCCTGAGCATTCATTGGCACTATTTTGCTGATCAGTCTCGACAAAATGACAATCCATCGAGTTTTCAGATATCTACGATACCTTTACCATCATTGTTCCTACATGTTATCCATATAAGTGGTCGTGTGAAATACATAACTACATGCATCCATTAAGATTGTTGCAAAGATTTCTTCAGTGCCCTTGAATTTGCCTCAAACCCGTAGATTATGTCCACTGGTCAATACAACACAATGCAACGTAATACAAAACAACACAATACATTGCAATACAATGCAATGCAATACAAAACAACACAATACAATACGATGCAATACAAAACAACACAATAAATTGCAATGCAATGCAATGCAATACAAAACAACACAATACAATGCAATGCAATACAAAACAACACAATACATTGCAATACAATGCATTGTAATGCAGTACAATACAGTTCGAGATTGCTCATGATGAGAACCATATTGGGTAGCTCGAATAAACTATAATTGTAGGAATGAACCAACATGTCCTGGAATTTTCTGAAGCTGATTCAGCTGCTTGTAATCCCATTCCATTTGGAATATTTGGGTAAACAGAAAGGTAAACAGAAGTAGTTAATTTACCTAGGATGAATACTTTATTGGGAAATACGTATGAGGAGGTTCAGAAAGCCTATACGTATTTTGTATTTACTCTGTAAGCTGAGTTCCAGGAGGCCTCTGAGTCATACAGCTCTGCGATCACACACCATTACCTGCCATCAATGCTAGCAAGTGTCTCGGGTCATTTCGGGTAGTCTTGCTAAATGTCAAGTATTGCAGTCACAATTCTTTTCTTGCGTCTTATAGTATCCTCACCTCGGACACGCGCTCATAATAATCTGTTTAAGATTGAATTACAAAAAGTGACCAATCCTACAATCCTAATTCAATCTAAGAACACAATGTACTGATTTCGAATCATGGGCAACAGTAACAATCAACTGAACCATTTGTCTTAACTTATAACAATACAATAAAACATGGGTTAATATTCATATACATTTAAAACATTATGTAAATAAACGAAACTGCCAACTCTATCAAATTTGAGCACGTGTAATATTAGATATTAGAGATTGGAGAATTGGTCATAATACACCATTTGTCATATGGTATAGTCATTGAAATACGCAAACACTTCGCTGTAGCATCTTTAAGTTTTCTGAAAAGAAAATCATATAAAAATATGATACGTAAAGTAAAATGTTTAAAGATTTCACTATAAAAAATACAAAATACGGACAATGCCGTATAGCACATTAATGATGTTTATCTCAACAATACTATGTTCTTTATGTGCAACAATGTTTATACTCTTAACCGTCTAAGGCTTGAATACAAGGTAACGTTGAACTACATCAAAGGTTATCTACAACGGTTGGATTGTCTTGTCATTTGCTCGGATAAAGTGAAAACAAGTGGTTTATAGCGTGTCAAAAGTTGTCAACAAGAAAAGAATTCTTGTTATGTTATATTATGCTTTGTATTTTTCTTTTTGTTATGTTAATTTAAAAAAAAAAAGGGAAAAAACACGTTAAAACATGTGGCTACGGAAGAAACCGAATGCCCAAAAATTAAAAAATAGGAAATGATCCAAAAAGTATGGGTTACGGCGGTACGGTGACGTGAGCTGACTTACTCCCTACTCTGCATAGCAATGGCATAGTCCAAAGAAAACCAAAAGGTGTTAAAACTAAGATTATCGCTGAATAAATACAATGACATTTGAATTGTTATGTTAATAATGCATTTCATCATAGTTAAAAATCATCAAATAGCCTTTACATATGGTTTGACCTAAGTTAAAAAAACGCTCCCAGGCTAATTGGAACTCTGCAATAGTATAAACTGTCTGCCTACGTTTCAAACAATACAATAGAAAAAGATTCTGTAGCGACCTCTATTGAGTGGCAGAGATATTAAAATTTTGAGAATCCATGAGCATTAGAATATTGCCGACCAAAGTGATATAGTGTCATCCCGCTAGACGGAAGCACCGGTCAGATAGAGGATACCCGTGTCTGAAAATCAACACCCATAGTAAACTAAAATCAATTCCAAACAGTTCATGAATTGAATGCCACTTGCTGGGGCAGTTACGCGAGGGGTACGAATCATGGACACATTGATTTACGGGGGAGTTAGGCTCACGTCACTGTATAGCTAATCTGGTGCGCCCTCTAAACGGTATTTGACCCGTTTTAGGTCAGTTAAACTCCCAACCGCACCACAGTACGCACAGATAGAGGGTTTGGAAAATCACCAACCCCTATCTAGTTTTGAATCAGAACAGATAACCGCACCGCAGTACGCACAGATAGAGGGTTTGTAAAATCACCAACCCCTATCTAGTTTTGAATCAGAACAGATAAAAGCCGGAAAGCCACCTGCTTTATCAGTACCTGAAGACTGCTTACTTAGCTGTAGAAAGCAGTAAATACTTTTGGATCACTTCTTTATTGCCGGCTGGAAAGTCACCAGCGTTATTCTTGATTGTCGGCTGGAAAGTCACCAGCGCCACCGTCGTTATAACTGAGTGCTATTCTTTACTGTGTAGTAAGAACTGGTAACTTATTAACACATATTAAAAGGTTAAATTTTTGCCAGAACTGGAAGGTCACCAGGGTATACCTACACGCAACTAGAGTAGCCGCGAGTAGAGAACTCGGCATACTATTGGGTGAGCCGGGAAACCACCGGCATATGTATATATATATGCTTTTGCGATATGCTATAGTTGTTTATTTTTATATTGATACCGCACGCTGTTACCCCACGGGGGAAAGACCACTTTACTGTAACTTGAGCAACAACAGTGAATACATATATTATAAATTTAAGATATCTATTTGTTGTTTTCTCCTTGGGTCAACATGCAACAATTATAGAAAACTTATAACAAATATATTCCAATTACATGTCAGCCATTTATTCAAGTACTTTCATTTAGTTAGAGCGCCCCCTATACACACCAAGGTAAAGAAAAGTCCTGGTAAGTATCATTACAGTAAGTCCGACCCGAAAGTTTGTCCGTATATTGGGATTATGGTCTGTACCTATTGGGAGAAAGTGAACATGTTTATTAGATTACACAATATCAACGTTCAATTAGAAATAGGATCGAAACAATACAAATAGAATCAATTAACATCAGGGGACTAAGGGATAAACAGAAAAGAAATGATATCTTCCAAAAAGCAAAATCGGAAAAAATTAATATATTATGCTTACAAGAGACCCACCTCATTCAAGAGGACATGAACACCCTTAAGCAAGAATGGAATGTGGAATACATTATTGCAGGTAAAGAAAAAAATGCAGGAGGGGTGTTAATAGCTCTAGAAAGTAATTTCGAGTATATAATACATAGCCAAAATAGTAGTATGGACGGAAGATACATTATCCTAGATTTGGAGATACCGGAAGTCGCCCGCTTCCTTCTAATTAATATTTATGCCCCGAATGATGACGCCCCAAATTTTTTTGAACAGTTATTTGAAAAAATAGAAAGGATGAATATCAAAAACTTAATTATAACGGGTGATTGGAATCTAGTAAAGGACTATAAATTAGACACTCTAAACTATAAAAAACATAACAACCCTAAAGCTGCCCAGACTGTATATAACTACAAAGAAAAACTTGACTTAATTGATGTCTGGAGGTATACAAATCCACAAATTAAACAGTTTACATGGAGACAACTTTTTTACAAGAAAATGGCCCGTTTAGACTATTTCTTAATATCGGAGACACTATTAGATATCTATGCAAACTCAGAAATTAAAAACAGCTACAGATCTGATCACTCACCGGTTAATTTAACACTAAATATCAGTAAACATAAACGTGGACGGGGAAACTGGAAACTCAATAATTCACTTCTATTAGACTTAGAGTTAAAAGATAAAATAGAGAAAGAAATAGAGCTGATTGTAAGCACCTACGCCTGCACTCCGTATCATCCAGAATTTATAAAAAATAATTATAAAGAACTTAACCTGGATTTCATGATAAACATTGAACTGTTGTGGGAGGTTCTCCACGCTCAATTAAGGAGCATAATAATACCATATTCAGCAAAAAAAAAAGGATTCAAAATAACAAAGAAACAACACTGAATAGAGAAATTGAAAAATTAGAAAAAAAAATACCTGATAATATTAATAATGAGACATGGATAAAAAATTTGAAAAGGAAAAAAACAGAACTAGAAGAAATTCGTAAATATAAACTTCAGGGTGCATTAATCAGGTCTAGATGGCAAAATAATTGTGTGGGAGAAAAACCATCAAAAATTTTCCTCAATTTAGAAAATAAAAATTTTGTATCAAAACATATTAGAGAACTAAAAACAGATAAAAAAGTACTAAGGGATCCTTCGGACATATTAGAGGAGATGCGTAGATACTATGAGAACCTATATAAAAAACAAAATAATAGGGATATTGAAACTACATCATTAAGTAAAATAAATGAGAGACTACCTAAATTAAATAATAAAGATAGGGAACTTTTAGAAAAGGATATAACCATAGAGGAACTAGCACAAATAGTAAAGAAAAGTAAAAATAACAAAAGCCCTGGGCCAGACGGGTTTACAAATGAATTCTATAAAATCTTTTGGGCTAATATAAGATTTATCCTATTGCAATTAATAAAATCATACAGGGAAAATAAAATTTTGAATCCAAGGCAATTAGATGGGGTAATAACATGTATCCCAAAAGGAGGTAAACTTAGAAATAACTTAAAAAATTGGCGCCCTATAACCTTATTAAATTCTATTTATAAATTTTATTCAAGTACAATAGCAGAAAGGATTAAAATAATACTACCTAAACTCATTCATTCCGATCAAAAAGGATTTATTAACGGTAGATTTATTGGCGAAAACACTAGGATAACTTATGACATAATACAAGAATGTAATCTTCAAAAAATAAATGGCCTCATACTACTAATAGACTTTGAAAAGGCCTTTGATTCCATCTCATGGGAATTTATTGCAAAAACACTTAAAATATTTGACTTTGGTATAGACACAATAAATTGGATTAAATCATTACAAATAGGCTCAACTTCAAAAATTTTGCAGAACGGGAATTTCTCAAACACAATACCACTAGGGAGGGGTTGTCGCCAGGGGGACCCTGTGTCCCCTTACATATTTGTGTTAGCTGCAGAAATATTATCAGAAGCCATTAGAGATAATAAAAATATAGAAGGCATTACAATTTTCCAAAAGGAGCAGAAAGTATCCCAATATGCGGACGACACTACCCTATTTATTAAAGCAAATGAAAGAAATATTAGGTATTGCATGTTGACCTTGGGGGAATTTGAGGAAGTGAGTGGACTTAAAGTGAATAAAGAGAAGACAAAGGTAGTCAAGATCGGGGAGTGGAGAGACAACGGGACAATTCTTTGTGAAGATTTAAAATTAGATTGGTCTCAGGAATTTGTATCCCTAGGTATCACATATGATATAAAAGATTTTGAAAATATCACTGAAAGGAATATTGATATAAAATTAAAAGAAATACATAAATTAATACAAATTTGGAACGGTAGATTTCTAACTCCATTTGGAAAAGTAGTTATCATCAAAAGTTTATTAATATCCAAAATTACCCATGTCCTGTTGTCTCTGCCATCTCCAAAGCCAGACACCATAATTCAAATCGAAGAAACCTTTAAGAACTTTTTATGGAATAATAAGATTCCAAAGTTTAGGAAGGAGATACTAGAAACTCTATCCAATCTTGGAGGTCTGAAATTAACAAACCTACAGAAATTTGACTCTGCTTTAAAAATTTCATGGATTAAGAGATTAATGAACCAAAAAGAGGGGTGGGCCATATTCCCTATGCAATATGGTTTTGGTAATATACTGAGATATGGTGATAAGTATCAAGAAATGGTTATAAAAAATACTATTAACAAATTTTGGAAAGACACTGCAAAAGCAATTAACGAGTTGTATAACACTTTAACATATAATAATACGAACCAAATTTATAACGCTCCATTATGGCACAATAGCAAATTTGAAATACCATATAGGAGAGAATGGGAGGAAAAAGGATTCCATATTATATCTGACATATTAGATGAAGAAGGAAATCTCCTAACAGAGAGAGAGTTAAACGTGCAAGGAGTAAAAATTAACTTCCTTGATTATCATACAATGGTTAAAAGATGGAAAAATCTAACAAGAGGATGTACACTTAAGAGCAAAATCACTGGACCATTTCTTCCAAGAATACTATTCGAGGTAGGAATAGCTACCAAAGGGTGTAATATAATATACAACAAATTGATGGTATATAACTCCAATATTTTAATAGAAGTTAAAAATAAATGGGAAAGAGTTCTTAATGAAGAAATTTCATACAATAGTATAGAAAATAGTTTCATTGCCATACCAAAAATGATAGAAGGGCCATACCAGAAATATTTTCAGTTTAGACTTTTGCACAGTAGAATTGTAACAAACAAGAAACTACATGTCATGAAAATTTCAGATACTAATTTATGTCCTATTTGTTATGAAACAGAGGAAACTATAAAGCATGCATTCTTGGAATGTCAATTTGTGATAATACTGTGGAATCAAATAGAGTGCTGGTGTAAAAATATCACTGACAGAATGATAAAAATAAATGAAATAGAAAAAATCTTCGGAAGTAATCCCCCAGACAAAATAATAGACAAGGTCATTATGTGTACTAAACTGGTTATATACAATAATAGGAAAACGGGGAAGAAACATCACATAAATGAGGTCAAAAGGATGGTATACAGTCAGTTAAATCTTGAAGAATATCATGCCAAATTAATGTTAAAAGAGACAGAGTTTCAAGAGATTTGGGGTAGAGTGTATAATGAATTAGCAAATATGTTCTAGAAACATAATGTGTGATAACGTAGTCGCTTTCATATTCACTCACTCATATATGTATTTTATTGTATTGTATTGTATTATAGCATATTACATGATAAATATGATGTACATTATATGAAATCAACACAGAACAGAAAAAGAAAATAAAAAACAGCATTGTGCGAAATTAAAAAAAAAAAGTGCTAAAAGCAACATGCCGCCGGTTTAAGATAATTGACGTCCTCATGAAATGAGTACACACAGACACACACGATAGATACTATAACTAAGGCTGGTATGCACTTGAGGGAGGCGAATGTATGCATGTGTGTGGTGTCAGTTGTAGGAGGGAGATTTGAACCCTCGGATAACATCAGTAAGATACTGCAACTACTCGCCGTCTCTTAAGGTAGAGAAAAGGAACTCATATTTAATAGTCATGGAGGGAGTCACATGAATAATGTTATATAAATAAATGGGCCATAAAATGGTCTAAACAATCTCTAAGCTATAAAATCGACATCCTGGACAATTATTAGTGTTATTTTCTTTTGTGGATATTGAAGTAATTGAAAAGCATTAACAATGCCTAATCAACAAAGACATACCAAAACATTAGAATATTGAAATAGAAAAAAAGCATAGTTTAAATCTATTTCCAAATCCGGGAGTAGCCAGAAGCTTAAATATATGTTATCAAATGATGAATCATAGGGATGAAGTAGCCAAATAAAGTTAGTCAAAAACCGCATACATGGTAGAGGGAAGGAAGGAATTGGTTTTTACATCGCTCTTAACGGCTAAGGTCATATTGCTATAGATAGAAACCAGGAACCAGGAAGAAATTGCTTCTAATAATGAATATTTCCAAGGGATCTTTGATTCAGTTGCAAAAGCTCCATGGACAGCCTTCCACGATGCCCCATATTAATTTATAGCGACCAGGCCAATCCACTAGAGAACGTTGAGAACAGGAATTGCATTTCTTTATTGTTTACTGTTTTTTTTTGGAAGTATAGATACTGCACTGGCTCACCTTCAGACATAACCTCATTGTACTTTGAGGAAGCAATTACCTAATAGATCCTCAGCATTACTTTAGACATCATAGTTTACTTAACAACAGGTGTTTGATATTCAATGTACATTTTGATTACATGTACTTTTGACAATTTGGTTTTAAAGAAAACAATATGTATATACAATTAGCAAGGAAAACATTGTATAGATGATTACAAACAAGAATACAAGGCAAACAGACAATTGTTAACCCACAAATGAATCGATGTATCCATTTGGCCAGCGATCAGCACTGAACGTAGGAATACAACGTGAAGGCCTCGTGGCAAGTGTCTAACAGTTGGAGTACACGACATAGGATGCGATAAACACAATAAGTGGTCACTTCTCGGACAAGCTATAAGAGAACATCAGAATTTTAATGTATACCGGTTGAATATTGGAGTTTATTGGCACTACCCAAGGCTTAATCCTGACTAACTATTTGTTAATAGTGTAGAAATCCGAAAATATGGTGAAAACCACCATCTCACCCTGTCACTTGCAACTTTCTCACATGCCTGGAACCACATTTAGATTATAAAAGAAGACTGGCACAATAAGTGGTCACTTCTCGGACAAGCTATAAGAGAACATCAGAATTTTAATGTATACCGGTTGAATATTGGAGTTTATTGGCACTACCCAAGGCTTAATCCTGACTAACTATTTGTTAATAGTGTAGAAATCCTAAAATATGGTGAAAATCCCATCTCACCCTGTCACTTGCAACTTTCTCACATGCCTGGAACCACATTTAGATTGTAAAAGAAGACTGGCATTCAGTTGAAATCCAGCATACAACTCATCCACTGGGGAGGCCCATCACCACTGATATCTGACTATTGAACAGCAAGACCTAGGCGAGAAATTGCAGACTATGCATATGTTTGAACCTCGAATACTAGTAGATGGATACAATTTGGAAAATCAGTGTAACTTATGACAATGGAACACTAAGTTAAACAGTTTACAAAAAAGAGATACTCACTTCGCAAAATGATTCCGAGGATATGGAATTGAAAAAGCACCCTTATATTACCAATAGGGGAGACTTATTGGAAGCTGCATTGGATATGAGACATTGATCTCAATTTCAATTTGGAATTTCATTTGTTCAGCATTTCTCTTTGAATTATATTTATGGTCATTTATTCTTCTCCAATCAGTGTAACTTGTAGTTTTTAACAATAGAGTGAGTTCAGCATAGCCACTGGCAATGCCACGTCACTGGCAACTTTCTTACATTCCAAAAGATGCCTCTTAACCCGAGCAGTGTTGAGATAGTGAACAAATGTTTGCATTACGTCATGCACCTCTGCTGTAGGGGCAGCTCTTATTTTGATTGACGAATACTATAAGACGTATGAAACAGATCAAGGCAAAGGTATTTGTTTGTTTGTTAAATTATCTGTTGCCTTTGTACTGCATATTGTCATAGTGCGACTGGATAGAAACAAAGGAACATGGAACTAAAAATAGATTATTTACGCTAGAGCTCATGATACACATTTACTGTATGGATAATGCAGTGACAGAGTGAACTGATTGGAAAACTTACATCTGCTGAATTCAGGAAATACCACTTGTTACAGCCATCACGTGTATGATTAACATGCTTTGGTATTAATTAGCAATGGGTGCAAGGACATGTAAGACTTAAACAATGCAAACAGTAATGAAATCTATGGTAACTGATTTTGATGGGCCAAAAATAGCAATTGTTTATTATTTTCCAAAAAGGTTTACGCCGTTCAATGATTATACTTGGTATATGGTGTCTGAAATGGTTGTTAGTGACTGCAGAAAATGTTATTGTTCCAATGACAGAGAAGCTAACACACACCGTTGAAGCGATTAACTAATAACTACTAGTAATCAGGGGCCATATAAAAACAGTTGTGGACAAGAAGCCAACCAAAATGCCAGTAACATTTCACATCTTGCAGTTATGTACCGCACCTAAAACTGGAAGGACATTTGCCTTTGAAGTTGATAATAGCTAGTTCACGGCAAAGGTCTTAGAATTGCTAAAAGGTTATGGATATGGGTGATCAATTACATATAGGGGCATTGAATGTCTCCAATAACAGCTTTATGTACAACCCTAACATTAGCACCACATCGTTCCATACTGTGAGAGACGTCAAAGTTGGTGTCTGTGCTGCTGTTATTGTTCTGTGTAACTTTGGGTTGGTTGGCAATCTGGTATCATTACTTGTACTAAAACGATCAAAGGCCAGCTCAACTACATTATGGTTGAAATTCCTGGCAATTTTTGACTCTATGTGTTTGGTGTTTAGTTGCTTGAAAGCTTCATTTGAAAGCACCAAAGAAAGGGCACATTATACTTTATACATGATTCCACCCTTGCATGGGTTTGGTTTGGTAAGCATCTGGGTCGTTGTGTTTGTTTCCCTTGAGAGGTACATAGCTGTTGTGCACCCTTTTAGAGTGAAATCGATATGTACCGTATTTAGGGTCAAAATAATTGTGCTGTTTACAGCACTCTTTCTTATGTCAATGCAGATTCCAGCATTCTTTGAACTGGATGTAATACAGTGCATTGGATCCAAGTCTGAATTAATGAAAATATGTAAATACAGACACACAGATCTCTTTAATTCCTTCACTTACCAGCTTCTTTACAGGCTGACCTATCGGGCAATGTTTAGGTTAATCCTACCTGTAGCTATCATGACCTATTCTAGCATGTCACTAATGAAGGCACTGAATCAAAGAAAACGTTTCTTACAGCGGACCAGTGGATATACTAGTAGATCCTGGAAGAGTACAGGTAGTAAAAACGAAAACACAATAATGGTCGTGGGGGTAGTTATAGTGCTGATTACAAGTCAATTGCCTTTACTAGTATACATTACCATTGACTCAACCAGCATAATTGCACCAACATTTTACAAAAACTACCATCTGTTTATTTTTCAAAATATTGCATTCGACACTGTATCGATAATGACAGTTCTGAATTCTTCAGTGAACTTTATAATCTATGTCATGACAAGCAAGCGGTTTAGGGATGAATTGCAAAGGATGTGCATGTGCTTTTCCAAAAAACAACATACTGATGCAGCATTAAGATTAAGAGCAATATCTCAGATCAATAGTAGGGTATGATACACAGAGAATAACATTTTTCCTCCATTGCTGTTTGGTCTAACATATTGAATATAAATGGCTCGCTATAAAATCACAACTGCAAAATGTCTGCGGTTCAACCCCAAGTTTAGCCTTCATTTTAAAGTTTTTTTTCTATTTTCTTACCTGTTGACTATGACCACTAGATCACATGTCCAGACTAAACAAAATTACAACCTTGTGTGCAAACATTAAACAAATAAATGTTGATTTCTTCATATAGTAATAACACGTTTGATGATATAGAAACCAAATCATAAATACAATACCTATAGTATTGACGAAATGTATTTATATACAATGACAATAAATTCAATTATCTTAAAAATAGATCATGAATGGAATGCACTAAATCATTACACATATTAGAGGAGAATCTCGTTGATAATCGTGTGCCTGGGTTGTTTTCATTATGTTCCATCAAAATGTTTTACGTTTTATCAAATTGTCTATTCTGCCTTTCATTCAGGGACTATGTATTTCCTGTTATAAATGTCTGTATCCTTTCATTTAAGTAGGTTTTCTGTGTTTTTATGTGATATATCGACTCTTTGTTATTAAATTTATGTTGTTCACAGCCTGACCGTTTCTGATGTCGCCTTCTACCTTTTTCATATGTAATAGATTACAGTTTTCAGATAACTCTATATCAGTAGTCTTGCTTTGTTTGCCTAACCATAGTGATTAACCATAGATCTTTTTCAAAATTATACAACTAGTATGGGTATGAGTTTTTTCAAACATAGCTAGATTTTCCTTCATATATAATCTATTATGCTGCATTCTGACCCGTATGCATTTGAAAAAGTTTTCTGAAAGGTTGAATTATGGATTTCAAAAGATTTGGAAGCACTCACAGTATGTGTGTTGTTGGATATTAACATACTCCCTCTTATGTTTGCAAATTCCAATCACTAACTCCAAGTCTCAGGGAACATTTTCACTTAATTTGAGTCGTATTCAAACATATTATCTTTGGCAGTAGTGAGAGACAGCGAACGGTCGTATTATCTTGCTTTCATTTTCTATATCATTCAAAAGCATAGATACTGTACTGATTGACCCTCAGACACAAAAATATTACACAATGAAAAAAGCAATTACCTAAGACACATTCAGTAAATACGCATAAAGATATTATTGTTGATCAACCAACAGGTGTTTGATATTCGATATATACCGGGATAAATGTACATATCACAATAAAAAAAATACTATGGCTAGCAGGGGTGACGACTACATGGGTCCATAGAAAACAAGAGTGCAAAACAAATACGCTAGTGTTAAATGCTTGACTACGCTGCATACTGCTCAGCATAGTTATATGTGGAAGGAATACGTGAAATTCACTTGACAGATATAGTTGGACAACACGACATGGGATTAGTATAGCAAATGCTCAGTTGTTGGCAAGACTAGCCAACGTTTCTGATATTAGATTATTTGGTGTGGATAATCAATGTAATTTATTACAAAAGATCACAATGCACAATCGTTAACAAGATTATGTACTCACTTTGCAGAAGATTTCACGATGTATTAAAAATATGGGACTACAAAAATACATACAATAAGATGTATTCACATTAGGAGGATCAGCTTCAGTGTGCTATTGGATAAGAGACATAGATTCCAATTTGGATTTGGAATTTGGAATTTCAATTTCAAGTCTTAACTGACTAGTTTGCAATTGTGGATGAAGCGGATGTGTATACAGGAAAAATGACAAACCCCAAGTTGCCGGGAACTTCCTCACAAGCCTAGAGCTGTATAATAACATGGAGAGTGTTTCGACAGTGAACTGTTATTTCGGCAAGCCTTAAAACCACTCAGGTATAATGGGCAAACTTGATATTGGCGTAGAGAACATGCCGATCAAGACAAATGTTCGTTTGTTTGTGTGTTAGGGTTTTCGTTGCTTTTTTACTGTACAAGGCAAACTGAGAAACACTTCTACTCACAAGCTAGTCCCAGGTACACACTTAGTATATGAAACACATAGAAATAGGAAGAGACACACAAGCAATACCAGATTGCATTGGATTGTATTGTGCTTATAGGATGGTGTTGAATTTTTCATTTTTTTCATATTAATATTACTATATTGCATTGTATTGTATTGTATTTGCAATATTTTGTAATGTGTTGGTTGTGTTGCATAGCATTTTATTGTGCTGATTGTGTGCTGTATTGTATTGTAGTGTACTGCATTGTATAATATATAATTCTATTCAATTGTATTACACACATATTTGTTTGTATTTTAACGTGTCAAATTGCATACTGTTGTATTTATCAGAACATCTTGTCCTGTAGTCTATTGCATTGTATATTCACTGTGATATATTCATGTCTGTGATGAACAGCTACACATTGAGACAGCGATCAATAGATGAACATTTTGAAGCAACCTTAAACGATGACAAATGATGGAGCATGAATGCAAAGACATTTTCACGCAGCCACTAGGATATTGAACTGTACTGTGGTATATATTTATTGGCATAGGTAGAAATGGTTGACAAAATCTAGTTTAAAGAAAAACCAGAAGTCGAATAATCAAGTCTACGAAGGATTTCAACAGATATGACACAGGAGAAACTATTGCACTTGAAAGGAAGGAAGACAAAAATGTGCGATTCACTGCATATGTTCACACGATGGTTGGGGTGTGCTAATTGCAGCATTTGTATTTATACATTGAATCAGCATTATCATGGTTTGAAAACCTACCCCTGTTAAACCAAATGAATAACGTTGATTAACGCAGGAACTTCATTATTGAACTTACTATATTGGTAGCTGTAGGAGTAGGGATCAATAGCTATGACTCAATACATTCCAATGAAAATCAAAATCTAGGTCAATTATGATTGACTAAAATGTCAATTCTTTAATAGTTGTTTCCTGCTTTCAGACACTCTCTGAAGAAACATGATATGGTGTTGGAAGTTTCTATCCCTCAGATTTATTAAAAGAAATATGGATCTTAGAGGAAGGTTATGGGTGTTTTAGTGGACAAAAAGTAGCTAGTTCACTTTAGAAGTACTAAATGGATCTAGGAGATCAGCTACATAAAAAGGCCTTGAATGGCTCAAATAATAGCTTCATGAATGACCCCAACAATCCTAATTCTCTCTATACTACAAGAGATGTGAATGTTCTTGTCTGTGCTTTGGTAATTGTTGTGTGTACCTTTGGGCTAGTTGGAAATCTTCTATCATTACTCGTAATGAAGCGATCTAAAACTACCTCAACTACATTGTGGCTAAAATTCCTGGCAATTTTTGATTCCTTGAATTTGGTTTTTGGTGCCATAATTGCTGTCTTTGAAAGCATCAAGGTGAGTGCCCATTATACAACCTACATAATCCCTGTCGTCGATGGAATGAGCTTGGTTAGTATATGGGTCACTGTGTTTGTTTCCTTAGAGCGATTCATTGCAGTTGTGCACCCTTTTAAAGTAAAATCTGTCTGTACGGTATTTAGGGTTAAAACACTTATGCTAACCATGACAGCCTTTCTATTGTTGATGAAGATTCCAGTTTATTTTGAATTTGATATGATACAGTGCAATGAACTTAAGTCAGTGATCATCTGTGAATACAGACCTACAGTTCTCTTTAACTCCTTCTTTTACCAGCTACTGTACAGGGTAACTTATAGAGCAATGGTTCGATTATTCCTGCCTGTAGCTATCATGACATATTCAAGCGTATCCCTAATCAAAGCCTTGCGTCAAAGACGATGCTTCCTAGCAAGGACTAGTGGATGTAGGTCACTGAAAAGTACAGATAATACAAATGAAACCACTGTTATGGTCGTGGGAGTAGTCGTAGTACTAATTGTAAGTCAATTACCTTTACTAGTGTACCTTATCATTGACTCAATCAGCATAGTTGCTCCAAGTATTTACAAACACAACCATCTACATATTTTTCAAGGTATCACATATTACGTTGTATCGGTAATGTTAGTTATGAATTCTTCGGTCAATTTCATTATCTATGTTTTGACAAGCAAGCGGTTTCGTGAGGAATTACAGAAGATGTGCATGTGTGCCTTCAAAAAACAAGATACCGGTGCAGTACTTAGAATTGCAGCAATTTCTATCGAGCACAATAGTAGGGTATGATACACAGAGAATAACATCTTTCCTCCATTTCTGTTTGGTCTAACATTAGGTACATACATGGTTCGCTATAAAATCACAACTTCAAAATGTCTGCGGTTCCACCCCAGTTTGATGAATGCGTTAAAGTTTAGCCTTCATTTCCGGGAGAGGGGGGGGGGGGGGGGGGGGGGCGGAACTCGGGTACAGAGGGGGGCCGCACTCGCGTTACATATTTCGCGGAAGAAGGGGTCTTTTTTAAGACCTCCGCAAGTCCGCGATTTTGTAAAAGAAGGGTACTTTTTTGTACCCAGGTACGAAGTATGGGGGGTGAGAATCCCCTTACAATCCACGAAATATATCCGGCTCGGATGCCGAGTGACTCCCGAAGTGACTAGGCTTCCGAGTTTGCTGCCGCTAAACAGGCAGAGGATTATAAAATCTAAAGTTAAGATAAGTGTTCCCGTTCATCCAATATCAGTGTTTTGATAAAAGAAGGGGTGTTTATTTACTGGAAAAGGTCAGCGTTTTTATTAAAATAAGGGTGTTTTTTTGGCCAGAAATCAGTGCTTTAGGGTTATTTTTAAATTTTGATAACGAGCGAATGCGGCCCCATAAATACCAAAGTGCCCCCCCCCCCCCCCTCCCCGGCCTTCATTTTAAAGTTTTCTTCTATTTTCTTACCTGTTGACTATGACCACTAGATCACGTGTTCAGTCTAAACAAAATTACAACATAGTGTGCAAATATTAAACAAATAAATGTTGATTTCTTCATAAAGTAATAACACGTTTGATGGTTTTGAAACCAAATCATAAATACAATACCTATAGTATTGACAAGTATTTATATACGATGACAATAAATTCAATTATCTTAAAAACAGAACATGAATGGAATGCACTAAATCACTACACATATTAGAGGAAAATCTCGTTGATAACCTCATGCCTGGATTGTTTTCATTATGTTCCATCAACATGTTTTACGTTTTATCAAATTGTCTATTCTGCCTTTCATTCAGGGACTATGTATTTCCTGCTAGAAATGTTTGTACCCTTTCATTTAAGTAGATTTTCTGTGTTTTTATGTGATATATCGAGTCTTTGTTATTAAATTTATGTTGTTCACAGCCTTACCGCTTCTGGTGTCGCCTTCTACCTTTTTCATATCTAATATATTACAGTTTTTATAACTATATATCAGTAGTCTTGCTTTGTTCGCCTAACCATAGTGATTAACCATAGATCTTTTTCAAAATTACACAACTAGTATGGGTATGAGTTTTTTCAAACATAGCTCGAATCGATTTTCCTTCATATAAAATCTATAATGCTGCATTCTGATCCGTATGCATTTGAAAAAGTTTTCTGAAAGGTTGAATCATGGCTTTCAAAAGATTTGGAAGCACTCACAGTATGTGTGTTGTTTGATGTTAACATACTCCCTCTTATGCTTGGAAATTCCAATCACTAACCCCGAGTCTCATGGAATATTGTCACTTAATTCGAGTCGTATTCAAACATACTAGTACTATCTTTGGCAGTGGTGAGAGACAGGGAGCCGTCGAATCACCTTGCTTTCATTTATTATAATCTTTAAAAGGATGAATAATGTACTGATTGACCCTCAGACACAAAACCATTACGCCATGAGAAAAGCAATTACCTAAGACACATTCAGTAAATATGCATAAAGATATTATTGTTTATCAACCAACAGGTGTTTGATATTCGATATATACCGTGATAATTGTACATTTCACAATACACAGAATACTATGGCTAGCAGGAAAGACGACTAGATAGGTCCATAGCAAACAAGAGTGCAAAACAAATACACTAGTGTTAAATGCTTGACTACGCTGCATAGTGATCAGCATAGTTATATGTGGAAGGCATGCGCGAAAGTCACTTGACAGAGATAGTTCAACAACACAACATGGGAGTAGGATAGTAGATGCTCAGGTTTTGGCAAGACTGGCGAAAGTTTCTAATAGTAGATGTATTTGGCGTGGATAATCAGTGTAATCTATTACAATAGATGACAAAGTACCAGCGTTTACAAGAGGATGTACTAACTTTACAGAAGATTTCACGATGTATCAAAAATATGGGACTGCAAAAATATATATACAGTAAGAAGTATTCACATTAGGGGGATCAGCCCCAGTGCGCTATTGGATAAGAGACATAGATGACAATTTGGATTTGGAATTTCGTTTACTCCACATTGTCCGTGTAATATCATTTACCGTCACTTATTTCCCCATCAAGTTTGAGTCTTGACTGCCCAGTTTTCAATTGTGGAAGAAGCGGGTGTGTATCGAGGAAAAAATGACGGACCCCCAGTTGCCGGGAACTTTCTCAAAAGCCTAGAGCTGGATTGTAACCTGGAGAGCATTTCGACATTGAACTGTTATTTTGCCAACCCATAGACCACTGGGGTAAATGGGGCAGACCTAATGTTGGTGTTAAGAGAGCATGCTGCTCGAGACAAATATTAGTTTGTTTATGTGTTAGGGTTTTCGTTGCTTTTGTACTGCACAAGTCATACTGAGAAACATTTCTACTCACAGGGTAGTCCCAGGTACATACTTAGTATATGAAACACATAGAAACTGGAAGAGACACAAAGCAATACCAGATTGCATTGTGCTTATATTATGGTGTTGTATTTTCTTTATAGTTTCCTATTATGTTATTGTATTCCATTGGATTGTATTGTATGTGCTTTATATTGTAATGTGTTGGTCGTGTTGCATAACATTTTATTGGGTTGATCTAGCGTTGTATTGTATTGTATTGTACTGCATTGTATAATATAGAATTCTGTTCAAACGCATATTTGTTTGTATTTTAACGTGTCATTGAATAAGTTTGTATTTATCTGATCGTCTTGTACTGTGGTCTATTGCATTGTATATTCATGGGTATGTATGCAGGTCTTTGAAGAACAGCTACACATTGAGACAGCGATCAATAAATGAACATTTGGAGGCAACCTTAAACAATGACAAATGATAGAGCATGAATACAAAACATTTTCTGGCAGCCATTTGGGTTTGGACCTGTACTGCGGTATACATTCATCGGAATAGGTGGCAATGGTTGACAAAGTCTAGTAGAAAGATCAAGACTACGAAGACACTCAACAGAGAGAGAGAGAGAGAGAGAGAGAGAGAGAGAGAGAGAGAGAGAGAGAGAGAGAGAGAGAGAGAGAGAGAGAGAGAGAGAGAGAGAGAGAGAGAGAGAGCGCAAGAATATGAACCAGTAAATGACATTGATTAAAGCATGAACTTCATTATTGAACTTGTCATAATGGTAGCTGTAGAAATGTGGATCACTAGTTATGACTCAATGCAATCTAATGGAAATCAACATCTAGATCAAATTATGTTGATTGGCTAGAAATGACAATTCTCCGATAGTCGATTCCTCGTTTTTGGAGCTGTGTGAAGATACATGAAATGGTGTTGTTAGTGGACAAAAAGTAACTAGTTCACTTTGGATGTACTAAATGGATCTAGGAGATCAGCTACATAAAGAGGCCTTGAATGGCTCAAATAATAGCCTCACGTATGACTCTAACAATCTTAATTCTTTTTATACCATGAGAGAAGTGAAAGCTCCTGTGTGTGTTTTGGTGATTGTTTTGTGTACATTTGGGCTAGTTGGAAATTTGTTATCATTCCTCGTAATGAAGAGATCTAAAATTACCTCAACTACGTTGTGGCTAAAATTCCTGGCAATCTTTGATTCCTTGAGTTTGACTTTTGGTGCCATAGCTGCTGTTTTTGAAACCATTAAGGTGAGAGCCCATTATGCAACCTACATGATCCCCCTCGCCAATGCAATGAGCTTCGTTAGTATATGGGTTGTTGTGTTTGTTTCCTTGGAGAGATACGTTGCTGTTGTGTACCCTTTTAAAGTAAAATCTGTCTGTACGGTATTTAGGGTTAAAACACTTATGCTAACCATGACAGCCTTTCAATTGCTGATGCAGATTCCATGTTATTTTGAATATGATTTAGTAAAGTGCAATGAACCCAGTTCAGGAATCTGTGAATACAGACCAACAGTTCTCTTTAAATCCTTCCTTTACCAGCTGCTGTACAGGGTGACTTATAGAGCAATGTTTGGATTATTCCTGCCTGTAGCTATCATGACATATTCAAGCGTATCGCTTATCAAAGCCTTACGTCAGCGAAAAAGCTTCCTAGCGAAAACCAGTGGATGTGGGTCACTAAAAAGTACAGATAATAAAAATGAAACCACAGTTATGGTTGTGGGAGTAGTCATAGTACTCATTGTATGTCAATTACCTTTACTAGTGTTCCTAATAATTGACTCAATCAGCATAGTTGCTCCAAGTATTTACAAACACAACCATTTATATATTTTTCAAAATATCACATATCACGTTGTATCTGTAATGGTAGTTATGAACTGTTCGGTGAATTTCATTATCTATATTCTGACAAGCAAGCGATTTCGTGAGCAATTACACAAGATGTGCAAGTGGGTCCCCAAAAAGCAAAATACTGGTGCAGCACTTAGAGTTGCAACAATTTCTCAACAGAGTGAATGCATTACAAGGTTATGATACTTACAACTGTGGTTGAGCAATCTAATGCATTACACACTGATTGCTCACGGACTGCAAAATGTGTGCTATTCAAACTCGGCTTAATGCACCTTAGAACGTTACCACAGTAAGATGAGTTTGGTCGATTGTTTTTTACAGTCACTCCTTTTTCCTTCACCATTAGGGCATTGATAAATCGCAATTTTAGTTTTATGAGTCGCATAACCTAATCACATCCTGCGTCTTGAGCATACTTATGGTATTTTCAAATATTACTCAATTTGCTATGTTCACATGTGTACTACTGGCCAGATGGATCTATAAAAATGCCATGTCAAAACCACACAGAATGTTCATAATTGTTTTTGATAAATATTACAACTATTTATAGGAATACATGAATGTATATACTCATTTATATTCATTTATAATCATTAATGAATATTTATAAACAACTTCAAATATTCATAAATCATCTATAAATATTTGCAAATCATTTAGAATATTCCCCCATAAATTTAATTTTTGAAAAAAATATAAATCATTTTATACGTTATTGGTCATAAGAACCAACTTATTGATGATTTATTGATAAGAAAATAATCCAAAAGAGAAGACAGTCACTTATTACCCCCTTCAAAATTGTTTTTTCTTTTAATTCTTTTTAAAATATCTATAAATGAGTTTAAAATACCTATAGATGATTATAGTTATGTACAAATGATTCATAAATGTTTATAATTATCATCTAAAAATTGTAAATGCTTTGTAAATGTCAAAAAATTTATAAACATTTATAAATCAATAATACTTATCGCAAGTAGTAATTATTGTGCTTATAAATATTCAAAAAGATTTATGAATATTTCAAAATCAATCTTAAATGTATTAAGGCCATCATAAATATTTATGAATAAGTGATAATTTATTGATGATTTATTAATATTCAAATAACCCTTAGAAATACAACTGATTCATAGATATCTGTATAAATAATTCATAAAAATGTATGAATATTTATAAATTGTAATAATAATAATAATATTGTCATTTGATATTGCGCCCTTTCTATACAAACATGCTCAAAGGCGCATTACATTCATTGTCAAAGGATAGATGTTGATATCCACATAGTTATTTGATAAATACATCTTTGAACAGAGGTGTTTTTAGTTGTCGTTTGAAAATTGCCACACTCCCAACTGCCCGAATATTATTTGGGAGCTGATTCCATTGTTTTGGGGCACAGGCACTAAATGATCTGTCACCGTAGGATTTCATGTTGGTTCTCGGCTCATAGAGTAAGTTCTTGGATGTGGATCTTAGTGTCCGTGTTGGGACATACTCTTTCAGCATTTCCCTCAGGTAAGAGGGTGCAGTTCCATGCAAACACTTGTACGCCAGGAGCAGAATCTTGAATTCAATTCTCTTCCTGACTGGTAACCAGTGAAATTCCTTTAGTACTGGAGTGATATGGTCATGCTTCTTTGTGAGCGTGACCACCCTGGCAGCGTTATTTTGTACTCTCTGGAGGTTACATATTAGCTATTCCACAGAGAAGTATTTTCTGATCCTACCAATGTTTCGAAGGTGATAGTTTGCAGATTTGACTGCCTTTGACATATGTGCTGCCATATTCATGCTTGGATCAAAAACAGAGCCCAGATTGCCGATAGGTATATTGGGAATCTTAACAATCTCACCATTTACGGAGATGCTAGGCACTGATATTTTGGTTTGTGATTAAAGTGTTTGAATGCTTGCCATATACATGTAATATGTTAAATAATTATATGTGATTTACAATACCAGTATATGTAAAAAAATATATATGTATGTATATATATATATATATATATATATATATATATATATATATATATATATATATATATATATATATATATATATATATATATATATATATGTATGTATATATATATATGTATATATATACATATATATATATATATATATATATATATATATATATATATATATATATATATATATATATATATTGTATATGTATCCTATCTTTATCTCATTTCCTTGCTTTCTCTTCCCTTTATGTTTGCATTTCATTTTATTTTTTGTATCCCCCTCTCTCTGTGATTTATTCATTTTATCACATTTTGTAATTTATTTTTTCTGTATTTACTTTTTGTCATCTCTCTCTACTTGAGCGTACCTGATTTATGAAGATTTTTTTATTGTTTTACTGATCTCTCTTTCTCTGCAAAATATTTGTTCTTACCTTTGTCAAAAAGGTTATTGGCATGTGAACTTTTCTTTTCATACTCTCTCAAATGTTATGGATAAATGGGAGATTATTTTTTTCTCATTTGGTAGGATTTTAAAGTACTAACCCGTGATGTGCCAGGGGGCCAGTTAGTCAATGTAATTGCACTGTTAGTTTACACTTTTTCTGGTGCAATTGCTGTTATACAAACAAACATATCTGATTTAGATAATGTTTTGAAGAATAAATTGAAATTTCGTTATGGTCTATATTCCATTAAGAATTGTTTTACTATCAGGCAGGTGTTAAAAATCCTATACAGACAGAACTATTGTTTGATAGATACTTGACAAAAGTGTATAATGAATATGTGTTGAGCTAATGGAGGCTAAATATTGATTTTTCTGATAATCATTGCTTTTGTTTATAGTCATTATCTCAGGATATCCAGAGTGAAATAAATTCAAAAATATGTCCCTTTTTGATGAAAACCTTCCTTGTCAATGTTCGATACGATAATTGGTATTGGCATTAGGAGGATCCGTCCTGAAAGCGCAATTGGATAAGAGAAGTCTATAGATGCCAATTTGGATTTGGAATTTCGTTTACTCCGCATTTTACGTGTAATATCGTTTACCGTTACTTATTTATAAGTCTTGACTGCCTAGTTTTCAATCGTGGAAAAAGTGGGTGTGTATCCAGGAAAAAATGACCAACACCCAATTGCCGGGAACTTCTTCATAAGCCTAGAGTTGGATCGTAACCTGGAGAGTGTTTAGACAGTGAACTGTTATTTTGCAATCCCTTAGACCGTTGGCGTATATGGGGCATACCTGTGGTGGTGTAGAGAACATGCTTCTTCAGACAAATATTAATGTGTTTATGGGGTTTCGTTGCTTTTGCACTACACAAGTCATATTGATACAGACAGAAACACTTCTACTCACAAAGCAGTCCTAGGTACACACTAAGTGAATGGAGCATGTAGAAATAGGACAAGACAGGCAAGCATTACCCGATTCCATTGGATTGTATTGTGTTTATAAGATGGTGTCTTTTCATATTTTTCATTTTATTTTACTGTATTGCATTGTATTTTTATTGTATTTACATTATGTCGCAATGTGTTGCATAGCATACTGTTGTGTTGATTTTGTATTGTATTGTATTGTATTGTACTGTACTCCATTGTATAATATAGAATTCTATTCAATTGTATTGCACGTATATTTTGGTATTTTCAAGTGTCAAATTGTATAATATTTTATTAATCAGATTGTCTTGCACTGTAGTCTATTGCAATGTATATTCATTGTGATATATGCAGGTCTTTGATGCACAATTACACATCGAGACAAGGAACAATGGATGGACAATTCGGAGCAACCTTAAACGAAGACAAATATTAGAACACGAATATAAAGACATTTGCAAGCAGCCATTAGTGTATGGAACTGTGCTGTGGTATACATGTATTATCATGTGTGGAAATGTTTGACAAAGATTGTTCTAAAGGAAAAACAAAGTAGAAAGATAAAGTCTATGAAGGAACTCAACAGATATGACAGAAAATAAACTTTTGCACTTATGAGGAAGGAAAACAAAAATTGTGTGATTCACTGCACCTGCTCACACGTTGGTTGAGGTGTGCTCATTGCAGCATTTGTATTTATAGAGTGAATCATTATTATCCTGGTTTAAAGACCTACCTCTGTTAAACCAAATGAATGACATTGATTAAAGCAGGAACTTAATTATCTAATTTGCCATTGAGTAGAAATGACATTTCTCCAATAGTCGTTCCCTGCTTTTGGGCGCTCTCTGAAGATACATGATATGGTGTTGGAATTTTTTTCCCTCAGTTTTATTAAAAGTATGGATATTAAGGGGAAGGTTATGGATATTTTAGTGCGTAAAAAGTAGCTAGTTCACTTTGGAAGTACTAAATGGATCTGGGAAATCAGCTACATAAAAAGGCATTGAATGGCTCAAATAATAGCTTCATGCATGACTCAAACAATCTTAATTCCTTTTATACCTTGAGAGATGTGAAAGCACCTACAAGTGCTTTGGTGATTGTTTTGTGTACATTTGGGCTAGTTGGAAATCTTCTATCATTCCTCATAATGAAGAGATCTAAAACTACCTCAACTACATTGTGGCTAAAATTCCTGGCAATTGTTGATTCCTTGAATTTGGCCTTTGGTGCCTTAATTGCTGTTTTTGAAAACATCAAGGTGAGAGCCCATTATACAATTTACACGATCCCTCTCGTTAATGGAATGAGCTTGATTAGTGTCTGGGTTGTTGTGTTTGTTTCCTTGGAGAGATACGTTGCTGTTGTGTATCCCTTTAAAGTAAAATCTGTCTGTACGGTATTTAGGGTTAGAACACTTATGCTAATCATGGCAACATTTATATTGTTGATGCAGATTCCATTTTACTTTGAATTTGATTTAATACCGTGCAATAAACCCAAATCAGGAATCTGTGAATACAGACCTACAGTTCTCTTTAACTCCTTCTTTTACCAGCTACTGTACAGGGTAACTTATAGAGCAATGGTTCGATTATTCCTGCCTGTAGCTATCACGACATATTCTAGCGTATCCCTAATCAAAGCCTTGCGTCAAAGAAAAGGCTTCCTAGCAAGGAGTAGGTCACTGAAAAGTGGAGATAGTAACAATGAAACCACGGTTATGGTTGTGGGAGTAGTCATAGTACTCATTGCAAGTCAATTGCCTTTGCTAGTGTACCTCATCTTTGACTCAATCAGCATAGTTGCCCCAAGTATTTACAAACACAACCACCTACATACTTATCAAAATATCACATATAAAGTTGTATCAGTAATGTTAGTTATGAATTCTTCGGTGAATTTCATTATCTATATTTTGACAAGCAAGAGGTTTCGTGAGGAATTACACAAGGTGTGCATGTGCGCCTTCAAAAAGCAAAATACCGGTGCAGCACTTAGAGTTGCAGCAATTTCTCAAAACAGTGAATGCAATACTAGGTTATAATGCTACAATTAGATTGACCCCCTCTGTGACTGAGCAATCTAAGGCATTACGCATTGATTGCTGACTGACTACAGCTACTCTCACAAAACTTCTGCTATTCAAACCCAACTTAATGCACCTTAGAACGTTACCCAAAGGGGCTAAGTTTCGGCGTTTTTTCACAGTTATTCCTATTTCCTAGATGAAACTCAGAATGGAAAAAAGGGCATTGACATATTCCATTTCTAACCTCATGAGTTCTATTAACTTGAGCATACTCATGGTTTCACAAACGCTATTCATTTTATTTTCAAATGTTACTCAATTTGCTATTTTCAAAGTTGTCACATGTGTAGTACAAGCCAAATGGGTTAATAAAAATGCCATGTCAAAAGTGTACAGAATTATTATAATTGTTTTTTAATGAATATCTAAAGATATGCACTACAGGCCAATTGGGTTGATAAAAGTTAATACCATGTCAAAAGCATATATGATATTTATGATTGTTTTAAAAGATTTTTTAATTATTCATAGAAATAATGAATACATAAATAAATATATATATTTATCTATTAATAACTATAAATATTCATAAATCATCTATGGATATTTGTAAATCCTTTGAAAATATTTACCTTTGAATAACATTTTTGAAAAAATATAATTCATTTATGAATATTATTGATGATTAATAAGGTTTTAATGATGATCTTTTAATCCAAAAAGGATCCAAAAATCAAAAAAGAACAGTCGCCTATTACGCCTTTCAAAATTAATTTTCTTATCTCTAAGTGATTTGTAAATATCTATAAATCATTCCTTGATGATTAAACAATATTTATAAATCAATAAGAAATACAATTGATTCATAAATATCTATAAACGATTTATAAAGATATATGACTATTTATATATGGTGATTAAAGTGTTTGAATGCTTGCAATATAAAATGAAATATGATTTATAAAATATCTATATATGATTTACTGATATCTTACATTCAATTACTTCCTTATAGATATCCACAAATGATTTGTTGATATTTATAAAAGATTCATGAATATTTATAGATGATGCAGAAATGAGTTAATCATTTATGAATCATCTGTATTTATAAATGCTGCTTTTTCAGTGTGTGATTGCTTGCCATATAAAGTGTTATAAACCCATCTACGAGGCCGAAGAATGATCAATATATACAGAATTACCCTGTTTGCTTATATTGTTCTGGTGCAATTGCTGCTATACAAACAATGATATCTAATTAAGAAAATGTTTAAAGAATAAATTGAAATCTCAATCTGGTCAATATTCCATTAAGAATTGTTTTGCTATCAGACAGGTGTTAGGAATCGTATACAGAAATAACTATTGTTCGAAAGATAATTGAAAGTGAGTTATAAATATGTGTTGGGATAATGGAGGCTAAATGTTGAGTTTTCTGACAATCATTGCTTTTTGTTTTATATGGGCATTATCTCAGGATTTCTTGAGTGAAATAAATTCCAAAATATATCTCTCTTGGACGAAAACCGCCCTTATCACTGTTGGATAGATTTGATGCATTTTTTTCTTTGAAAAATGTCATACAGATGAATAAAAGTTGTTCGTTTCTAGTGTTGTACATTTCTGGTATAAATATGCAATTATCAAAACACGTTCAAAAACCATTGGATATTTTCAAATTTATTTATTTTATTGATCTTGTATTTTATGGTTAAAGATAACAAAAGATTCCCAAGTCAACACACAGACATATGCCATTATATGATTCCATTTTTATTCATGCCCATTTAAAAACAACAGCACAAACTCTATCTATATTCAGGGGCCTACCTTATTAGGCTAGTGAGCCGAGGGGTCCTCACTGTTTCAAACCACTTCTTAATGTCCCAGTCTCAAGCTATGCAACCAAAATAACCCAGTCTATGAATTTTCTTTAACCTGATCTTGAACATTTCAGAGGTAAGCCAAGAGTCACCCCAACCTTTGGTATTTGCATGCAAGAGCATTTGAACGACCTTAATTTCAACCATGAAACCAGGACAAAATTTTCATATCTAAAAATACTTCCATGGATGTCAAATACTCCTGTCCTCAATCTTACTCGTTCCCTTTGTAAGAGAGATCAGACTGATGCATCTGTCCATAAAAGTACCCACAATGAAGAAAAGGCTACACAATTTTTTTTATATATATACTGATGGTTCAGATATGAAGGAAAAGGCTGCAGCCACAGCTGTCATAGAGGATTGCTCTAGCTTTGAATGTTTGTCGCCCAGATGGATCCTCCTTTTGATCTGCAGTGTTGCATGCTTCATACCTTGCTCATGATGATGATGATGATGAGAGGGATGTTGTGTTATTCTCGGACGCAACGTCTACGCTGCAAGCAATCCAGGGTATTGATTGAAGCATTAACTTGTTTGTCGGATGCTGGAGGGCCTTCACTGGTTTGCAGAGTACCTTGAGAAGAAGATGGTGTTTTACTGGATTCCCAGTCGTGTTGGCATCTGTATAATTAAAAAGCTAATACTGCAACCAAATCAGGACTTTCTGCTACAGTGACAATTTTCTTGATTACTTATGGTGATTTCTTTATGGTAGAGAAAAAATCAATGATCTTTATAAGGGCACTGGGCGGTCCAAGTGGGATGATGCTATCTATATCGAATTGGAGGCAGTTCAGCCTGTTGGGTTTGTGGGCTGGAGGTGGTTTCATTTTACAACGTGAGAAAATATTTTGGGATAAAGGTTTAGTATTAGTTTTCACAATACAATATATGATACTTCCACGGCATGGGGAATTAAGACTTGACTCCTGTGACATTTGTTTTAGATGCACAGTTTTCTACGTTTGTGTAATACGTGGCTGATGTTGATTATCAGGTGAAAATGTTGCCCCCGGGGTGGGGACAGTACAACTTAGTGCACACTCGCCCAGAGTGTAAGCTTGTCAGCTCGAATGTCAGGGGAGTGATTTGAACAAGAAGATCTTTACCCATTTAGTTTGTATAATGGAAGATAGATGTCAGCACAAGTGTTATTTTTTAATCCTTAGTTGCTCTAAGATCGTTGCAGTTTTCGGTCACTAAGTTGCAGTTTTTTGTTCCCTATAAAAAGTAAAGTGACTCTAAATAGTGGTCAGAAAGGTTGGACATTGTTTTTTTTATTACTATCATATCCTGAAAGACTGGATATTGCTATTTCTTTTATGTCATATCCTGAAAGAATGAATATCGCTATTTCTTTACTATAATATCCGACGAGCTTGGATATCACTATTTCTTTACTATCATATCCTGCGCCATTTGAACGAGCAGCTCCTCCTCTTTGCTGTGTGGAACCCCTTGATAGAGACGGTGCCACGCTGCTTTGTAATTCGTAAAGGACTCGAAGAGGACCTGGACTTCCTTCTGGGACTCATCATCTAACGTTGCGGTGTACACAGCTGTGTTGTCTGGAAAATCAAAGATCTCGTCGTATAAAGAGCAGCCACAGTTTTTGCAGAAGTGACGAATCCCTCTGTCGGAGCTCTGGTAGGGTGTATCAGCCCCCTTTTCCAGAATCTTGAAGTTGGCCTTCTCTGCCAGCAAGCAGGAGGAGAATGTTGAGCCGGTATTTTTTCTACACATGGAACAATGGCAGTTCATGGATACCAGTGCGCCATACAGATGGAATCTGAAGCTCCCGCAGAGACATTGCCCACTGTGTGGTTCTCCTTTTTCGCTCATTCTGAAGTAGAAGATAAAGAAGAACCATCTTTGTTTCATCATTTCATTCAAATTTGACTTATATTGCATGCAGTTAATTCACCTGTGGCCATGTGAGACAGTTGCAGGTGACTTGGGGTTAGGTGGTGGTTTGCCGGGTACTCCAGTTTCCTCTACCACTCACGACTTGCTAGTCACGACGTAGCCTGTATATTGCAGAAAAAGTAACGATGAACGAAATTCCAATTTCCAAATAGCATTGCAGTTTGTCAAGGATATGTAAGGACCGCAGAGAGACTAATCAGTGGGGGTCTAAAACGTATGAAGCATATTTTCTCTCCATTTTCCTCGCCAAGTTGAGCACCACTTCCCCTCTCAACACACAAATACGATTCCTTTCTATTTTGTGTTTGTATCACATAAAAACAACAACAAATCATAAGTGATTTTTGTCATACGAAAGTATTATCTATCTGAGTTAAAACCTGAATAAAACTTACTTCGTAGGCGATGCAGGTCCAATCCAGTCACTGGTATTTTCGTTGTGTGAATGTTTAGGCGTTGTTTCGCTGGTCTGGTAGGCTGACTCTTTGACACTCAATATAACGTATAAGGGGACGGAATCAGTGCACTACAGATTATCATGATGGTAATTGGTTTCCAGCACAGACCTGACCCAGAAATGAACTGCTGACATGTATACTAAGATAATTACATACTAGACTTAAGCACGTAGCTCATACACGTACATGTATATCTGGCTCATCGACACATTGATGAACCGTTGATGAACTTCGATATTGATCAAAAGTCTGAAGTTGTTTTTCATTTAAAATACCAATTCTCTTCGCGGGACATTGCAACCATGCGTTTCAAGTATCACTATTCATAAT
>OZ012690.1:36751532-36786532 GCA_963942565.1 Maea johnstoni
GTTTCAATATCAACCAAAATAGTGTTAGGAGGGGAACGGGATGTCAACCCCCTGAATATCCCTCCTGGATTCTGGCTCATATTACCATAGAAAGCCATCAAGGAGTTTAACCACTGAAGGCGCTTTCATTCAAGTGGGGGTAGTCAAGCGTCCGGCTTTATCCCTTGGATTTCAGTTAAGCTTTTGATAAATACTTGAAGAAGGGGTTCGTTTTAACACGATTCCATGATTATAATGACAACCCCCGAGTATGACATTCGTAAACAAACATGAGTACTTCTCAGGTATAAACATCGACACCAGTTGCTTTAACCAACTTGCATCTGGAGTACACACATACATGAACGGACAGCTTTGATCAATTCACTATGGGGCAGAAAGAGCCAAACGGCAGAAGTGGCTCTGTAGCTTTGGAGTACATGGCCATTACCGTATGAGATTTAGCCACCAAATAGCTTGCAGAGATAAAAAATGTAAAATTCATATGACCTTGATATGACCTTGATATAACTTTGAATTCCTTTTTTTCACAATTTCCAACAATTGGTCAAAGTTATTGCCCCTAATAACATGACAATGAAATCTGTTCTCTTTATTATCTTGGACATCAAGCTGTAGGATATAGTATATCTGCTTAGAAAAAGCGAAATGTGACCTGTTTATGAAGAAAGACAAGACATGAAAATACATGTTTGCTTTTCTAAAGACAATACCCGCACACCAACCAAGATCATAACCACATTATCAGGCAGATTTCAATGAGTAGATAGAATAAAAAAAAAGGATACCCCAATTTCTGCTTTTGTTGCAAGGTTATGTCCGATTTTCGAAGTCTGCGATGACCTTTGAAGCAGATATCAGGATTGGCTTTTATTTCAAATTATATCTACACTTTGAGATTTAACTACTTAGGAGATTGTCATATTGGTAGGGCATACATGTTTGCCAGTAGAAGAGAAAATATTTACTTTGCCTTCGACCTTCACAAAAAGTTTTCATTTTGTACTTTTTGTACCAATTATTTTGCAAATGTATGCTATGATTCCTATCTTAAGATCGTCTGAGAGCAGATTGTTCACACAATTTTGAGGAGAAAATGTGATTGAAAGGGAGGGGGAGGCATGCTGAGAAAACATATATTCTATGGTCATTTTAAGGTCATCCAACGTCATTTAAGGTCATTATAGTTTATTAATTTCTTTACATCCCCATTGGCTATCATGTGGCCAGAGATTGTGAGAATATGAAAATGAATCACAAAGATATGCCCAGATATGTTCTACACTTCCGAATTTGTGTCTATTTTGGCCCCGTAGTGATTGAGTTATAATTGAAAAGAAATATTTGAAGAGGCATCGTTTAATTAGGAAGGAACTAATTCTCAATCAAATATTTGTATAATTATGGCGTAGGTAGTTTAAGCCGCTTGCCTACTGTAGTGATAACTTTCTCATGCTGTGGACTTTTAGAAAACATTTGAAGGGAAAATGTTAATAAGAACACAGCATACATACCCCCATTCAAATAATCCCATCAAAGTATTTACTATACATTTCAAAGTTAGCTACAAAATACACATAGATCCAAAGAGCTAGATACGGATAACGTCTAAAGGGTGGACCATTTAATATCTTGGGAGGCGGGGGGGGGGGGGGGGGGTCAAGACATTTTTGCCCTGAAAGGTAATACGTAGGTCTTTCCCTAAATATTAAGCAGAAAGCATATCAAATGGATCTCCATGGATGACTGGGTTAACCCACTGGCATCTGTAGCTCACACATGGTCTGATAAGTTAGAATGTAACTCTTCATGTAGGGTGATAGTTGGAAACTATTTGAAAAGAAATCATTAGACAAACCAGAAGTAACAGCATTTGGGCAAATATTCCCGAATAATCTGTATTTTCAAGATATTCTAATATGTTGGACCATGTGTGCTCTTGGGGTATGAACGGGTTAAAAGGGTGTTCTTAAAGGGGTGCACGGGAGCGGAAAGAACATGTGTGTGCATGGGTGATTTGTGCAAGGGTCGCCCAGCCGTGATCACAATGCGTTTGTTTGGGCCATTGACCTAGTTCGGTTGCTAGGCACGGATAAACCACACAGCATCCGCGGTAGGGTAAGAGGATTTCCAGACCATTTAGGTAACCTTTAGTTGCTTACGCACAGTTAGAAAATCATACGTTAAACGGCAAGGGAAAAGAATGCTAGGATTATATTAAGATTCCGTGGAACTCTACACAGGACGTGAGAAGCAAACAGGTGAGAAATACACAGATCATTCATACAGTAAAAGATTCAATCCAGAGTTTTGAACAAGGTGATGACCGAAGGATGCTCGAGCAGTTTTAGATCTATATATCGTATAGCGTGTGGACGTAGCGGTATGTAACTGTATACAGGTTAGTTAAGAATGTTACACTTAACATTGTTATGTCTGCAAGTGCACTCAATTACCAGTAATTGAAGAGGGGTTTGGAAGAAAATATGTGGTATAGATGCAGAGTATAATGTCTCACTAGTAGCTGTCAGTGTAGTAGTAGAAGTAGTAGTAGTAGTAGTAGTAGTAGTAGTAGTAGTAGTAGTAGTAGTAGTAGTAGTAGTAGTAGTATTTGAAGAAGCAACAGCAGCAGTAGTAATAGTAGAAGAAAGAGAAGAAGGAGCGAATGCAGTGGTAGTTGTTTTAGGGCAATAGGATATTTCATTTTGACAACAGTCAGCATAGGAAATATTGTCTTACATATTTCTAGGACTAACAGCTTCTGTATCGTCCTAAGCTTAGATGAGCAACCACAAGTGTATATATTGGTCCAAGTCCCAAGTAGTGAATATAAAGTATGGCCATTTTGATAGGGGTTCTTGTATCAAAAGTAGCTACAGCAGCAGAGGCAGTAGTTGTAGTAGTAGTAGTAGTAGTAGTAGTAGTAGTAGTAGTAGTAGTAGTAGTAGTAGTAGTAGTAGTAGTAGTAATAGTAGTAGTAGTAGTAGTAGTAGTAGTAGTAGTAGTTCCAGTGGTTTCAGAAACGTACAAAGAAACTTTCTTTGTACACTAGGTAGAATGTCATAATTTCTTTATATGTTGTAGAAGTAGCAGCAGCAGCAGTGGTAGGAGCTGCAGCAGCAGTAGTAGTAGAAGTAGTGTTCTTATTAATTACAGTGACATAACACTGAAACTCTAATGTAAACATTTACAAGGGTAACATAAGCCGTTAATTCCTCTCGGCTCTTGATGTACAATGCCTCAGCAAGTTGAGCAAGTCTCTCTCTCTCTCTCTCTCTCTCTCTCTCTCTCTCTCTCTCTCTCTCTCTCTCTCTCTCTCTCTCTCTCCCGAGCTTCACACACACACACACACACACACCCATGTATCGAAGAAATGAACACAGCAGAGATATAATTGATGACATAGATAAAGCAGAAATAGCAGAGCATAAGGGGAGCATAAACCCCGTGATTTAGACTAACTCCCTACAGGGGAGGAAGGCTTAATGGACACTTCTGTACACAAAAGAACTCTTTTAACACGGTTAGAAATTCACCTTTGCCATTTCTCGGTTTGGGGTTTCCATAAGGAGATTGTTTTTGCGGATGTTGAAAGGAGCAATTAACACGACTGATCAATAATTCTGCTTAGGTTTACGTGCTGTATTCAATCAAATATTAATTGCACTTTTTCATTTCGGCGCTTAGGCTGATGTTGTAATAAGTAGTGTGGCAATGAGAAACAGCATAAGTTAACCTAAAGAAGACAATAACACCACGTTTGTAATAGGAGCTAGGAGAAACTAAATAACTATCGAACCTGGGGAGGACACCTGGTCTTTATACTATTGTTTTGAATCGATATGCCAGGAAGAAAAATATCCGTTTGGGACTTTAAGGTGACCTTAAGATAAGGTTACTAGCAACTAGATGTAAACTCTTCTGATACAGAGCAGCAGTAGCAGACATTTATCCGTATTACATTGATGGTATAAGTAGAAGCATCATCATTTCATCATCATATACAGCAGCAGCAGTGACAGTAGTAGTAGTAGTAGTAGTAGTAGTAGTAGTAGTAGTAGTAGTAGTAGTAGTAGTAGTAGTAGTAGTAGTAGTATATGCAACATCATCAGTCGCGGCAGTAGGAATAGTAGTATCAGCAGTAGTAGCAGTAGCAGACCGATGGATTATTGGTAAATTAACTTGAATCAGATACATGGTGCCATTATTTTTCATATAGTATAATACTCCAACAATAGATTACCGACTATGTCCAGACTACGTTATATATATATATATATACATGTATGTATTTTTTTTCCTTTTCCAGACGAAAGCTGTTCAATGGACACAGTGGCATAATCGACTAAAGGATTCTTAATATGCTGATGTTGAAGCGATTAATATGTACGTTTACTGGATTAATAAGTGAAGGCAATGCACCTTTGAAGGATTCCTAGGATAGTTTGGAAGTATCGTAGCTGAGGCTAAGATGTGACAAACCAGTTGTGATAAGGAGTAAACCGAGGAACCCAAGAAGCTACCGCCTAACCTAAAGTCTCCAGAAACCTTTTTACATGTCTTGATCCATAATGTGAACACATGTGTTTGACGAAAGATTTTTACCTATTCACGTCTTTAACGCTCAAAAATCCCTGCCTATTTTGACGACATCTATTTGTATGGAAGCATTTTTCTAAGAGTTTTGGAACTAGAATGTTTAATCAAAATCCAAACAACAACTACCAAGTTTGTTTTCAAAAGTATCAGAGATCCAAAGAACACACATGTCAATGAGATCTGCAAGCATACATTGATGAAATTGACACGTTCCGCGATGGAGGTGTCAAGGTCAATAGATATTGACATGCATTCCCTGGCCCAAGTCGGTAAGGCAAACGACCAGTTGGGGACGGAAGATGCCGATCTCGGCATTTACGACGACCATGGATCTGGTCCTGATTTGACCGACACGGAAGACGAGCAGGAACAGTCAAAGCACCACTCTCGTCTTGATGGCCACGGCGAGAGAGAAGCGCCATCTATACGCGAACATGCAAACCAGCCCGATCCTGTTATAACTCACAATAGTGAGACAAACTTGCACGAGTTGAATGTATGCCCGATGCCACCAGAAAATGCCTTTGTCACTGCACATAGTGAATATGATGATGATGGAAGAAAATCCCTTATTAATGATGATGATGGATTAGAGTTGGGTATGGAAGCCGTCCAGGTGGGGTTGGTTGAGCATGCCCAGGGTGATAGGCACAGTGTACATTTTGATAGTGCCGCTGATTGCTTGACTATCCCGCTAGGTGGCGCTGCTGTGCATCATGCGACGGGGGAGTGCAACTCCTCTGACGTGACATTTACAGGGGATATCCCAGGAACACGTGGGCGAACCACGACACCGACCAGTGCATATACGGAAATGTCAAAGGTGCAATCAAGGTATGTAAAAATAAAATATTCATGAGATTTACGAGAGCCTACCTATCTCGACGTTTTTGCGCCACTTCTTTGTTTATTTTGGAAGCTTGCTTGCATTTCCATGCTAAGGTATGGCGCCTCCTTAAGAGAAACTTGAAA
This sequence comes from Maea johnstoni, assembly GCA_963942565.1. Classification (NCBI taxonomy): domain Eukaryota; kingdom Metazoa; phylum Annelida; class Polychaeta; order Spionida; family Magelonidae; genus Maea; species Maea johnstoni. The sequence goes on from OZ012690.1 coordinate 36,757,104, forward strand.
TGGTTAGGTATTTCAGGGGACACAGCTAGCCTACGTGACCGCGCCAATAACCTTTTAATTTGTCTGTATCACACGTTTAAAAGTTTTATTATGATCATCTGCCAGTAAAGGGGGTGATCAGCTTTTGTCTCTAGAGTTTAGTGAGAAATACCTATTACTTCTCCGCCTGACGTGCGGTGGCGTCAGCCCTCTCTCCGCACAGCTTCGCGTGTCCTACCAAAATATTACACCCTCAATCCAAAATTCCACCACTTGAATTGAGTCTTTCTGTATCTCTCAAGAATGTTAAATACGTATGTATTTGTAATTTGACATCTGTGTGCCTATGCGAAATCGACATTTGGACGTCTTAATATTGATAATCCTGTCAGTGTTCACCTATTATTTCAGAGCTGCATTGACTGATGAGGATAGGAATGTTATGTACGAGAAGGCGATATCACTGATCAGTGAAAGGTGCACCAGTCACAAGACGAAGGCTCCGTTTCTCTCTCTCCACTTCCCAAAAGCAATATACATCGAACAGAACAAACCAGTTCCAATGGAACCGCTAAAGGTAAGATAGTGATTTTTTATATTATCATGGTTGCAAATATTAAGAAAATCCACAAGAATTCAGAACAGATAAGTCTCACACTTTTAAAGTCATACACAAGAGCTCCATCCCTTCCTATACATTTACCTTTGAACAATAAACGTTAATCAGATCAAACCAGTTCCAATGAAACCAAAGAAAAAAGAGTGATATTTTATCAACTTTCTGTTTTGCAAATACTGAGATATCACCGTAAATACTTTTAAATATCACTGTCCACAGCCCAAGTTCGAGTCTTGCGCGGGGCATGGTTTGAGTCGGTTCATTTTCATTTCTTAAAAAGGTGAAAAAAATCATGAAATACCCAAAGTTCTCAGATTTTTGTAAAAATGTATCTTTTGTTATAAAGACACCATATCCCATTCGCTCACTTTGCAATCACCTAACTGTATCGAATGTAAAGTGTGTAATGCTTTTGTGGTCTTCTCATATACCTTGTTGATTTACATTTTTCAGGCGTGGCCGGGATACCGAGGAAATGTCTACTTTGAACCAATTCTTGTCAACCCCGCACGGTACAGTTCTCCAGAAAAACTCAAAACAGAAACTTCGAATTGCAGTGATAAACTTCAAAAGATCATGCATAAAAGAACATTGTTGACAAGTCGGTGTATGAGGGCACGGCCGGGGAGAGCTAGTGATAAACAAAAACCATCTCATCCGGTGACACCCAATATTTCAGACTCGGTGCCAAATGACAAAGATTCAAAAAGACCAGTGTATGTCCTAGAGGAAACGACTGATATGGCACCAGATAATCACCGGATTAACGATAACACAAAATGGATCAACGGCCAGGAACGTGCAGGGGCTCTAAATTTAAACTTATCGAAATCCCCCCAGAGGTTAGTAACAAAAAATAGCGGGGTACGAAGACGCGAATATGACACAAAGAAAATTCGTCGTGGCTCAGTCTTTCATAAAGGTATGCACCAAAAGCAAACACCCACTTTCAAATTACTAGGTGGAAAGTTCGTACAGCACACCATCGCTGCCACGCCCATACTACGCTCCTCTACCCAGTTCACTCAAAGCACTAGCCGTATGTCTATGAACAGTCCAGATCCTTATTATTGCAACCAGGATACTTTGCCTCATATAGAAAGACTGCGCTCAAATGGACGACATATTGACAATACTAGTATTCATAAAACTGAAAGCCGCGTGATTCACGTCATACCAACTTTAGAGAGGATTCGACTAGGTGACACTCACTGACCGTGTGGATATGAAACGATTTTCGTCACCTACTCTGCCATAGTTGGACTAGTTCGTGACTAGCCAGTTGTAAGTGACCTGAGAGAATCGGAGTACCCGGCGAAAAACACCATCTAAGTCACTGGCAACTTTCTCACTTGTTCCTGTGAAGAGGAGAATCAACGAACTGATGGTTTAAATAGCGCTAGTCCTCTTGGCCACGGGGCAGTTCCCTGTTACTAAGGGACATTGCATTCTTAGATGCATTTTCTCGCTGGCCCTTTAAAGCAGAGAAGCATTGAACAGTCGGGACGAAAAGCGGTAGACTTTTTTGGGAAATGGGACTCACCCCTCGTAACTCTCACTAATGAACATTACGATCTTAGGTGACACTCACTGACCTTAAGGTGATGGGTACCATTGCAAGCCAGTTAAAAGCCCTGTCCCAAAACACACCTCAAAGCAGCATAATCCTATAACTAGGTGTATCTCCAGGTTCCTGAGTGTTATCAGGTAGAGAATATCATCGCCACCTGTCATTATTCAATCCATATTCTGTTTTATTTCAAAATTTACAACTTTTTTTTCAAATGACATATTCTCATATTTTCAATGTTATGGCCTTTAAAAATCTTCAGGGGTAAAAAATCAAAAAAATACTTTTTATTGGGCATAGTCAATGATATCCCTAAAGTAACTCTAAACCTGCAGTAACCATCACCTGCGTAATTAATGAGAATATGTCATTTGAAAAAAAAGTTGTAAATTTTGAAATAAAACAGAATATGGATTGAATAATGACAGGTGGCGATGATATTCTCTACCTGATAACACTCAGGAACCTGGAGATACACCTAGTTATATGATTATGCTGCTTTGAGGTGTGTTTTGGGACAGGGCTTTTAACTGGCTTGCAATGGTACCCATCACCTTAAGTGGTGAGGTTCTGCGAAAATTATAGTAAGGTACAGTTTATAGACCGATTCTCAACGATTTGAAGGTATTCAATTCAATGAAAAACGTTCATATCAACTATATTTTCAGATATTCTACACCAGGAATGGACTATTTCTAGAAGATTTGCCTTTTATTACGTAATATGGATATGTTGGTCAATACCCAATAAATGACCATACTAACGTCGCATTAATTGTTCAAATGGCTTTATATTTCAGGTAAGGCCACTTTTCTCTGTTTTAGGAAAAATCCCTAGTTGATTTTGGGTCCCTCATTGAAATAAGGTTAAGGAAAGTTAAAAAGTTATTTCTTCAAAGCTATATTTGTGCATATTATATAATAGAAAATAAGAAATAGAATAGAATAGAAACCCATCCAATCATATGAAAGGACGCCTGTATTCAAACCCTACAGAATATCCCGCATTGATTTTGGGTATAAATCTTCCTAAAACAGAAAAAGTGGCCTACAGTCCCGGGCCAATGGAAAAAACTATATAATACGGAGATCCATAATATATAGGAGAATGCTATGAAGCTGATTCAACATACTGTATAGTTCTGTACAGTACAACATACTGTACAGACAATTTCTAATTTTCCATATCCGATTAAATAAAACCATCAAATCACTATCATCATCATCATCATCATCATCACTACTACAGATCATTGTATATGTTACCATTACCTCTATAAGTATACTGTGATTGAATACCTGTGTATACTATGTATAATTTTCAATACAATAAAATATGTACCATGAAAACTACGTTACAACTCACTACTGATATGGTCCGTGCACGTATAATACAAAACAACACAATACCAACAGCGTTACACCTCTCCTCATTATACTCCAAGCTTTTGAGGGAATGCTGGAAAGGTTAACCTCAGCTGTTTTAAAAGTGTTTTTTCTCAATAATGCAATGAGCGTCTCATACGCCCAGCTGATTGCAATGCAGCTGGTTTAGTTCATATTCAACCCGCAAGGGGGAGACACGAGCGTTGCTGTAGATACTAAGGTAACTAACTCATGGGATTACTTTTTCACTTAGTTCTTCCTGTGCCCTGCTTCTATTTGACTATTCATCCTATGCAAAGTATATATTTTGCTCGAAGGTTCTCCTAATGGCAAATGCATTAAGCTTAAAACGCTTTCTAGGCAAGGTATAAGAGGTGAGGGGTATATAAAACGGACAATAGAGCCCCTGTCAACAATTACAGACGTGGACGACCAAATATCACAAATATGGAGGAAATATCAATAAGGCAGAGAAAGGTATTTCAAAACATATCTTGCTCCATTCATATTAGATGACTAACCTTTTCGGAATATTTGTCGAATATGGGAAAACATGCTTTTTTTAATTTCTAGATGCACAATTTCTGAACAAAGTCAAAATTATAAACATATTAGATACACTTCCGTCTGTAGTACTCTTAGTTATAGTCATGCAAGAGTTTTGCTTGCGACAACGCAAGCAGAACATAGTGCGTAGAAGGCTATGCATGAAACCCAAACAACGAGTGGTCCTCGTCCAAGGCTGAGGTTTTAATTTGCGATGGGCTCGTAACTTTCTAATTCATTCTAAGAACCAGGCTATCAACACCTAGTGCGGTGATGGCATTGCACATATCTAACTCATTCTGAGAGCCAGGCTACCGGATGAGTGAGACCAGTGGAATATTCATCCTGTTCGCCACTGTGGCTGTAACCTGATCAGGTCTTGAGATACTGTGGCAGCAACTGATAAAGGAGCCGCCACGGTCGCCACAACTCCAGATGTTCTTCCTGCTACCAGCTACTTTAAGTGTGCCTGTCTGTGGGGGTCCGCCGTGAGGCCTAGGGGTTCTGTGGCTAGGGTATGGGTAGGGCTGGGTACACACATACTGACTCACAACGCAAGCATCTACAAGCAGGGGTAAGTCAACATATTTCTACTCTCTACCATAAATGATACGTTACTATACATTTTGGAAATTCTCAAGCTACGACGCAAGCCTACGACATAATGGCTGTCCCAAGTTATGCAGAAGTATGAGTGTTCTGGTTATGAGGGAGGATTACCACTCATTATCGCCCGATGATGGGGGCAGTAGCCAAATCAGTGTCAGTGTGATCAAGGGGCTGTACTAATGATAGCAATGATGTTAGTGTTTACGTTCCGTCCAGTCGAACGTACTGGTTCTTGCTCGTAATATACACTACCTTCAAGACCAACTGCCATACTCTCGAGTGTTCCTAAACCTACCGCCTATATCGACATACTATATTGGAAAATCATACCCATCACAATCTTAATCGAGGATTTTTTTTCTAAAAATACACATTCATCTTCATCGGAATCCATTTCGAAATTTATCAGAGGCGAACAAAGAAATACTCGTGAGTCTAGGGTTCCCTAGTACGGAGCATGGCTATTTTTAGAGTAGTCTGCAGAACTGTGTTCAGACAGAAGGCCGCCTGGGAACGGTCAGCATCATCAGAGATGTTATACCAACTTGGAGAGGCACGTTCAGGCCCAGCAGGAGTATTTATGTGTGTGTGTGTGTGTGTGTGTGTGTGTGTGTGTGTGTGTCTGTGCTTAAGTACATACATACATACATACACACATACATACATACATATTCTTACTTCCCCTCTACTTATCATCTATATTGCTGTTACACCCTGTATGTTATACTAGTATTTGAATTGTTATTTTGTAGTCGGCCAAGAGCCCAGGCAGCTCTTGTTTACTATGTAAAATTATTACCGACTTGAAATAAAGATTATCTACCTATCTATAATATATACATTATTCCAACCCCAAAAAGCCTATTGCAATGCGCGGCTTCTAATGATATGATAGAATGCATTACCGTGCTTTCATTTCAGTGCGAAAGACCCGGGTAGATCAATTACAAAACATAGATATTATTTCCAGTCAAGAAGGTTATGGCAAGTCTGAGCGACATGGACGAAGCAGTACTGGATACAAACAGTGGGGCACATATTCCTGGTATCACCAAAGACGAAGTTATTGAATTTTACAACAAATGGGCTACGCACGAATCTAATAGTTATGATGAGGTAAGATATGTTCTACCAACACCTAAAACGCTTAACATTTAGAATGTTGAAGAGGTCTATTGATATGTTACTGAAACAAAACACACACATCTCTCTCTCTCTCTCTCTCTCTCTCTCTCTCTCTCTCTCTCTCTCTCTCTCTCTCTCTCTCTCTCTTATATATATATATATATATATATATATATATATATATATATATATATATATATATATATATATATATATATATACATATATATATATATATATATATATATATATATATATATATATATATATATATATATATATATATATATGTATATATATATATACATATATATATATATACATATATATATATATATATATATATATATATATATACATATATATATATATATATATATATATATATATATATATATATATATATATATATATATATATATATATATACACACATTCATACATATATACACACATATATATATATATATATATATATATATATATATATATATATATATATATATATATATATATATATATATATATATATATATATATATATATATGTATGTATGTATGTATGTATGTGTGTGTAGCCAATGATGGTGAGGTGAGCAGGTACCTCATTTCTTACCTCGTTTTTTTCCCATTTTCAACAAAATATCTTATATGATATAAAAATGATAGAATTCGTATGAATTAAAATAGGAGAAATTTTCTTATTTTCAACAACATATTTTATATGATATAAAAATGATAGAATTCGTATGAACCAACATAGGAGAAAGTGAGGCATCTTTCCTGATGGTAGTCGCTCCAAATTGTAGATACCGTAAAAGCGCCGTTTAAAATCATAATGCGTGTTTCCTGTTTCGGTGTTTTACCCTCCACATCATAAACCCTGTTGGTTGGGAACTTTTGTGGTCCTCATCAGAAATACTTTCAGGCAACATATACTCTGTATAGAGAGAGTGGTCAAGTAAGCGCTAGGCAAAAGAAACAGTGGAGTCGAACAATAACCTGTCAATAACTCAACTGTTTACTAATTACTTGTGTCTCTTTCCCTTAGGGAATGGTGTCCGGCCCGACTCGCTATAATGGGCCTATATACGCGGCAGCGACACTCAGTAAATACCTAGCAGATGACAAAGAAGCCAGGATTCTCGATGTAGCTGCGGGAACAGGACTTGTTGGAGAACAGGTACGTTACAGCCACCAATAAAGTAGACCCCAAAGAAGCTGTAGTGTTTGTGGTATAACCCAGATAGGGCCCCGTTGAAAGAGGTACTGGGAGGACAGTATAATTACAGAGAAGGGGAAGGCAAGTGTTGCGGCAAGGCGCTAAAGGCCGCAGGAGGAATAGAAAGTGGCAGTGTAGTAAGGATCCGTGCGCCCAAAAAGTGAGTGGCGGGCGCACGGATCCAAGCCCAAAGTACAGGTGGAAGGTGCATGGATAGGGCACTGATGATCACGTGGGGACGTGTGAAAGGGCAGATAGAAGGTAGATGGGTGGGAGTTGCATAAAGTAATGCCTTATAGTTAAGTGCTGGACTCATGTCAGGAGTACCACATAAGCCATCAGCACGGGCTCACGTGGGAACAAGGACCAATCAGGGCTCTCGCATCGATTACATTACTGAGACACCTTATCTCCACCACCAGCTGGGGGTGCCCAAAGCACCAATTTCTGGCCTATTAGCGGCTATTAGTTGACATTAGTTGAGGCTTGCATGTTCATGTTGACCGGCTGGTTTCGAATCCACTTGTGTTTGGTGATCTAAGGTAAAGTCATGTGCAGCAAGTGTGCATGCAAGTGTCCTTCATCAACAGATATAAATTAATACTTACACCCATTAAACTTCACAGATCTCAATTTTTATATGAAGGCTAGGCATTATTGCATCCATTAAACTATATATTTTCTCGAAGAAATTCCTAACTTCACAACTGTGGAAATGTTTATTATAATAAATCAAAGATAAAAGATTGTTTTTAGTCTAAGCCCAACATAAAGTCATCGGCCCTTATAGCGAACGGCAATTCAGGCAGACGTCTTTTCTGGGATCAACGGTTTTGACCAACAATTCATTTTAGCAAAGTTAAGTAAAAAAAATAATAGAAATAAAGCCACCGTTATTTTGAGTATGAAATATTTCTAAGTACCACACGAAGCACTGGGCGGGTGGAAAAAAAATTGCACGATCGAGAGATGGAATCGAACCCGCGACCATAGGATCGGGAGTCGGACTGGGCTATTAATCAAGCTATTCCTTCTATTGTGTGAGACGCAGTGAAAAGAGAACCATATTGATGAAATCCCGTAACTCTATTTGGGATCGTTCCTTGTATTCCGAGTCATTCTTGTCATTTACGTGACTGACAACCGTAGTAGATCTTTGTTAGGTACATGTACCACTAAGCCACTTTTATCAATGACCCCACACATTTACATACGGCCCGAAACTGATTATGACCTACCTTCGTCACCTTTGGTAAATAACCAAATCAAATATGGCGCCTGTTGTCTAACTACTGCCAGACGGCTCGCCATCACCCGAATGTCGTTAGAACCCAATAAGGAGCGCCAAAATAGCTGAAAAATTGTATTTGATCTTTTAATCTAATGCCTTTTCAAATAAATAAACAATAATAACTATATCAATACGCCTTTACATGTCGTTAACTTTGTGGCATCGCCAGTTTCGCAATCAAATTTTCCTAGTGTTATGAACTTGCTATTCTGAGGTTCAATTAGTTACATCTGCTGCCGTTTCACTTTTGGGGGCGCTTTGCGCTGCATGAACATCTGCGTCGAGATGTTATGCACCAGTCAATTGAATCCCTGGGGGGGGGGGGGGGGCGGGACTTGGCCGGGAAACACGGTGCTTCTGCTAAATACTGCTTAAAATAGCTGCCCGGTGTACCGGGATTACTGTGATTGTTGTCCGTCGTGGCGGTGCATGATAGGCGGGGATTTGAATAGTGACGTCATATTTTGCTGCCACGATTCCAGTAGGCCTATCAGCCGGGCGCACCCGGCCTGTGCTACAGTACAGCCATTTAATTCCTGCACCAGTCGACCGGACGTCTGTCAGTGCCTGGTTGTAAAGTTCATGTGGATAACATGTCCAAAACAAGCCAAGTACATCATTGACACACGCTGCTTGCGAAACAAAGCTTCGTTGTTCAGTTTTGAGGTCATCCATACACCCATGGTCAGGAAAATGGTAGGCAATAGAGCATGTGGTTGTGTATTATGCCTGGGCTGCCCGTGCATTTAGTGCAGGAATTAAATGCCGGCACTGTAGGTCCACTGTGTTGACCAACTACGGACCTTCACCCGGGGGACTTCCCGGCGCGGGAGAATGAGTACACAAAAGCAGAATTTTCACAGTCACATGGTGCTGCAGGTGTTTAATAATGGACGTCAGGTGTTTAATAAAAGTAATGTGAAGGGTCTAAAATTTTATTTTTATAACTGCTGAAGGCTTTGTTACTTGTGATGTAACTGCTAAGATTTTTGTGGTTTATTTTCACAAAATAAAAAGTTGAAATCTTAGGAACTTGTGTATTCTTGTTGAGCAGGGGTGGGGCATACTGCCACAGAATTGGTTCCTGCCAGTGGGGATGAGTGCTATTTATTGTTTTTTTCCTGAGCAGTATCCCCGCATGTCCCGCCCCCCCCCCCCCCCCCCTCCCAGGGATTTAATTGACTGATGCATTACGTGGCGGAGCCGAGTAACAAGAAGGATATCGCATGCATCAAAGCTTCGAAGAGTATAAGTAGCTTGTACCACAGTTAACTGCCTTCCACCGATTGAGGACCAGACAAAAGCTTGACTGAACTCTCTTGCTCAATATCCTTGGGAGATACATTTGTGGTCTAGCCATCTTGGAGAACAAAGGCTCAGAGAGGTGGGTTATTTCAAACACCGCACACCTTTCCCGGCCAGTGAAAGGAAGCCGATCTGTGGAACAAGTCAAATATATTTGGTGACAGTTATCGCTAACTCGACCGAAGCAATTATTTTCCCATTAATTCTACAATTCTTATGTATCGTATTGCATATTATTTTTTTTTGGATATCCCAATACAGTCAATAAAACACAACTTGCTAGCTTATTTAGAACCCAGTGCCTCTGGCGCGTAGGCACAATGCATTAATACACCAGCCCTGTTTGTGATGATTTGAATTGATTTTTGTAGCTGAATAAGAAGGGGTTCGTCAACGTTGACGCTTTCGACCCAGCAGTGGAAATGCTCAACCTTGCTGCGAAGAGGAAAGTATACAAAAACCTTATCAATGGGTACTGGGATAGTGATGTCAATGCGGTAGACACAGGTATGGATAACTTCCCAACCCATTTATCCCCCGATTCTCAAAATAACCTGATTGTCTTGGCAATATCTTTACGACCGAACCATACGGATGAGAATGCTTCAAGAATATGATAAATTATGCTGTATTCCGAAATAAATGTTATATGTAGCTTAAGTCTAGCATCGAATTGGATTGAATATGTATTGACTGTATCATTCAGAATACAAAATTACACAATTCAAATAATCTTTAACAACTCAATACACAAATAAAAAATAAAAAATAAAGATAGTACCAAACATAACAATAAACAGTGATATATGCGCTGCCAAACATCCCTGTGGGACAGGAATAGGGGGCATCGAGAAACTGGGCATTTACCGATAGTGCGTATTAGATAGGATGTCGGTCTAGGTAGCCATGCGAAAGGAGGTACCGGCCAGGTTATGCAAGTTAGCCGATGCCAGTGCGCTTCCTAATAACAGTGTAGTAAATTCTACTTACTGTATTAGCAATGATAATTCTAGCCATGCTCATCTCATCATCAGTCACTAAAGGAATCGGTGTTCCTAATAACCACATTAGGTTCATACTCGGGTCATTATTAAGGGCACTTTACACTTTTGGACATTTAAGCGCTAAATCGTCAAAAAGTCTTATCATCAGCTGAAACGTTTCAGGGGAAACACCGAGCATGAATGGGTTAACCGATTCCTATTCCTTATAGTGAATCTGCAATCTGAAAGGTGCACGTGACTATTTCAGTAATAATGTGTTGTTGGAGGAGTTTGAACGAAATTTACCGAAGAAAGCTTATAAAATTGACCTTGTCAACACAAGTTACATACTGTTAGGGTATGCGACTAGCCAGTGACTTATGATCAAAATTAGACAACATTACCACGACTACCACCTATGTCATGTCACTGGTAACTATGAGTATTCCCCAGCATCCTGTGCAGTGGTGAGACACGATGAACAATCGAAATGTGCTAGTACGCATTGCAATAGGACAGCCCTCTTGATGGATATGGTAAAAGAAACGTTATGTACCATCCGTATATAAACCCCTTACGCCATGCTATTGAGTGCGATACAATTTAGTGAATGTTTTTCAGACAAACTTACCATATATTTTCAGATAGTTATGATGCAATAGGAATAGCAGGTGGAATGGGAGAAGGACATATTCCTGTCCAATCAATCAAAGAAATGGCTCGGGTCGTCAAACCAGGTGTGTATTTCACTTGATAACAATCAAGTCTAATTCAATCAATTGGCTAGAGTCAATCACCACTAATTCAAACGTAGTAGTAGTAGTAGTAGTAGTAGTAGTAGTAGTAGTAGTAGTAGTAGTGGTAGTGGTAGTGGTAGTAGTAGTAGTAGTAGTAGTAGTAGTAGTAGTAGTAGTAGTGGTAGTAGTAGCATGCACCACCAGCAGCAGTAGTAGCAGTAATACCCTGAATACTATATGATATTGATAAACAGATATGCTTGTCCATTTGAACATCTGCATAAGTTGAGCATCGTGTGATGATCAAATTAATCTAGTAATAGCTATTTATCATGTAGGTATGAATGAACACCTATATAAGTTGCAAACCTGTATACGTTAAACACTCTTTGCTGAACCTTAGTAGCCAGAGCCAACCGCACAAAGAATCTTAACCCTTCCAATGCTGAGACTACTTTCATTCAAAGCACAAGGACGTAAAGATGAGTACCCATACACCAGGGTTTCAGTCATTTCTCAGCTTCTTTGCATCCTTTTTCATTGGCCAAATTAGCAACCACTAGCATAGGAGTTACGACAAATCTTAGCTAGGTGTTTGTCTTCAAATAAACGAAAATATACAGTACGAACAGTTACAGAAGCAAGCTGGTTAGTTTTCGACATCGATTTGTTTGTATATTTCTTTCCAGGTTTAACCACATGCTTTTCTTGCCTATGATTAGTTTTCTTCTTAGTTTCATATTTTCATCGATGTTGTTCTAGATACTTTACCTGTCCACACCTTTACTTCCAGGTGGTGTCATCGTGATTGTGATGCGAGAGAACTACCTGAAGGAGGTGAAACAATACAGGCAACTTGAACCTTTGATGAAGGAGTTGGAACTCGAGGAGAAATGGACCAAGCTGGAGCGCAGAGTTATAGACAATTACTCTTTTGGCAACAATGGCGTGATATTTGTGTTTAGGGTACTTTGACTTGAAAAGCATTCCACAACCACATCACCATCAGCATCTATAAGTAATTATTTTGATGGTGCTAATTTATGAAAAAATATTTTGAAAAATATCTCCAGTGACGCGTCCTTTCACATGTTGTTCTAAGAGGGTCTTTAGGTTTTCATATTTAAGTCAATCTATACAAATAGCATTGGTTTTAATTCATCATTGTCTGTAATTCATTATGTTAGAGTTGTTATACACACACACACACAAATATATATATATGTATATATATATATATATATATATATATATATATATATGTATATATATATATATATATATATATATATATATGTATATATATATATATATATATATATATATATATGTGTGTATATATTTATATATGTATATATATATATATATATATATATATATATATATATATATATATATATATATATATATATATATATATATATATATGTATATATACATATATATATACACACACACACACACATTTTTTCAGGCATCGTTCTGCTGTGTGGTACAACAAAGGGTCCACGGGGTTCACTTACTGCGCACGATTAAGATGTGAACTTAGTGCATGAGATATACCAAATCACACAAAGGAGACAAATTGTCTATACATCTCATTCACATTTTATAAACCACAATCAGCCACAACAATATCATCACTTTTCAGTCAATACTCATAATTTCCCGTTAGAAATGTCATCAACTTATCAAGTATATTGTATATCTAGCATATATCGTAGCAGGTTTAAGTTTAACTTTTGAAAAAAATAGTAACAACTTGCAAATATTGTAAACAATGCCTTTTTATTGGTTTTCTTGTACAATATATATCAATACAGTCTTTACTTGATATGTAAAATTGGTACATTTATTGTTTTGACATGTTATAGCATAGCCGTGAGGCTCGGCGAGCAGGAAAATAAACAAAAAAGGCCTGTTCCTTTTTTTAGGCTTGCAAAAATTTAAAAAAGGTTTAAGTTGCCTTATGGGGTACTAGTAATTTGTGAATAAAGGGTAATTTTGAAATCTTTACAAATGTTAAAGTCTACTTTTAAACATGCATCAAATGTTAACAGATTTCCTTGAAAGGTATAGCTAAGAGTATTTGAGGTAAGGTCATCACATTTTTTTCTAATTTCGTCTTTGGTTAGAAGTTGTGGACGCAGCGCCATCTACCCCAGAAAGATATTTAAGTGTACATGTACTTTCAGTGTCTGGATTAGAAAACAGGTATCATGGACTAGAAATCAATCCAACGCCTTTCGCCTTTTCTTCAATATATGAGAAGCAATTTTCCAGCCACATTTCATAGGGAATGGTGTCCTTTACGTTGTTTGGTATGCACGCTATCAAGAACATACGGTTTATGAGAAGTTCCAGAACCTGGAAGACGAGTACTCTGTTGAACGCCTCATCATCACGAATCTGTGCAAGGAGTTTTGGATCTCTGCTTGAAAGTGCCGCTTCTAACTCGTCTCTGTAGTGCTTGATGTACCGGTCCCACGTGGCGGTATTCGTCACGTGATTTGCATGCGGCTGCAGACCATATCCTATGAAGGTGACGAGATCTCGTTGAGGAACGTGAATGCAGCATAACTCCCAGTCGCACAGGCAGAGGGCGCTACTGTCAGTCGTACCGGTATTTCGCAGCCAGAGATTACCTAGAGGTAAATGTGAGAGAACATCGCTTAGACAGATTGTGTCATTTGTTTCAAACATCTCTTCTGATGTGTTTTTACGAACAAAGTCATCGGGTTGGACCAGGTTGGATGGTGTTTGGAATATTTAAAATTCCTATGCTCTCTTTGGGAGAAAATGTGTGTATATATATATATATATATATATATATATATATATATATATATATATATATATATATATATATATATATATATATATATATATATATATATATATATATATATATATATATATATATATATATATATATATATATATATATATATATATATTAGTGTGTGTTACTTTTGGTCTGTGGCTACATGTAAGTATATCGTTCCCTGGTTACAACAGTTTCTCCACCTTTAACTCAAATGGTTATGTATGAGATATCGTCAATAGTGATCCATTTTTGTATTTGAAGTGCACGCATGGCCTGGGAACTTGGAGCATACTAATCAAATAGATTTATATTGATATTAGAACCAAAATGAAGAAGGTTTGCAGAACACAAAATGATCTGCAACTTTCAGTGGAATACTTTTTCAAACCATTTCTTTGTTATCAACCTATCTCTGCATAAGTATGCATATCACGCTCCTTATGGGATTTGGATCAGGTAGGACAAACTGAGAGAACGGGATGCTTTTCATACATTAAGTTTCATTCAAACATTCACATTTGAAATGGACGCATGATCTGACGCATTTGGGAATATCTTGACAGCAAAGCACTATTAATTTTGAGAAGGTGAAATGGAAGTTGTTGTTCATTTTGGATTTAACAATTCATAATCTTCAAAGATAACACTCATTGATGATGTATGTGCAAAGCTGCGTGACCAATTGCTCACTTCAAACACCAAAGTTTAACTTACCAATATGCGGGTCGTTGTGAACAAATGTCATAGGATAAGCTAACAGCTCCTGTGTTATGTCCTTAATCTGTGCAAAGTAGGATTCTATGATTTCTTTTCTTTGCCGTTTGAATAAATGTGGGCATTGTTGCAAGGTAACTCTATATAATTCTTGCCACAAAGGCAGAGCTTTAAGATGGCGTTTAGGGTGAATGTCCAGGAATCCTTCAAAGGTTCTCTCCACTGCATCATAATCATCCATATATAGGGCATGGAATTTGGCCAATTCGCCAAGGACGAGTAGATGCTGATGCTCACGCCAAGAGGCGGTTTCAAGATTCCCACCGATCACTATGGAACTCTCCTCAACAAACTCCATGACGACAACCATGAGTTCCTTCCTCCTATTCAGAAGAGCGTGAAAAACGCGCGGTCTGAACCTGCTCATTCTATCATCAGCCATAGCGAGTCTCGCAGCAAAATATTCCAATTCCATAGACTTCTCTATATTGTTACCAATTGCAATGTATTTGGCTGCAGCATCCCTAAGTGCCGGGCCGTGACCACTCAGTATTTTGATGAAGCCGTTGCAATAGTTGCGACTTGCAACTTTGGATTTCACCGCCACATCTATTGATACTTCTTCGCCATTCTTGGAAGTCCCTTTGAGGGTAAACTTGAAAACGCCCTTCAGTGCATTCTGTGGATCCTCATTAGAAGTGTCCAACTTGCTGGCTGAAGCTTTGCACGTAAGCTCTTCGCTTGACCACGACGATAACGTGATGCCTATACCCTGACCAACTTTAACGAAGAATTCCTCATTCAGGATATTCCCTAATGCATTTCCATTGGTGGCCATGGCTAATTTCTTCCGCCTGGTTTCTTGTGAACTTCAGTAGGTGTGTCGAGACTTTATATAGCTGTGCGTCTTGACTGTGCCTTTTAACAACCTTGGTTGATATATCAACGTCTAGTCCAACAAAACATGTTTAAAAAGCCAACCTGTCAAGTAAATGATAAAAGGCATTGGTTGATATACATATCTGTGTATTGACGATTGTCTGGATTAACCCATACATGCCATAGAGCCCACACAATCCACGCTATCTTTGTAATACATCTTCGACCAGAGAATATTTTCGCTTTGGGACTGTGGGAGTCTATGCTCAAATCTAGAATTTGTTTCAAAGGGGTCATTGTTCCAGAGGTTACAGGTCAGGGATATTTCCGGGCATGATTAGGTTTAAACCTAAGCCAGTGGAAATAGTGTATATTGTCTAATGGCGGGTAATTGTATTGTATTAAAGCCTTAATGACTGTTCAGCAGGGCATTATGCTTATTTACTATTGCTTCCTCTGGCTTATCCAATCAGCCTTCAGGATTTGTACGACGTGAGTAGTCATTAAATTCCCATAATGCTCTCCATCGCAGGGCATTAAATCTCACAACAATGCCCTACATCAAAATGATAGATCAGACACTGACATGCCTTGCCAGTGACGCATGTCACTTTACCTAAAGACATGTTTGCCAGTGAACGATAAAAAAATGGTCAAAATTTAAAAAAAAATCCTTTTACGTTCTATCAATATATTGATTTCCTACTTTCAGCTATATACGTATCTTCAGCTGTTGGAACTGTTTCTTTGTGAAATGTTTTACGTAGTTCTTATATTTATGAGTTAAATTAAATATTACATACACAATAGTATTGATGTAGGGGAGCAATAATAAAAACCTTAATGACTGTTGAGCAGAGCATTTTGTGTATTCAATGCATCCAGGCTGTGTGTGTGTGTGTGTGTGTGTGTTGTGATTTGAAACCATTTGAAGAGTTCTTTGGCCTAAAATTATTCGAATCTATTGCAAATGAAAACATGATGAACTCATATAACCTTTCTTCTGAATATGATAATCAAAATGTGTCATCTGCCTGACAAGTTTGAAAGTTCAAGGTCAAGGGGATGTTAAGATACACATTATAAAACTGTACCAGCACAGTTCGTACCATAATAAAACTAATCATTTTATGACCATAAGATAAATAGACACTGGGTTGTACATATTTTACTTTTTAGGGCCGTATTTTAAGAAGCCATATAAACTAAATCAGTGCAGTAAATATAATCATTAAATGAATCACTCATTGGTAAACGTAACTGATCCTACAGACTGCTGAACGTACTCTAAACTGTTTCAAGAGACAGAAAAGTCATCATTTTTGCGTATCTTAACTTAAATGATTTACAGTTTAATATATATTTCGGTTTCTTAACATTATTTTCAGACTTGAGAGTAAAGCAATATTGAATAACCTTACCACCATACTTTATAACTATTTCAATTCACCTGGTATGAGAGATGCACTTCAATATCCGTTTAAAACCTATGTTCTGTCTAACTGCTGTTGTTACGTATGCTAATTAGAGTCTGTTAGTGGTTGGTGCAGTGGTGACAGACATGGGACAGTCAGTAGCAACACCTAAAACCACTCAGCCTTTGGGGCTGGCCCACCCAAAATATGGGTTATCGGTTTTAAAATGATAAGGAACTAATCAGATTTACTGTATTCCTGATCTTTAGATACCTAAGTGATTATTTAAAACACGATATTTATTTGTTTTTATATAAGGCATGTCAATAGATTACTATTTATAACTAACTCCTATTAACCAGACACTCGACCTTTGTAGGCTATGAACGTGGCAGGTGAATTGGCTATAAGAGATATAGCCTGGTATAAAACCCATGCTAGTTTATCTAAATAGTTTCATTGTAAATTTATCTGCGAAATGTGTATCGTATTTTGTAAATTCAACTGCCAAAGTAGGAACCTATTAATGTTCCAATGTTTTCGTGTGATAACTTACCCCTTCTCTTTCCTTCCTGCATTTGTAAAACCATCATCAGGACGTACCAATGATTGTACATGCAAGAGCATTCTTCCTATGAATTCATTAATAAACACATGAACCTCATAAAACGATCGTTTGCAATTCATCATTTCAACAGATGTTTTATTTGGCACCATACTGTTGATGGTTTGGCATGTCACATTAATTTTAGTTTTTTTTTCAATATGGTAACCACCATTCTATCTCCGTAGATACGAATGATCGATGTAAAACATCTTATTTTAGTTTTGTGTATAATAATCGAGATGGAAAATATTTCCGATTGTAATTTTTACCGAAATAAAAAAAGTGAGTTTAATAAAGTGTTTACCTTTCGATTTTTGTGTGGCTGTAGTTATTAATAAATAGTTTGATTGATTTCATTGATTTCAATCCCTCATTTAGTCCTTTTATAATCAGACATCGCTCCAGGTATCTATCATCGATTGACCTTACGGAATTATAAATTAGGAAAAGGCCAGTCCAGAAACTTTGGTAAAATATCATTCAATAGTTAGTACTTCGATCTTTAATATGTGTGTGTGTATCTTTCCTACTGTACTAAACCATAACTCTCAAATTGCAAGAACAATGCTAAAAATGTGTATCAGGTCGTAGTGCACTCTCCTCACAATGTTGGGACGCTTTAAATCTGTGGATTATTTCGGTTTGGCTCAGACAGCAATGCCGACGCCTTTCAACAATTGCAAGCCAAAGTAAAATCAACACTTGTCATGTCTCATACCATATTAACCCATTCACATCTCGTATGTACCGCGGTATGCATAAATCTTGATAGCAAATTAATAAATGAGAAATATTTTATTTCTATTGTTCGCAACAATTCTCGTCACCCTTTTACTTTTAAATACTTCTTCATTTGATGAGAAAAGTTAGATGTTTTCACACAATGCGTGTATCAAATATACAAATGGGGTTTCTTGAAGGAAAACTCAAATTGATTAGTTTTGCTCGTGATAAGTACTGTACCTCCCTGGAGGATCCTGCCTCGATGGCCGAGTGGTCTAATGCGTTGCCACTGACTGCTCGATGCCTCTCACCACTTAAAGGCCCCTATGAAGCGGAAGTTAATTTCCCTTCAAGTTATTGGTTTCAATATAAATAAATGATAGCGATGAACTTAAATGAGTGGTGTTTACTTTTCAATCATTCCAAATCTACACATATAAATAGACAGACAAACAGATATACATCCATATACATGTAATCCTATTATTAAAGTTCGTACAATACAAAGGCTTATATTATAGAGACAACCAACAAAATCCGATATCATATGGTTCAATATACAAAAAATACAAGCAAGAAACGTGTGAAACAAACTCAACAACATACACATCAACTCATTTAGATATGCTACATGATACCTGAGCGTACTGGTAGAAGGGGAATACACTCGTGCGGCGAAGTGAGGCGGCCGGATAAATACATCACAGCACGTGTGCTGATAAGGCTAGATGGCGCATTTTGCTCGGACTCGAAAGAGAACCAGTGTCAGCCAGTGGTTCGTTCTGCGCATGCTCTGCACAGGCTATGGAACGTACCCATGTGTTATCCACGACGATCAGTGACGTCATATGGTCCTTATTATTGTACACTAATAAGCCGAAGTGACAAATCCCCCTCCACAACTACTCTTAGGTGATACGTTTACTTATTGTGCTGTCCATCGGTGTTTGGTCTAAACTGACCTAATAGGAAATAAACATGTTAAGTGATATGTGTTTCTGATTATATACGGTGTGGGTTAAGTTGATGGGATAATGTATTTATTACCACTTGAATGTTTGACACAAAACAAACATGGAATACCGTTCTGGAAACAGCGTAAAATATTTGTGAATAACAAAACGTGATGATTTATTCATTCGATAGTTCTTAAAACACCCAATTCCATAAAATGGCAAACAATTATTTATTTAAACAACATCTTTGTCATTCCATAAGTTGATTGCGCTCCATTTATCAAACAAACTGAAAACTCCCGTGGTGAGTGTTTTGTTCAAATTTTCGTTTTATAATCCTGAAAGATAATATCTTATATCGACTCATTTATGAAAGTATTGTAAAAGTTCGCACTAATAAGTGGTTTGACAAACGGTTTTATCACCTGGGTAAGTGGGAGAAAAGTATTTTTCAGTAAATTTCTAAAACCAAAAATAGTCCTACCACTTTCCTAAGAAGTATAACATCAATTCGGATCATCAAAGTACTTAAATCTACACGTTTTCTCACGTTTCGTTCAAAAGGCTAGAAAATTAACTTTATCGAACGATACTCATGAATATTTCCATTATTTTTCAGCGATTTAACATTAGGCAACATTTATTCTGGCATTAGCTGGGATAGTAACATATTGACTACTTTATTTGACTATACCTTACATAAATGAAACCACTGCTGTAAAAATCTGCTGACGTTTTTTTAATATATCATATTTTATATGATGCAAATGTATATACCCATTATATTATCAGGTAAAAATAAAGCAAAAGAAAGAGGTTAAAGACAATATGAATAAACATTCCTTTTCTATATCTGAAGTTCATTCTCTGCATCGCACTTTTTAAAAATTTACTTGTAGCATATTTTGTGTGTGTATACACACACACACACACACACACACATATATATATATATATATATATATATATATATATATATATATATATATATATATATGTTATACATATATATATATATATATATATATATATACATATATATATATATATATATATATATATATATATATATATATATATATATATATATATATATATATATATATATATATATATATGCACACACACACGTATGCTTGGTAGTTGTCATGAAAACAAAATATCTTTAGTATGTTTCAGTTCGAAACAAGCATTTATACGATAAAATATCAGCTACGCAAGAATTGTGAATCCTTCAGTCGTTGTCAATATACTCAGCCTGGTTTCTAAGAAATCACTTCCTCTCTTAAGACATTCATTTTCATTTTTTCTAGTACCTACTATCAGAGACATTGATCATAGAGATTAGATACAATAGCCAATACCTCCTACACCAGTCAGACACTATTGTTATGCAAATGAGCTCTTATCTGTACCCCACTCATTCCCAGGGGTCAACCTGGCTCAGGAAGGAAATCAGCTGATTGGTGTCAAGCAGGTATTGCTCTAATTGACATCCTGTTTGAGGGAATTATCTGCTGCTAACAGACAATACAGAGACAGATACAGAATTTCTTGGCATTTGATTTTCAGACTAAGCACAGAAAAGTATCAGTTTAGCTTGTTAGGTGAGAGTGTTCTTGACCCCTCACAATTCTAGATAGTCAGGTTCCTCAAAATCCTTTAAAAGTTTTAAGAATACCTAACCACTGATGACTGCACACTAGAGTGGCCCCACCAGAAAGTAATTAATTACTGGAAGATTGGTTTAATGTATTTTACGGATCTACACTGTACCTCTTGTCTTGATGGAATGTTTGTTAATACAAAGGTACAAACATTACTAAATGCTTTTACCTTATATTACTGGAGGATTATCGACCTGGGCATGCTGGGAATGCAGGTGACTGTTTGTTGACTCTGTTTTAACAGATGTTAGCCTAATTGCAATAAGCATACAGTAATTTAGGTTCAGTTCAAGACTTTTGATTTGTCTTCAGAATGCTAACATAGATATGTATCATAAGCGCCATTTCAGAAAATATCCCCTGTTCATACCATGGATCTGAAGTTTACCTCAAATTTGCGGGAGACTTTATAATCTTTGAAACTAGCACAGCATAGCTCATAACAATGATACAAGGAAATACTGATACATTATTATTTTCAAACTTTATAGGGGAGAAAAATTAATTTATATAAACAAAGTTTTTCCACCATTCAATATACAAAATGGGAGGACATGTAATTCTAGTTACCTTAGAAAAGCCTCTAGAAAATGTGACAAAATTACATCTTCAGGTGTACAATTTTTCTTTGAAAATAGACCCGCTTGCAAGATTAACTTCTTAATTTACCTATTTCACTCCTTATAAACCAACTGGAAATTGTTGGTTTCCCAGAATGAGACCAGTAGAAAGGGGGAAATTTACTGAAATGACCCTCATGACTGAGGTTTAGTCATATGACAAGTGAAATAGAGTCCCCAATTAAACCTCCCATTTACATGTATTGCAATTACGCTAATATCAATTAAAGCAGAGTAAACAAAAGTTCATACCTTCATGCCCAGGATGTCCATGTTGTAGATCCTCTCCGAAAGGTAAAATCATTTTTCACATGTTTAAAAGTGCAAGAGGTCCATTTAAACTGCAGACCAAAAACAAGAGACAAGATGGCCACCCTCAAATCTCACCAAATCTCACCAAGTCTCGGGCTATCAGAGGCTCCTGGACGAGATTTGGCTTCACAGTGGGAGTGAATGGACTGTTGGCTGGGCTTGCCAGTCACTGTAAGTCACTGCTACTATATTCTTTTGAACGTACTGGTTAAACATTGTACATGTTGCTAATTCTAACCAAGAACAGTACTAAACTAATGTTTAATCCCAGCACCACCCGTCTTAGTACATTATATACCTTTCAACCCGGTTGTAAGTGGAGCACACACGTGGTCTGGCACATATGGACCTATCTTAATAACACACGCAACGGTTAGAAGCATTTGCTGTATGTTGATGCTTTTGTTCGGTAAAACAGTACCTCTTCAAGTCATCTTCGAATATCAGTCTTCTTGATGAGTCTTGTTGAAGTAACCGGACTACGTGTGCACTCCAGATGCAAATAGGGGTAAGAAACATTTTCAAAACTACGCAACTGTGCAGAAATTGCAAAACCATGAAGCATTGGATGTTTAGACCCACAGATCAAACCGAGCCCCCTGCGTCTACCGGGCGGTAAAGTCATCCAGGCGTGACGAAATCGAGTGGAGCAGGGATTACATATCGGTATTGTAGAAAGATATGTCGTATGTGCCTCTCCTTAAACAGACCTCCACCACTACTGTGTACATAAGAAAACCGGGCAACTAAACCACCAAACACACACCCAATATATATATATATATATATATATATATATATATATATATATATATATATATATATATATATATATATATATATATATATATATATATATATTCTTATAGACAGTTATTCAGTATGAACAATATATAATGGACGCCATCTTAAAAACGACCTGTATGCACATGTACAATATAAAGGGAACTCTCAAAAAGAGAGCTTTTGTAAGTCTCTGTCTTTTAAGCCTTAAATACTAGATAGTTGTATATTTACACTTAGTCTGTCTTTTTACAGACTGTTCTGTAAGTATAATTCCATTCAAATGTCAATATCATATTCCCTGATAGTAGAGGCAGTGGTGTTGATGATGGTATTCACATCAGTAGATTGTTCCATTTGAAGTCTATGATAAATTCGATCAATTCAATCCTTTAAGTTTGGAACACGTTCTCTTTAAGCTGATCAGCAAGAAACAAACATTTTGTTTACTCCATGATTTCCTAGTCAAACCAGCTTGTGACTTCAATCTAAGCATCAATTTCTGGGAGGATTGAGAACCAAATCTCTTTTAAGTCTTCAAGTTTCGTTGTAATGGATGACGGCAGACGGTGTATATTGTTCCAGTCAAGTTGTTATTTCTTTAAAACCATTGATTGGATGCTTAGATCGAAATAACTTGTGACGTCACCATTTTACGTGTATAACCTCCTCACAATATCCGTTTGGATTCGATGTTTCATTACTGACCGGAGAACAACTGATATTCTGCACGTATACCTGATTATATTTTTCAAGCAATAGTTTTCCATTTGACAGCATGACAGTGCCACGAATTTAATTGACACAAGTAATTTTCCATCCACTCTACATCTTAGTAATGTATATACAATAACAAACGCAAGCTATTGATATACTTGGCATTTACATTGATAGACATCACCTGCTACGTTAGTCAAAGCACAAAAGCATCAGGTATTCGAATATTGTATTCATTGAGTATTGTTCCCTTTGTAGCCATTATTTCCAGGTAAAAAACAACGCTGTCTTATATCTAGTTCAATCTTTGTGCACGTAATAAAGTGAACATCGTTATAAACAGTTACTCCTGATAGAGTTGCCATCATTGGCCACTGATATAGGCATGTTGCATGCCCAGTGAGTTCACAATTACCGCGACAAAGTTGGTATTTCTGGTTCAGAAACATGACCCTGAAATGCTAAGTGCATTTCCGTCAACAGAATGTTCGTGCTAAATTCCTTCGTGCGAAAAACTCGCGCTAGAATGTCTTTGACATCAGTTTGAATCTTGGGCTGAAATTGTTGGTGATAACTTATGTTCCTTTGTGTACTGGAAATTCAAACTTATGCTCCATACCGGAAATGCCAGCTTCCTTTATGTGCTGGTCATCCCCCATGTTCAGTGCTCTTTCTTCTTTGCGTAGGCGTGCATCCAGATATCTGAGAGACAGACTGTGGAGTGGAAGCGATAGAAGATGACGAGAGGAATGAAGGCGTGCGAGACAATTTTCCAGGGAAGATGTCCGTAGTACTCTGCGTGTATGGACGTGGCATCTTTCTTTTGCACCTCGAAGGTGTTGAGGGCCCACAGGGCGAGATTGGTGAGAAGCAGAAAGGTGACTAACGCGCGACCGGGCTTCTGGACAACTTGCTCATCAACATCCACGCAACGCCGCAGACCATCCAGGATGAAGATAGTCTGAATGGTGGCCTGAATGAAGGTTAGGGCGCCCGTTGCTAGGGAGATGATGGGGATGAGGTTGTCCCCTTGCAGACTTCCCGCGGAGGAGATGATGACGAACCCGTTGAAGGCAAACACACCCACCAGAGCTACGATCAGCAAGAGATCATCGAAGTGACCGTCGTGCATGTGTGTGAACCGCAACTGCCTGAGCCGGAAAAATCCAATGATGACTGTGATGCCACTGATGAAGAGAAGCGCCAGCTCGGTGCTGTAGAAGATCATCCCGGCCACCAGGCGGTTATTGAGCTTTGCGGAGAACACGAAAAAGAGGCTGATGCTAATGAGCGTCACCATGCCGATGAAGAGACCAAAGAACAGACCCTTATTGGCCTTGTGGCATTCCATGCCCTGGTCAAAGCCGTGCTCATGCGCATCGCGATGGCTGCGTTTCGGAGACTTTCCAACCGCTTGGAATATCTTATAAAGAATGGCTGCGGCGATCAGGCAATACTCGATGGTGCACGGGTAGAGGTACGGCGACGATTCCACAAAGAGGGTCTTCTCGGCGTAGCAGTTCACAGTCATGTTCTCTGCAAAGACAATATTGGTAATGTAGTACAATATAAATTATCTGAAGTACTGTGACTTAAACTCAGGTGTTATATGAACCATCTGAAAGAAGAAATTATAATGCACATCCCAAATAGAGATATAGAAACCTTAGTATCAAGTGCCACCGAGGAAAGCTTCATAAACAGATTTATTTCTTTATTCACTAATGTGAATATTATTTGACAAAAATATACATTTCCTTTTGCATTATTTACATCTATAATATGCATAAAATGCAATAAAACTCACCAATAAACAGGCGAGTATCCAAATAGAATTCTCAATATATTTATATATATGTTTATTACATGTTATCACCAACATAATCTGATTTGCAAAGCTAATGAAAGTATATTACAATGTATATGAGGTACCGACATAAAGCCTAAGTTAATGTATAACAAGCATGAAGCTAAGATAAATTGAACTACAAAACAATAGGCATACCAGCTATATGTAGACTATGAAAATGGGGTAAACTGATTGTATATTTCGAATCAGCTATATTGTCTTTGTATCATGCGGAAGACACTAATGGACTATGATGGCTCACATAATTCAAAAACTATAATCATTTGATAAATAGATATATCAAAAGTCCTTTCGTCCAAGCTAATGGAAGAGACCTGAAAACAACTAAAAAGCCGAGTGAATATATATATATATATATATATATATATATATATATATATATATATATATATATATATATATATATATATATATATATATTGTATGTATATATATATATATATATATATATATATATATATATATATATATATATATATATATATATATACATATATATATATATATGTATATATATATATATATATATATATATATATATATATATATATATATATATATATATATATATATATATATATATATATATATATATATATATGTGTGTGTGTGTGTGTGAATATAAGTGAAGGTATGTTGGTGCCATGCCTATAGTACTAGATAATGGTGCTGAGATCGTGCAAATAGTATTAGTACATTAGCATCTCACCAATAATGGGGTTTAAATTGTCAAGTATAGAAGGAGGGGTGGAAACACTGTAGATATCCTCAGGTGTCGTGTCATTAACCATCCAATACCACCAAAGTGCTGGCGGCCAAGGGCAAATAGTAAAAACGGACATTGGTTGAAAAAGGGTGTTAGAAAAAGATAAGGTGTAAAAGCAGAAAGATAGAAAGGCATTGACTTTAATGTATGTAAGTATGTATTTATGAAGGAATATGTCTTGAATTTCAAATTTCAAATAGCTGATGAAGAATTTTACCCTATCCTGTTAATGTTATTCCTTATGCCTAAAATATCACGAAAATAATTGAGCCTGTTTGTTTCGCTGAATACATGAATTGGCTGAAGGTATTTTCGAGCAACTGCACTGCACATGTGGTCTGAACATTTTGCCAATAACTCATCATACAGAGATTAGTATTTAAAGATGGTGCAATAAATTCAATGGTCAAAACTAATTTTTGATATTTCGCATTCAAAATACTGCTTTGTTATTAAAATATTTAATTTTTCGGCCATGTTTATGCTCCAATGTGGAAAGATTAAAGCGTTTTGCAAATTTAGGAAATGGAACTGTTGTAATGTAATCACATGGTGAACCGGAAGTGTAATCTCTCTCACCTGATTGGTTGTTGGGGTCCACATCTGCACGTGTGTTCACGTGGTTCTGGGTTTGGCCACCAGGGCCGTGACCATTGTCGTGCATGAAACCTTCAGCGCTCTCAGTGATGAAGAATTTGGCCCAGATACACATGTTGGTGGCGATCAAATGTGCCAAGCCAAACCTGACGAATGCCTTGTGCTTGTTGATAACAATCTGCAAAAATAAAGAGATGTTTATGATATTTCCTACCCAACAGCATGGCCACTACTCATTGCTCGTCACTTTAGACACACATGAAGCTAGGCAATAAGTCAGGGGATCAAAGCGTACAAAGGTTCTGAGAATACGCTCATTTATCCGTAATATGACAGGCGGAGTAAGTTTAATATGTGTTTCTATATCTTACATAACTTTATATACTCCAATGGAAATGGTCCAGCGAATGAACAGGCCTACTAATGAATAAATGTAATGTAGAGGTTGCAATACCAAATATAAATCAACGAAACCAATAATAATAATGATGATGACAATCATAAGATAATAATAATATTAATGATAATAATAATAATAATAATAATAATAATAATAATAATAATAATAATAATAATAATAATAATAATAATTACAACAACGATGACATTGCCTGCTTACCCTGTGGCTCTTGAATACGAAGAATGTCTGCGTGAAGACGAAGATGAGATGCAGGGCGGCCACCACGGCGAACAGAGGGCTGCGGCAATACCAGTAACGCTTCATCTCAAAGATCTGGGAGATGGCGAACCCATCGTGGATCATGCTGCCAACTCCGAACACTGAAAGGGGTGAATTAGCATTATCATCAAGTGAGGCCATTGATCGAAGTACAGTAAAGATATTTAATTCCGACCAGCCATCTGCCAGCGACTGGTAGATCGTGGTCCCCCAGCCATGCTCACCTGCGTGGTCGAGGTAAGGGTATGCTTTTTCGCTCTGTCACCAAGAAGGCAATTGGGTATTTATAGTGTCAAATGTCTGGTCTCATTTTGACAGTGGAAAGATTAGCAATATCATCATATAAGACATAGCCCATAAAAGTATAAGTATTAGTTTATTTTGATAAGGTGGTATGATATAGTAAGTATGGTTTCGTACTGTCACTAAGGACCGGGTATTCGAATATACAGCTCTCTTTTTGGCTGGAAGCAGGGCATTTCAGTCGACCCCCTGATGTGACCCGTAGGCCAGGTCACGTGCAAGATATGCTTGATTCAACTGCACCCAAGTCTTCGCCTAAGTTAGGACTTCGCTACAATATTGCAGAAAAAATGTGGAAAAATTAAATTTTAAATTCTAATTTGGAATTTTGGAATTTCGATTTTCGTTACTTTATCTGCCATATTGCGGCTAATTCAAGACTAGCCTGTTATAGTTGTAACTGGGGGAGGAAACCGGCGTACCCGGCGAAAACCACAGCCTAATTTAAGGTCACTGACAACTTTCTTACATGCCCCATTTTAAATTCTAAATGCATATGTCTAATTGGTATGGACTTACAAAGAGCGCCAAGGCGAAGGTAAAAGTTGACCCCTTCAGAGTCGTGGCATACTGCGGGCGGAGGTTCAAGGTCATCCGCATCGTAATCGCTGTTGTGGCTCCGCGCAGGCGCAGTGCTCGGCGTGTGCACATCGTGGCTCACGTGACTGTGCTCGGGACTTTCCGGCGCCTTGCCGTTTTCCAATTTGTTGTTTGAGACGAGTTGGATGTTGGCCGGGGAGCGCTCGATTTTCTTGCGCAGGAGGTACACGTGCAGGTAGAGCAGGAAGAGTAGGGAGAACAGGTAAATGTAGAGATGGAAAACCTGTCAAAATAAAGGAATCCATGTAAACATTAAACGATCAACAACATGAAAAAATAGTTAGATAATAATAGATAATAAAATACCTATATTAGAAAAGTGATAAACAATACAATGTGTAGTTCTCAATCCATTACTTTCCATTTGCTTTGTGGTTAATTCTCTCGAAATATAATGTTTCACTGCCTTGTGTTTCATAATCAGAGAGTTAAAATAATGTGATGCATCAGCAAACTGGCGTTGTTGCAGTTGTTGCTTCGACTAACCCTATTTCTTTTTGCAACCCCATAGCAATGAAGATTATACTAATTAGGGTATATATTGTAACTGTATCATATCTGAACACATGTTAGCATGTAAGCAACTAAAAGATTTACAATTTTGAAAATCTGAATAACAAGAGAGCAACGAATGATTATTATTAAAGTACGGCTGGTTCCATTTGATGGTAAAATACACACAGAAATACCTTTCCCCATAAGTGTGTCTGCAATACCTGCTAATTATTTAATTTTAAGCTCAAGTAGCAATTTTTCTTAGTGGTAACTGTACAAAAACAAAAAAATCCATTCAAAATCCATTTCCGTGTCATACATAAGGGTGCATGATTTGCCAATAATTTGCATGATGGTGAGATACACGGTTTAAACCAGGTGGTTGCGATATCAGGCAACATGTATAATAACAAGGAGAAGTAACAAAGTAACACCAAATAATCAATATAACAAAGGAATTACATATCAACGTTGATAAGCCGTTTGCAAGTAGAGCACAAATGATCTGACAACTCTGCCCATAGCTCA
>OZ012690.1:36791532-36794032 GCA_963942565.1 Maea johnstoni
TAGCTTTGACGACCCTGCTTGGATGATCATCCAGAGGTCAGAGGATGTGATTAGGAGTCTAGTTGTCTCGGACTAATTTCCTTAAGTCTGTCATCCGGAATATTAATGGAGATAGTATCAATACGACTAGAGTATCTCCCCATAACAGTGGTACGTATACATGAAACATTTAGATGTAGGAACCATCCGACCTATGGTAGATAGGGGACCAAATACACCCTGAGGTTGATTATAGAATTGCTTAAACATACACTGTAATTAATGCAGAGGCATTTGACAAAGTTACCGAATGAAGGCAAAATATTTACAAAAATTTCAAATAGAATAATGAATTATCGGTTGTTAATGTTAAAAAGTCATGTTTTCTCAAGCAGCAAATATTTATTGTCCAATAAATTTCTATGACTATTTGCTGCGGGATTGTTATGAGAATTTAATGACGTGGTGGTGGGGTCAGTCTTATGCAGAGAGGAACGGCTGACGGCCCGCAATGCTCGTGTTATTAATGGTAGAGAAAGTGAATTTTATGAGGTAATTTTTATTCATGGCTGTGATATTGTTGCCAATGGCGATGCTTTATTGACCGTTCTGTAACTCGTCTTCTGGGCATAGTGACATTTGACGTATTCTGTAAAAGACTCGTTGAGACTGAGCTGTTTGCAAGATATTCCATGTCAATCAGATTACCCTTTTCATTTAAAGGTACCAATGTTAACAATAGATACAATATATATATATATATATATATATATATATATATATATATATATATATATATATATATATATATATATATATATATATATATATGTATATATATATATATATGTATATATATATATATATATATATATATATATATATATATATATATATATATATATATATATATATATACTGTATATATATATATATATATATATATATATATATATATATATATATATATATATACATATGTGTGTGTGTGTTATACCGTGGCTCTGTATGTATCTACATGTATGTACGTATGTGTGTATATAAGTAATCTAGTATATATGCTAGATGGGTAGGTAGGTAGATCCAGGAATATAACCCGCCTTTTTGGTGATTATCGTCGGATATTCATATACAATATACGTAATGCCAAGGAATGCAGAGTAATGGGATTATCTTGTATAAGTATTTTGATATACTAGTAGTAGTAGTAGTAGTAGTAGTAGTAGTAGTAGTAGTAGTAGTAGTAGTAGTTGTAATAAGTATGATAGTAACATTTAAATATCAGATAGTTGGTGATATATGACAGATCTGAACGGGGGAGGGTAGCTCCACTCTACCATTTAGACTGAGTGATTCTGCGATATCTACCTTGTGAATAGATACATTCATATCCTCCTCAGCTGTGCCACCCTAGGAGAAATCTAGGTTAATGTAGTCGTGTTTATCCGGCGTACAGCTCACAATAGTCATTCAAATGGGATTTACGAATGGCATTAGGCGATTGGTAAACGATAGAGCTAGTCTGCATGGGGCTCATCTCTACAGATAGCACATTATGCTTAACGTTATCAGATGTTTGTCTGCACCAGAGGCAGTCGTATAAGGGGGATCACGCCCATTAGTAGCAGCAGCAGCAGCAGTAGTAGTGGTAGTAGTAGCCACAGCATCAGCATCAGCAGCGGCAGTAGTAGTAGTAGTAGTAGTAGCAGCAGCAGAAGTAGTAGTAGTAGTAGCAGCAGTAGTAGGAGTAACTAGCAGCAGCAGCAGAAGTATAAGTCGTAGTAAAGGGAGGAGAAGAAATAGAAGTAGTAATGGCACCAGTAGCAGCTACATCATCACCATCATTTCCATTAATACTTACGTGAAAAGGGGCAAAAAATAAACGGCCCCGCTTCTATGTAGATATAAAAGCGGTAAAAAAAATAGCCCTACAGTATGTACATATTTTAACGTCATATTCGCAAGTGCTTCATCACCTAGAATAGATGTAGAAACAGTTGCTAGAAGGACAGAATGACAGCTGAGCTGATATCTAACGATAACAAGACAAACCCTGGGGATACCTCCTCATTAAATAGTGATTGACAATAGTGCAAAATAATTACAGTTTCTTCAGTTTCCAAATATTTACCTAACGCATAAGCCATATGGAATACTACAGATCAAATATGGCAGTCCACATTCAGATGCAGCCAGCTTCTAGATGAACTGCACGCATCACTTAGGCCGTGCTCAAGTAGGTGCATCCTTCCAATGACTGCGCTGCCTGTGTCAGGCTAATTAACCTGGCTAATTACTCATTGCTAGAGATTCGCAATCAGCCAGGGGAGATGACTACTGATCAAGCCTGTATTAAAGTCGTGTGCGACAGTCGAATGGAACCCCAACCACCCCAACCACGGGGAAATCCTAATGTGGGGAACGATCACTGATCAAGCCTGTATTAAAGTCGTGTGCGACAGTCGAATGGAACCCCAACCACGGGGAACTCCTACTGTGGGGGACGACTACTGATCAAGCC
>OZ012690.1:36799032-36814032 GCA_963942565.1 Maea johnstoni
CACCAGTCCTAGTTACGTATAATTTTCGAAAGGTAAGTTAAGGGCAGAGTGCATTTGGAATATATATATATATATATATATATATATATATATATATATATATATATATATATATATATATATATATATATATATATATATATATATATATATATATATATATATATATATGTGTGTGTATATATATATATATATGTATATATATATATATATATATATATATATATATATATATATATATATATATATATATATATATATATATATATATATATATATATATATATATATATATAGACAGGCTGAACACTAAGCATAAATGGGTTATAGGCACTAAGCATGTGTGATATCCATCAATATAAAATAGATAATACACTTAGCAATATAACAGTCAGGACACTGAGTGAAGATTTAGGAGGGGACTAATAGTGCCACAGTACTAGGTGAAATGCTGTGCCTCACAGTGGTGGACAGCTCTGCTCTACTATGAGTCATCCCTTCATCAGCTGCCGTCCTGCAGCAGCCCCTGAATTGTCATACACATTTCCATTAATGCCACTGACCGTTTTTCCATCTTGTGGCTTTAATTAAGATTAGTGTTGGCTTCAAGTGTCCATTAGTGACATCTGGGAAGGAACAAAGGCAGGATTTGGGTGGAGATCATCCTCTAGGCTAACGTGACCCGGCCAGTCCTGATGGAGTGATGATCGTGAGAATTAAAGTTTAATCCCACTAACCCACATAAAGCCCTTCATGCCTGTAGCGCCCAGTAAGGCCTGGCGCGCGTGCTGATATCTTCTTAACAAAAACATCATCTGCAAACATTTGAAGTAAACATTTAAGCAGGCCCAACACAGAATCTCTCCTTCAAATAAATTGCAAATCAATACATTATTCCCAAGTCATTTGATGAGCTTAATATATATGGATGTTCCTTTCCATGGGAACCCTACACAGACAATACACACATTTATGATCGATATAATAATGTCCTTTCATGTTTGAGAAAAAAAAATCTAAATTGTTGGACTTTTCCAGATGGCCTTTGGAGCGTCATATGGCATATAGCCTTTTTAGTTCTCTCTGTTTGATCAAAGGAGCGTATAGGTCATGAGCATGATAAAGTGAGCTCTTCATAGTATGCACCACTGAATGGAATAAAAACAGTCGTTCGTTTTTGCATTTATTTGAGCATCACTTACGAGCCTGCCTTTAGCGCTACGTGCATATATCATTGTAAAATGTCTCAATTTCCGTATTATTGTCCTAATAATGCTGTCGCTTTTTTCTTGGTACTACTATTTTTCTTTTAACGTGAGTTATGATATGCACATGAGTGTGGTTATCTATAGAACATGTAGGAGCAGAACATCTAGCATCTGGAAAAAGAATGAGTAACCTTCAGTGGGTAAAGATGGGGAGTAATAGAACGCTTATTGTACTGAAAGCAATACGGTGTATAGTTAAAACATCAAGGGACGGGATACCAATTTTAGAACTACTGACACATGAGTTGAAAGTTTAAGAAAACTGTCTCTTTCTCAAATATGAGCAGTTTGAAACGCTAAGAAGATGACAGACCAGATTTTCGGTCATGTCCATGTCTGAAAGTTTGTGGAAGCATTGTTTCAAAGATTTCGATCGTGTAAAAACAACAATAAAAACTTCCTCTGCAGTTAAAAATGTTTTTTAGGTCTAGAAATGAGTAATATTTGGGTCAAAGTCTTCGTGCTATGAAGGTGAAGGTCAAAAGGTCATGACGGAGTCAGAGGTCAGGAATGGTATTAACAAGTGTTATGTTGAGCTTAGTCACCGAGTTCAAAAGATAACATTAGTAGCAGCTGCTTACTATGGGCTGGTTAATGTCACAAATGCATATCAAATATTTGCAGGTTTCCTCCGTATTACAGTGGCTATTTCAGATAGCAGAGGGGGCATTAAGTGATTTGCATAAACCTATAAATCCTAACACTGGTGATCAATAACAGCAGATACATTGGAACCTATCAACGTAAACTCATCTGTAAAACGAACATTTCCGGATCAACCAGAGGTTTTATTACTAAAGGACTTAGTAAAGCCTCCTCAAGAATAGAATGAACTCTTTTCTGTATATTTTCACCTTATTTGAGGAGTTCATTCACGGGTATATGCAGATAATTTGTTTATATATATATATATATATATATATATATATATATATATATATATATATATATATATATATATATATATATATATATATATATATATATATATATAATCATATATATATATATATATATATATATATATATATATATATATATATATATATATATATGTATATATATATATATATATATATATATATATATATATATATATATATATATATATATATATATATATATATAATCATATATATATATATATATATATATATATATATATATATAATCAACACCGTCATCATCATCTTCATCATCATATTTTCAAACTTCATCATCATTGTAATCGCTAGGAACGATTCTCCATCCAGAGTATATTATTGCTTCTTAGTTGCGTCACGAACACAGACTTATTGGGTGTATTGAATATCGTTAAGGACTGCGGGTGACCCAGCATTATGGGGGTCGTGTGTAAACGAAAACTAAGGAGCTTGGTCTCATTAGGCTGTGGCATGTACACGTAGTGACACACGACTAGGAGTGCATCAAGACTGAGGTCCCTAATGAGATCTAGAGGGATTCTAGCGTGGCGTAAGATGTGCTCACAACCTATGCTTACTCAGTATTGCAATAACACATGCAAACTTCCTATCTGCTCAGAATAGTATGTGTCCAGGGCAGCACTTCGCATGCAGAGCCATGCTGTCTTGCCTAGGGTCCACGTCTGTGTTGTGCACGGATTCATTAGGCCTTTATACATGTTCTGAATACATTCTTTGCGTCTTTGCCTGTGTGGCTTATGTTTGTTATACAGCTTTATTGCACTATAGCATGGAATATGCAAATAACATATTCTGACTAAATGGCATATTATACAAATATATATATATATATATATATATATATATATATATATATATATATATATATATATATATATATATATATATATATATATATATATATATATATGTATATATATCAACATATATATATATATATATATATATATATATATATATATATATATATATATATATATATATATATATATATATATATATATATATATATATATATATATATATATATATATATATTGGGTCGTCTTAGGCCAGTTCTGTGTTGCAATATATGTTTTGTCATTATTTTGTCATTTCTCAACTTTTTCAAAATATTGATAGCGAAATCCGTTAACGTAACCAGTTTGACATGGAATAAATAAATGTGGTTCTACTGGTCTAGCACAACCCCTCCCTCTCCTGGACCGATGTACCTTCCTCCTAGCACCCTGCAATGGCAATGTACGTGTCCTATGCCCCTGATATTTATCACACCTATCGCTTGATCAGCTTAAAAGCTTTGCCTGACTTAGCCGAGCCATCTGATATGCCACACGAGAGAATAAAGCGATCGCCTGTTTGCATTGATAGCACGCCTCAACGAATTCTCAATGAAATATTTAAACTATTAAGTCCCCACAGGTGATGCTAATAACATTAAACGCGTGCTCCCTGTGAAGATACACACTAAATGCCACAGTTGACAATAGAATAACACCGAGGTGCAGCTACAAAGGGGATAAACACAAACGTTTTGCATTGTCTTCATCCATTAGATATGAGAGTTAGACTACCTGCATATTTACCAGCCACTAGGTGCCGTTCATCGAGTCCCATTTGGATACTAGTATCTATTGTTATTAAGCTATACGGGGCAAGAGCATGCATACATTAACCTATATTTCTCCCAGGGTGGTAAGACAGCTGAGAGAGATATGAACGTACCTATTCATATGTAACGCAGTATGTATCTAAATGAAAACATGAACATGCCTTCCCCCTCAGTTGGAATACACATGTAAGCGATTGCACTGCTATATGTACGACTACTACTACTACTTCTGCTCCTGCTTCTACTATTATCAGTAGGAGTAGCGGAAGCAATATTATTATCATTATTAGTAGTAGTAGAAGTTGTAGCAGCAGCAGCAGCAGCAGCAGCAGCAGCAGCAGTAGTAGTAGTAGTAGTAGTAGTAGTAGTAGTAGTAGTACTACTACTACTACTACTACTACTACTACTACTACTACTACTACTACTCTCAAGATACCCTTGGTGTTACAGATTAATGCTGCAAGTGCATGTGAATGTATTTAGGCGAGAAGTGAACGTGATTACATGGTAGAACTCTCACTGTATTGATTGCCTGGGATGAAACTCAATATCTAGCGGCTCTGTTCAGCCATTAACTACCACTACTCTCCCTGAGAACAGGACAATAAAGTCAAATTAAGCATGCAGCCCACAGGATTAGAACAATTGACAGGAACTTACTGCGTACA
Source organism: Maea johnstoni (assembly GCA_963942565.1). NCBI lineage: Eukaryota > Metazoa > Annelida > Polychaeta > Spionida > Magelonidae > Maea > Maea johnstoni. The sequence continues at coordinate 36,803,525 of OZ012690.1, forward strand.
CGGTCATTGATAGCGTTAGCACTAGACACTCAGACAGCTGTGTAAGGTGAATGACATTTTGAATTTCTTTTATCGTCATATTCCTCTGCAATATTGATGCCAAAACGTGACTTGCAACTACTTAATGGTGAAGTATTATCAGGCCAGGGGGGACAACTGCACTATCCCAAATCACTGAATCACTGGCAACTTCTTGACATGACTCCGGACAAACAAATATATTTTAGCAGAGTCTTATGCCACATGGAACGAAGCAATTGTCTAGGAGATTAGCAGGATAGATGGAGATTAGCACCGGAATTGTTAAAAAAAAACATACGATACAGCATACATATGAAACCCAGTTTTATGTATATTTGATAAGGTTTCGGCTGCTTAAAAGTATACTGAGATGGAAACACTGCTTTACATCAGTTTTTGGATTCTGTGATTAATGGATTTATCCGCTATTGAGTACATATCGATTTTTTCGTGTGTGACGTCACTGAGGTTGCCACCCTGCCAAAAGGCATTTAAGCGTGCGGGATAATTACTTTATTGTAATTGCCACACTTTCTCGGCGGGACAGATTATCTTCGATACATTACAACTCCCTTACTAATGCTATTTACTTAGAAACTTCATCGGGTATCAGCACGGACGATTCTCGTTCATTCAGACAGCTGTGAAATGAGGGGGACATTACGAAAGGCATCAATTTCGGCTGAGAAGCCTGACATAGAGGAATATGATCAGTGGGCGATGGAAGATTTTCGGACACTTTCAGTGTGTCTATGGACGATTTGAGTAGCTGTTGAACAAGGGTTTTCGATAAGAAGTAGTAGTCGTAGTCGTAGTAGCATTAGTAGTAGTAGTAGTAGTAGTAGTAGTAGTAGAAGTAGTCGTAGTAGTGGTGGTGGTAGCAGCAGTAGTAGTAGTAGCAGCAGTAGAAGTAGTGGTAGTAGTAGTACGTTTATTTGCTGTAATCATATTGTTATAAAATCGTACATACATACAGAAACAAAAGGTTAACACGTAACTGAGATAGAGTTGAGTAATAGAGTAATCGAGAAGATAATAACCACGACATGTACATCGCAGACATAAGAATTGGACAGCTTGACCCCAAATTCGAAAGTTGGCAATTAGTCTTTGATATTCGCGTTAAAAGCTCCCAAAACCTCAAATGTTTTTTAGAATTGAATTAGATGTGCCAACTTGTGCAACAACTGATGAATGTGTATCGAGACAGTTATATTTTGTTAAATGTACATTAATCATCACTTTCCAGTGTAACAGAATTTCAAACTATAAATCGAATTATTCGCCGGTGTAAGACATGGTCACTTTATATCACCCTCCTGAGTCATGACTGTCATATATATCCTGTTCCCTACAAGACATTTTGTCGAGTTTTGAAACCCATTTCGCCATATTGAACTAGATCGTGACTAGCTAGGTGATAATGTTAAAGAAAGCTGGTGTATCTAGGAAAACAACCTCCTTAACCCAAGTTACTGGCAACATTATCACATGCCTGGTGCCAGATTAAACCTGGACAATGGTAAGAGACAACGAGTGCCCAGTTGCAACACATCAGACCACTCGACTATTGGGGCAGTTCCCGCAACAGTGAAGCCATGGGATAGGATAAGCTCTGTCATTGCTCGGGACGTAATCAGGTTATTCCACTCTAAGCCACGGGGAAGGGTATTAGCAGAACACATTAAGAAATCCTCGCGATCTTGCGAGGAATTTGCGCTTTTACTTGCGGCAAATTGTAGGAAAACTCGCCTGATTACTTTGGTTTCACAGTTTCTCGCGGCGAGCAGCATAACGCGAGTGAGGTAGACTTTGTCAGCTGCCGAGACTAAAATGACAGAAATTAAGTTGCTCGTTGGATCTTCTTCCGCAATCTTGTCTCATTAACAGTGTAGTTATGGGGAATTTAGCGCTAAATTGAGCAGGAATAAAAGAGGAGTGGTTACAATGATAAAGACACTCACCGCCGGCTAATGCCATTGTAATTTCTTCACCAGTCGCAATTCAACGCGCCGCATGCACGCGATAACTGTGCTGGGTTAAGAAAGTCTGTTTTTTTTTCATTTTGGGATTTGGATCTTTGGTTATCACCATCCATTCTGCCACGCTGAGAGTAAAGCGTGACTAGCAGGTGGTTTGTTAACTTTGCAATAAACTGCTGTTTTTTATTCGTTTAGAAAAAAGATCATAGAGACATAAATACGAAAATACATAGAACAATTCAAGTGATTCGTTTCGTGTAAAAACTCATACTGTCTATCCTTGCCGGCATTATGAACAATTCATATGAAAGTAGTTGTTTAACCTTGGTTAGATAATTCTTGGTATGCTAGATTCCAGGCATTGATAAACTGATCTTCCCTGTTAGTTGTTTCAACTATGTATTCCTCAACCAGCATTTGGCGGAATAAGATGCGTTTAACATCCCATAAGGTGTATGTCTTTCCTATTTGTCTATTTTTGTAAATAGTCTGTTTTGCGGCCAAAATCGTTCTATTGATGAAGCTATCTTTCATTTCAAATCCAAAGATTTTCTCCGTGTCTTCAATTTCAATCGTAGGTTAAATTTTGTTTTCATCAACTGATTTTCATATTTCGACTGCTTTTGTTTCAATAGTATGGATAGAAATGTCATCTTTCAATTCTTTAGACCAATTGGTTTGTATGTTTTAGAATAATAACAGGTGACTAGCAAGTTCTTAATAGTCAAAAAGCGGCCCCGCGGAGTACCCAGGGCAAACCAACGCCCAACCACAAGTCACTGGCAACTTTGTCTTATCACTCGAACAAGATTATAAACCTGGCAGTGATGAGAGTCAATGAGCACTCAATGGCATCGCTTTAGACCACTCGGCTATTGGGGCAGACATGCATAGTGCGACGTTGACCAAACAAAGCTTCTGACAAAGCTGAATAATATATGGCCCTAGAGTGGGGGTGCACTCGCTTCATCAAACGGGGACAAGAGGCACAAAGCGCGATGTGTGGATGCCTAATCGAGCACAACCAATAATGACATTATCCTCATGAAATAGTGATAGTTCTGTGACAGGCGTGGAGCTGGAATGGAAATATCGTCATTCGCCATTAAATGGCAACGATGTAATTAATATCGTGTTCAGTTGCCAATCAACGTCTTTGCCGCAATTGCATTGTCTGTTAGCGCTAACAAAAACAAAGCCGATTGTACCAAAATAACTCCGCTGCAAAAAGTGACGGATAAAACACGTTTTTTTCTAAAAGAAAAACACACTCGGACAGAGTGAAGAGGTATCGGCTTTACTTTGATACCAGTGCATCAAGAAGTGAACATCCTATTAGAGCAAATCTGGGTTTCCATTTGTATGGGTTTGTGTCGCTTTTGACGGCTTGGCCATATGCACGTAGAGTATGGAAGCCGATAGAGGACAAACAGTAAGGTGTATAGTATACAACAGTCAGGGGCAGCTAATAAGGACGCATAACGTTTGTATAGCGACCGGGCTAACCCGTGTTTGAGGTTCCAACGAAGTACCAAACCTAGGATTGCGCGCCTGATAACTGCACGTTTTGCAATACGATCAAATCAGACCCTCTTCAACGCAAGAAAACTTAGAAGAAAATCACCAAGGTAAATGGGATTTCAAGTTACTATAATTTTGTAAATTAACTGATTAAAACAAAATCTATCGCGCTCGGCAGGTGAGAAGTCTGACAGCTTCTGATTGCCAGGGAGGATTTGAAAACAATGCAAACCCAATAGTTGTTTAAAGTGGTGAAGTACGGCGAATTGTAGCTTCGCACTGCATTAGACTGGTCAGCCATTGAGGCAGGCTTATCATTACCTGGGCAGGTAAATCATACCCTCTAAAGTCCGAAGAAAGGTTTAGAAGTGTAGTCACTTTTTTCTTACGAGCCTGTTTGCTAGGCTATCTCTAATGTCAATACCATTCGTATCTGTGGTACATGTAGAACTGGCTATAACTTATGAGTAGCAGTTCTTATAAGCTTCCTGTATATAGTAATGTATACTGTAGAATAGGTATATATCGCGCTACAAAAATTTCGCGCAAAGCCAATTTTTCGGTTTTTCGCGTGTACTTTATTTCGCGAGAAAGCAAGTTCTACAGCCTTGTTTCAGCCTCGGACCGGCTAGGGGTGAATTTCACGCTATAGCCGTATATACTCGCCAACTGCAAGTATTGGGATAAGTAGTTAATGCCTTTATCATTACTGATAAGTTTGTCCCTATATATTTTCTCTTGCTCTTCAGTTAACATACTAGTATACATTATTTTCGTAAAACCTTATCTCTTTTTACATTTCTGTAAACTCACGTTGCAGTCAATTACATACAATACTACAATTGAATATATGTGTGTTAAGCACATCGATAGTTCTACCATGCCATTCACTACATTAGTCCGATTGGCCTCGGAGGATGTTGACAGTATAGGGACATATTGAGCATACACGTATATGCGATAAATACCTCCTTGGTTCTACCGAGCCCCAGCACTGTATTAGACTAGTACTGCTTGGCCCTGGAGACAGGTCCTACTGTTGACAGGATAGGGATATATTGAGCATATATGTGATAAATACCTTCCTAGCCCTATAGAGCCCAAGCACTGTATTCGACTGCTCGGCCTTCGCGACAGACACTATTGTGGACAGGATAGGTACGTATTGATAATGTATGGGATGGATACTTTCTTGGCCTTCCAGCGCGTGAGGTGAAGGTCGCCATTGATTCAGTTTTCCAGCATAGCTATAGACTTGACAGATGTAGTGTACTAAACATCTCGTTGTGACTAGAAGTGTGGCATATCACCTTTTATCGTTTGCCGGGACATTTTGTCATTCTTACTATAGGGGCGTTCAGATTTGTAGATTTCACTGCAATTCCGGGTATGCCTCAAATGTCCACATTCTGTATGTGAATAAAATGCCTCCACTGTAGATGCCCTAGCCCCATCCCCTCTCCCTATCCTTCATTATGTAGTCTACCCACCCACCGTCACTGTGAGTGCCATTTCGAGTGTTCTACATGAACATGCCTTGTCCCTAACTCCCGCTCTATGCTCCTCTTTATACCCCTAAACCCTAACGCAATCCCCACTATGAGCTACTCATCCTCCTTCAAATTCCTAACCCAACTCTACATGTATGTTCTCTATACTGACACTCTTACTTACCACTACCCCTACATCTACCAGTGATGTTCAGATCCTTTACCCTGTCCCACCTTCTCTGTATTATGCCTACCCCTAATTACCACAATCAGTGTCCTATCATTTCTTCTTCCCCTTCACTTTGGGTTACCACTACCCTCACCCTTCTCGGTGAAGTACACACCCCATACCCTACACCACCCCATCTGTATTCCTATCCAATAATCACCCCGATCAATGTTCTATCCACCCTCATCTCTTCTCCTTCCATCACTTTGATGTATCTCTACCCCCCACTCCTCCTTGATGATTCATACCTTATACCCTGTCCGAATGTCCATCTCGTCATGATTTACAGACCCCTTATCCTGTTCGAATGCCCCCCCCCCCCCCCCCCCCTGCATCCCCCTAATAACCTACAAGCAGTGCTCTATCTAAAACTATCTTCGCTCCCCCTTCAACTTGGAGTTATCACAAAACCCACCACCTCACAATGATGTACTGTACGACTGGTATTTTTTACAGGTAATTAATTTTCGCTATTTGTGCGCTCCCCATCATATCGCCAAAATAACATCCTTCAAATAAATATCTTGCTTTGAAATCTCCGAGTCTTTGAGTTCTTGAATGTGCGAATTTAAAGTAGCACAAATACCCCCTAGCAGGGTTGTATAGCGAAATTTCCAGCACTCCAAATTAAAGCCGTTTACAGTACCCCACCCGGTAAAAGCCTCACACACTGCCAGTGTAATGCAATAACAAACTGCTCACTCTCTCCTGAATGCTCGTCCCTCAGCGTTGCCATGGAAATAGATTTATTTGCTAGGAATAACTCCTGCAGAAGGCATGGCTCTATCTCAGTTTGTCATCTAATTGGTTTGGTTAGAGGTTGCGTTGTCCTAATGAGGTTCATCCTAGGAACTTACATGTATATGCGTCCAGGCATACCAACACACCATAACATCATAATACAAACATCAAATAGACTCGCTGATGTTAGCATTGATTTGATTCTGTAGAAGTAGAAGAAGCAGTAGTAGTAGTAGTAGTAGTAGTAGTAGTAGTAGCAGTAGTAGTAGTAGTAGTAGTAGTAGTAGTAGTAGTAGTAGTAGTAGTAGTAGCAGTAGTAGTAGTAGTAGTAGTAGTAGTAGTAGTAGTAGTAGTAGTAGTAGCAGTAGTAGTAGTAGTAGTAGTAGTAGTAGTAGTAGTAGTGATGGTGGCAACAGCAGCAGCAGCAGCAGTGGTAGTAGTAGTAGTAGTAATAGTAGTAGTAGTAGTAGTAGTAGTAGTAGTAGTAGTAGTAGTAGTAGTAGTAGTAGTGTGAATGTAATAGTACACTTAATAAGCAAAATCAGAAGCAGTGGCTGAAAAAAGAGAAGCAGCATCGAGAATGGTAGTTGTGGTCATTTTATAGCATCATCGACGCCATGACCCATCCGTCGGTCCTTAATATCATTTTCATAATCATCACCTTCCCCATTACTTTCATCGTTAGTACCTTCCCTACCACCTATATCTTCATCATCATCATCGTCCTCCTCATCATCATCGTCCTCTTGCTATCACTTACGAATTATTCCATGCATTCGTCAATGTCTGTCCACTCCCGTCTGGCCAGAGCATCGTCTTCTAAAATCTAGTTTACAAACAGGGCGCGCCTAGAATCTCTTCCTAATGCTCCCCTAGCCTTAGGCATTATTCAAAGACCACCTAACGACCCCGGTGCCAAGTTCTTTAAAGGCAGTTCAACTCAATGACTACTAATCCCTAATTACTGCGGTTTTATCCTAATGAATGCTCCGTTTCGCGAATAGTCAATTTGCTATCTTGGAATTTCGTTTATTGTTACTTTCCTGCTATATAAAGGCTATATAAAGACATTTCAAGTACCTGTTGTATTATATATTCAGACCAGATGCTTCACTTGGGGCCTTTGTGTCCGCAATGTTAGACGGCATCAGGCCTGGTCTGTGTCAATACAACGCTATCACGTCGCATTAGTAGTCGAGTGGTTGGATTATTGAAGCAGCATATTGCATTGTTCAGTTCCAGATCTCGCACGACTTGTAAATCAAGTCCTTTTTCGTGATAATTTGCGATCAGGATGGACGTGCTGCAGAGAGCGAAAACAATCCGAGGGGCATGTACATCGAATTAGGAATTTTGTTTTAGTCACTTTTTCTGTCATGGTTAATGTTGGAAGGAACGGGAGTTCTTGCGAAAACTACTCTCAATCTAAATACGTCTTACTTTTCAAATTCGTATCAGCAACCTTATGAAAAAGTATGAATTATATAACGTTAGGTAATTTGACACCTAACGTTATTTCTCTACCACTCATAAATCCCATATTTTTCCGAAAAAAGCATATTTTTGTAAGCACATTAGAGAAGATCTGTTATTGCAATATGATCTAGTAATCATCCTTAAGATATTTATTTATTTTAGATTTAAGACATCGCGTCTAAGTTATTCCCATAAATCTTTGCATCCAGACAACACATTGCAATGGGAAAATTAGGCATGAATACGTTACAAGTAAATGGCGCTTCGGAATAAGCAACTATTCGTCCTTTATTAGCGGTCTACTAGACAATTCAATCACCACTCCACTGCACTGGTTACTTCGTCAATAAGTGGTTCTAATCCAATATGTCAACAGGATTATATAACTATTACGACCAATATCTGGACCTTTCGTAATGATTTTCCTTATGCATGAGCGGATACAATGACATATCTGAATAGCCTGTGTAACTCCTCGAACCTGAGCAGGTACAATGCTAATTCCGAATGATACATGTACAATGCTAATTCGGAATGATAACTCATTGTATGGCATACATGATGATATCGATCACACAGAATAAATGAACATATCTTGTAGCACGTGGTGACTTAATGAATCACTTATAAAGAATAGCATAGCATACACATATTAATCCATCTCCTTTTTGTAAAAGGCTGTGATTCTTTCAGGCATGCGTTTGCATGTTCCCACTCTTGCAATATAGAATATAGTAATCATTTTGTGGCGTATGTATACAGTGAATAAACATTGATCTATTCATTCATAGAGAAGCTGTTTTTTTCAGCTAATACCTGCCATTTATCACATGTCCCCTCACACAGGGGACAGTTGTAAATATATTGAAACCACAACTAACTATTGTAGCATATGGATGAATGTCACTTTCAGAAATTGGCAAAGAAGGCAAGATGTGAATGGTTTATTTCATGTAAAGTCACTTTTCTCTATCATCCATATTAAAGCTTGTCCAAGATCCGCCTTTTCATGATTAGTGTTAAATGGCAAACAATGACGTATGCAACCAGAGTACCCGCGGAAACCACCGACTGCCCTTTTGTGATGATACGACGAAAATTGAGAAATATATATAATCACCTGTGATATAAGTATTCCAATATGAACACAATCGATATTTACTGGATATTTATACACAATAACAATCTAACCTTTATAAGTGTACGTTTATATTTCTGTCTCCTATATATCTTTGTACTTTTTATGTTCTTTCCTTATTTGTTCCAAGTTCATAAATATTCATTTTTTGTACTTGTATGATTTTGTAAAAAAACTATATTTTTTCAGTCAATAAACATACAATACAATACAAAAGGCATCAGTAACTTTCTCATATGCCTTGATCAGGATTCAACTTTCAGTGTCAGTGGTGAACGACAGCGACCATCCAATTTACCAAGCTCTCACCCCTAGGCTATCGGGGCGGCCGCGCCTTCAGGGGAGAGGCAAATATAAGATTCATGATCACCTATGTGAGACCTGGTCCCATATCTTATTAAGCCATTAGTCGTTCAGGTCTCATATCTTATTAAGCCATTAGTCGTTCAGGTCCCAGATCTTATTAACCAATTAGCCTATTAGCTTCTGGAAACATAACGGGTTGAACTTTACCATGGATAGACACAAAACCAAGCTGCCCGGACTGCCCCCTAGGGTCAGGTTAAGGAATGATCCTTTAGTCTGAATCCAACGCTTCACTAAGCCATTACATAATACCAACTACTTAATGTATTCTGTCTGCGGTTCTATGGATCGTCTAGGAATCTTTATTACCAGAGTTCTGCACCGAGTGAATTGCTGCAATAACTATAAATGAGGATCATGAGTATTGTCCATGATCCTTATATCTGCGAGGCGAAAAGATATGTTTCCCTCAATACCAAAATGTTATCAAAACACCAGATGCCAAGGTTTGCTTGCCAATAAGGTGAATTTGTTTCTTAATCAGATGGGTTCTATTATTTCATAATTGTTGGAAACCTCATTTCCTAAAGATCATATTTCAGAAATGATTATGAGATGTGTTTTAATGATTCTTTATCTTATTAAAATACAACTACTAGGACACAATGATTCAAACAACCATGCAATGCTATCTTCTTTTCATTTCAATACTAAACATGTGCAGCAGCGTATATGAAAGTTGGCAGTGACTTTGGGTAAAGCCCCGTTTACACTGTGGCGGTTATCCGCCGTGTTCGGCGTATCTCGGCGATTAACTGAATCGCCATGAAACGCCGAGAAACGCTGAAGCACTTCCAAGAAATTGTTTCTTGGCGTTGTCCATGCGGTCATGGTCGACGCCAACACTACAATAGGAGTTTTCTGTGCGGTGCCTGTGCGCTGTGTGGCGATGCCTGGCGTTCGTTGCCGGCAAACCGCACTGAATCCGCCAACGATGTCTGCGTTAGGCGACGTTCGATGTCGGCGGTAGTGACACGGCAGCACGGAGGTTCATCGCGACCATGCGGCGGAAGCAGTACGCTCAGTGGCGGTTTTCTTTTAATAAAACTGATGATGTTTAGATTGATACTTGTGAGGTGCTAAATGATTTTTTCAAAAAACTGACTTTGGGCAAACATACATTCTGTAATAAAAAACAACAACGAAGAACACAATGATGTTATTCGATAACGATGATGATGACAATGATGATAATGATTGAAATTATGATGATAATGGCGGTGGTGATAATGGAGATACTACTACTACTACTACTAATGATAATAATGATGATGATAATAATGATAATGATAATAGTGATAATGATAAATGAAATATCAATAACTACAATAATGTAATCAATCAATAAAGTAATACTGATAGATATAATAGTAATAATGATACTAACGATGACAACGATAATAATGATGATAATATCAATAAAAAATAATAATAATGATAATAAAGTAACCATCATTATCATCATCAATGCTCTTCCGCTCCTCTTTCTATTATTATTGTTATTATCATCATTATTATTATCAATATTACTTTTATTAATGCTA
>OZ012690.1:36816532-36861532 GCA_963942565.1 Maea johnstoni
ATATATGTATATATATATGTATATATGTATATATATATATATATGTATATATATATATATATATATATATATATATATATATATATATATATATATATATATATATATATATATATATATATATAAATGTAAGCTTTCAGCTTTCGTTTATTTGTCGGATTGGGGTAATTTATGCATGCTCATGAAACTTAACAATAGTGATGATTCACCTCACACAGCGCCATCTGTCGCCACAAATATGACTGACATTATTTCGATTCTAAAGTTCTAAGAGGAAACTCCCTGATTCCGATCACGAAATGTATTTTTCATTATCAGAAAAACAATCAATTTCAAAAATCGCATAGGCGAGCCTATCGACTATCTTTTAGAAGTCCTTGAAATAGCAAACATAATGCAGTAGTTGAATACGCCCATGACTCAACCATGACTTGTTCAACCAGGGGTAATATTGAATGCGGTTTTCTATTCTTCTTATCTATAGGCTAACCAGTTTGCGAATACATGGATTGAATTATCTTATCTTCTGCCATTGAATTTCAAATTTTAATTAAATTTCATGACCGAATCTCTCTGGGTGAAAAAGTGTGATTAACATTCTAATTTAATTTTATCTATGTGGTCAAAACGTATCCGATTAGGGAACGTAGGTGAAAAGAATTGATCTGCAGAACGACCGTAACGCTGTGGTGATGTTAGAGGTTGATACTATTTTTTCACGTATTTATAAAATATTAATATCAAGAAACGGGGATATAGTTAGTAAATGTGCAGAAAAATGGTCTGAAAGTCTGTTAGAAGAGCTGTCCAAGGTTAATCTTTTAAGAAAATAGATAAAGATATTGATTGCACTTATGTCAGATATTTACAATTTAGATTAATGCATAGAATAATCTTTACAAATGAACTTTTACATCGTATGAAAATTGTGGATAGTCCAGAATGCCCTCTATGTAATAACATACCTGAAACAATTGAGCATTTATTTATTGTATATCATAAAATACATACATTGTGCCGAGAGATTGAGGTCGGGTTAGGACAGAAAAGTTGATGATGGATAAAATACCCTGATCCTCGATTACCCGCATGCCATAAGTTGGAGAAGATAACCAGTTCTTTGAGATATGATAAAACATGGCCACTGATTGCTAGGTTAAACCACTGAGCCACAGAGGCAACCCCTTTTCCTCCCGATTTTGGAATATTCCGTTTGCCATAATGCGTCAAGTCAGTTGTAAGTGGTGGAAAAAAGGTGAAACGACCCCTTAACATCAAGTGGCGGGCAAAATCTTTACATGTCCTGGTCGGGATCGGAACAGAACCTGGGATAGCTTCCTCCCTTTCTTTCCAGTGCAAAACCAAATGAGCAAATAGGTGTACCGTGGAGGCAGCCCCCAAGTGAATGGATAGTAGCTTTCTCCCGTCCTCTCCAGATGCAAAGCAAAAGAGCAATTGATGTTTTATGCCACTCTTCCATGGAGAATAGCTTTGTCCCGTCCTCTCGAGTTGCAAGCCAATAGAGCAATTGGTGTGTTGGACCATTTTGCTATGGAGGCAGTCTCAGTGTAAATATAGAATACGTAGTCCCGTCCTCTCCAGTGGCAAGCCAAAAGAGCAATTGGTGTGTTGGACCATTTTGCTATGGAGGCAGTCTCAGTGTAAATATAGAATAGCTTTGTCCCGTCCTCTCCAGTGGCAAGCCAATAGAGCAATTGGTGTGTTGGACCATTTTGCTATGGGGGCAGTCTCAGTGTAAATATAGAATACGTAGTCCCGTCCTCTCCAGTGGCAAGCCAAAAGAGCAATTGGTGTGTTGGACCATTTTGCTATGGAGGCAGTCTCAGTGTAAATATAGAATAGCTTTGTCCCGTCCTCTCCAGTGGCAAGCCAATAGAGCAATTGGTGTGTTAGACCATTTTGCTATGGGGGTAGCTCCACAAGGAAAGGACAATAGCTTTCTCCCACCCTATTCAGTGACATGAGAAAAGAGCAATTTGTGTGTTAGACCACTTTGCTATGGAAGCAGTTTTGGTGAGAATGGATAATACCTTTATCCGGCCCCATTCAGTAGCAAGCAAAAAGACCAATCGGCGTGTTAGACCCATTTTCCATGGAGACAGACCCCATGTGAATGGAGGATAGCTTTCCCCCGCCCTCTTCAGTGTCAGGCTAAGAGAGAAATTGGGGTGTAAGGCCACTCTGCTTGGTACCCCTCATGAGAATGAAGAGTAGCATGCTCCAATGCACTCCAGTTGACAAGCCAAAAAAACAAAACAATCGGCGTGTTAGACTTCTGTGCCATAGAGTCAGCCCCATGTGAATGTATAGTAGCTTTCTTCCGTCCTCTCCAGTAGCAAGCCATAAGAGCAATACGTGTGTTCGACCACTGTACCATGGAGGCAGTCCCCATGTGAATGTAGAGTAGTTTTCTCACGTCCTCTCCAGTGGCAAGCGATAAGAGCAATTAGTGTGTTCGACCACTGTACCATGGAGGTAGTCCCCATGTGAATGTAGAGTAGCTTTCTCCCGTCCTCTCCAGTGGCAAGCCATATGAAACAAAGACCACAAAACAGCCAATTGAATCCAAATCTCCGTTATTGAACCCGGCAAATTGGAATTATCTGTCAGCAGGGAGTATTGATAACAGGCATTATCCGCCATAGATCAAAATTTGACAAATTTTCCTGCGGCTGTCAGGGAAGCAATGGCCGTTGATGGATGGCTGGAAACTGAGAGTGAGAGATTAATAAATGAAAGGACGAGAGGGCTGCTTGCATATGCTGGAGACCGATCGATGATTTGCTTTGTCATTAAAACGTATTTTTCTTGCGAGTGAACTGCAGGTATTGAAAAATGATAACCAGAGAAGGTGGTACTTTCAATTGTTTTGTATTACATGTAGTGAAGAGAATGGCATCTTCACAAGGTTTCTCATCAAAACATTTAAAAATATATCTTAAAGTGAAATATAAATCAGATCTGAACATGGTTACCCCCTTCAAATCATTCTTTGCATGTTTATGCATAACTTATTTCCTTAACTTATTTCCGTAATGGAGTATTATCATGACTCTAGTTGACACCTTAAAAGGGCAATCAGTGATTTACAGATTGAGACAAGATCGTGACATAGTCCAACAGTTAATTTGGATTTTATTTTGATAATATTATGATTATTTGATTACTGAGCCTATAGGAATACACCCTGGTTATCGTAAGCAGCATAAAATACATCCGGATATTTTGACATTTATTTCAATATTACTACATTGTAAAGGAACCCCGCCAAACCAAGCACCTCCCCATTAAGGTTTTCATGTAACTGAGTGCCTGGTGTGTGCGAGAGTGTGTGTATTACGTTGCCTCTGCGTCGTCCTTAATGGGATAAAGCTGTCACCCTCACTTCCTACACTACGCAGCCGTTGCGCTGATATTTGATTTATGCAACATGCGTCAGATCAGCGCATGACCCCTGCGGCGAGCATGACTTAGGTCAAAAAGTTATCCTGCCATTCGTCAGAATATACTTTAAATGTTCCGCTACCGTGCGGCAACCTTCTCAGATTGCATGATAACAAGCCCTATCATGATCTGGCATACCGTCATTATGCATTAATGTGGTTTGTGGTTGACGCTTTTTATTGTTGTGGTTGTGGTTGTTGTTGTTTTTGTTGTTGTTGTTGAATTAAGTACGAAATGCGTCTGCGCTTAGCTATGTTTGGCCAACTCCTAGGAAGTGTAACCTATCAACAATACATTTTCCACAATTACGAAACAAAGGGAAACGATGACGTTGTTGTTGTTGGTGGTGGTGGTGGTGGTGTTTAGGATGATGATGATGCTGACGATGTAACGATGATAGTGGCCATAGTGATGAAAATGAAGATGATGTTGATGACAGTAGCTATAATGATGATCATATGATGATGATGAGGAGGAAAAGGACGAATAGACATATGACGGTGATGACGATGATGATGTTAAACAGATGACCCTTTAGGGATGGACAGGTCGATAGGTGTCTCACCTGACGATCAACCTGTCATACGGTCGCACCTGTCCATGGGACACTTAAAGCACTTATTACCACTCCCACCACTGCCAGGGTTCAGATCCCGGCCGCGACAACAAGAGAGAAAGTTGCCTGTGACTTGGGGTTAGGCAGTGGTTTTCGTCGGGTACGCCGGTTATCTCTTCCACTCACAAATGGCGACTAACAATTAAGCCTGACTATGATGGAAAAAGTTCGAAATTCGAAATTCCATTCCTACTAATCCCACTCCAAAAGAGGATAATCCAGATGAAAGCACTTTGCAGTCTGTAAATCCCTTCCACTTTTCCTCGCTATACTTGACGTCAAGGGACTATTTCCGCTCAAGCCTAAAAGCGACGTCTCTCCGCCTCGGTGCCATTTCCTGACCGTCATTATATCAGCCACAATCATCGACCCAGTCGCATTTTAACCAGTTTCCTAGGCAACACGTTAGGGAGGCTTTTCGCTTAGAAGGGTTCTCCTAATGTCTAGAGCAGCTGTAGCGATTTGATTTTATTGCGAGTCCTAAGTGAGTCATATGCGTAAGATTGGCATATGCCAGAGTAACTTTTGCAATTGAATTTGGAATTTCTAGTATCTTTACTTTTTCTGCCATATTGTCATGACAAGTCAATTGTAAGTAATGGAGGAAATTGCAGTACCCGGCTAACACCAACGCCTAACATATAGTCACTGGCAAACTTCTCACTTAAATGCAATGGAAGCTATGCGTTTTCACTGTGACTTGAATATAAGTAGACATTGATATTGTTTAGCAAAGGAACCTCATTTTATACACATAAATGATCAAACATATTTTCTGAAAATGTGGCAAATCATCAAATCCAATATGAAAATCACAGTAGCCTAAACATTCAGTGCTAAAACTTGGGGCAGGTATAATCATTATGAAACATATTCATTAAAAATCTTTATTTTGGAAAACTTTCTTATTAAGAAAGTAAATTGTAATAAATTATTCTAGTTTGTCCAATACTCCATAGGTGTCACCGATGTAGAGTATCAAGACCTTAAAGTCTATATCATTTCCTCAGGTCAGTGCCATGTAGTCATATCATCATTCTTGCTCAGATGCTCCCCCTCAATAAGTATCGCCTGAATGCTAGCAGTTGCAAGGCCAGCTATTCCCAACACCGCACGCTTATATAGCGACCCAGCAAATTCGTTTAGGCGATCCAATCTAGATATGACCTGATTGCATGCTTGTAAGTCTTGCGTGCCACATTAACGGATCCACGTAAATGATTAGTGTCAACAAATCTCTATCTAAAGACTTATTTTGAAACCGACTCCTTGAACGTGAGCACAAGATATAGATTGCATATATGACATAGGTGACTTACCGACAAAGTGCGGTTCTTTAGATGCTCACTTTTAATTGGTAAAAGGTACCTACCTGCAAAGAAAGAGAAAAAACAATGTTGTAATTAAATTGATTATAACAAAACATAAACGAAGTAGAACATGATTGTAATGGACACTGATAACATCTTGCATGACCTCAAGCAGAAGCCTAAGCCGGACACTGGGCAGTGGCGATATATAGCATGCAGTAGGCGAGCAATGTATTAGACGACTCTGCAATTGTAATGCATTAGATCACTCGTCACAGTAGAACACTCGGCAATTGCATGCTTCAGGCAATTCACCCATTGCAATGCTTTAAACTACGCGGCGATTCCAATGCATTTAACCACTCGGCCATTGCAATGCAATAGGCAACTCAGCCATTGCAATACAGTAGACCACTCAGCCATTGCAATACAGTAGACCACTCGACAATTGCAATGCAGTACACTAATAGGCAATCCCAATCCATTAGGTCACACGGTCATTGCAATGCATTAGATCATCCGGCCATTGAGGCAGCCCCTACTATAATGCCTGGTACCTGCCAAGAGGCGTATAGGTAAACAGGCTTTGTCCTCTTAGCTCTTAGTTCTACAGTGCGTCCGTCAATACTGTCATCAAGGCCTGGTGTTTACCCGGGCATTGGCCTAGCTCAGAGCCAACAGTGCCTGTGTTGTACACAGTACATGTTCAATAAATGTCGCAGGCTGGGCTTGCAGGAACAATCAATAACTAGGGTTACAATGGAACACATGTTGAATAAGACACAAGAGAGAGGGGTCATGCGAAGGTCTATGCATGCTTGTCAAAGATTATATTGCACGTTCAGTTTGCATGTATGTACACATACATGTATACTATTAGTTATCATTGCTGTGACAATGGTATAAGACGAAACGTCCGTGAGAAGCCTGGAGGTATTGCAGACAGCCATCTGGCTGAGTGCATCTCTGGCAGTACATGGAAAACATTATTGGCAATGCTTATCTGAAAATGGAAATTCTATCAACCAAACCCATATATGGAGGGAGATGCAATAACGACTTTAGAGATAAGACGATGGCAATTCCAGAGATGCCACAGTCCACGGTCGTTATTGCATATATGAATGCATGCACCTCTCCTAGAGTGGTGCATGTGTATTGTATGTATGTATGCATATATATATATATATATATATATATATATATATATATATATATATATATATATATATATATATATATATATATATATATATATATATACTGAGCCAAATTTTTTGGGATATCTTTGTGATGCCATTTGAAAACATTTAGTAGTGAATACATAACTCAGATGTTATGCTGTATATCAGGAGTTGATAACATGAAGGAGTTTATCGAAAGATAGGATCCAAGGGAGAGAATATCTATCTCCCTCAGAGTTGAATGCATAGAGGATGATGACTAAGTATCTATCCGAAGCCAAGGGACTTCAGAGTAATGTATAGTGTAACCCTCATTGGGTAAACATGACACCCCCAATGGAATTAATCAATAAGATTAATAGGATTAATCAATAAGATGGAAATTCAATCGACTCATATTACAATGGTTATAATGCTAATTTATGGATGTGAATACCCAACAGGAGCAACAGCGTGCCCAGTTTTTGCAAAAGTAAAAACAATGGTGTTTACCCATGAAAATGCAGCATCATATTCCTCTATAAAAAGCTAGATGTTGTAAGCTAGCTGATTATCATTCCTAGGGACCAACCTGCATTAATGAGTTCGAGGATCATTTGTTAGCTGCAGTGCAGCATTCTTGAGGTTTCCTTAACTATATGTAAATGAAACATTTACGTCTGTGGCAGAGTATAATTCGTTAAGTCCTATCCGCCTAAGTTAGACGAGTCGCAAGCCGCAGTGAAACGGTCGTGAGATATATCGTAATAAGATAGAAACCGTGTATTAATGCTGCTCTACCATTAGTTGTTTGAAACCACTTGGATCTAGAAGCTTGTAGTTGGAATTTGTCTCTTTCTCTGTTGTTTATCTTGATTGACGTTTATGTTTAGTTTTAATTTAAATGAATTGTCCTAGGATATGGGATGCAATGGATATACATACATACATGCATACCTACATACGTACACGAACTACATGTACATAACCTATATGTCGATGTTGTAATTGGAGGAGTACAATATTTGTCTGTTAACCAATCAGATACCCCAAAACTGTCTGACTTAACTTGAGAATAAAGCAAATATTCATGAAGTATTTCAACGAGAGCTGTTTAGGGGTTCTAATTAAAGCTTCACTTTTAAATATTTTCCACAACTATTGTGTTCAGAACGTTTCACTAAAATATTCATGTATTGAGTGATGAGTTTCTTTACACAATTGGTGTGTATTGATAGCACATTCACCACTGGTGTATTACCTAAAGCTTTCGATCCAATCTCGTATTCTTAACGATTTCAACATGAATGAAAGTGGTATTTCATTACACGTTTTGTAATTCATACGAAATATAAAACCTTTGATGTTGGTAATAGCGTAAGCCTATGGCGCCTGCAAACTTGCAAGGCCTGGATTTTCTCCCATTGTAAAGTAGAAAACG
Organism: Maea johnstoni; assembly: GCA_963942565.1. Classification (NCBI taxonomy): domain Eukaryota; kingdom Metazoa; phylum Annelida; class Polychaeta; order Spionida; family Magelonidae; genus Maea; species Maea johnstoni. The sequence continues at coordinate 36,824,528 of OZ012690.1, forward strand.
ATGTTCATCCTATTAGCCTTTTCACATCTATAGTGTATGCATCATCATCAGATCTGCCACACATGGAAATTTCGTGATAACAAAACAGATCTTTGAGAAGTAGTTGACTGAAAGTTGTTTTTCTTGTTGGGTTTAACATTACCTCTTCAAATGTTTTTCAAATTTCACACTTATTGATGATTTATGTTTCAATTTGTCAGACCATGTGTATGCTCCAGATGCAATCGTGGTAAGATATTCATGATATATTGTAAATGTTGACGGTCGCCATGACAGGAACTGGTAAGTTTAAGAACATTGCTTTTACAAATATCCTGCATGTAGAATAGTCTGTCGCCAACTCTATCATAAAAAATACTTGAGCCAATTATTATCGTCGTCAGACCTCGATTTTGCCATGGTTCGATTTGTAAGTGTGCGGCCGTTGAAATATGAAGTTGAATAGGGCGAACTGGTTGACAGACCTCTGTCACATTTGTCTCAGATGTGCAATTTTGAAATCCCCTGACAGCAAACTTGAAATTCATCTTTGGCCATGGCCTATAATATCTTTTTTGAGAGAGAGAGTCTGGCTGTGTTATGCCAAAAAGACGTATGAGTGAGTGCCAACGTGTAATTAACTGTCAACCAACCACAGGCCGCGCTGACAGTATTATGACGTTATCATTGCATCTACACTCACAAAATTGGGTTATTTGTTTTTGCCACCTCGCTGACAAAGAAGGAAATTGTCTATAAGCAACTCATTTCAAGGCAATTAACACTCTGTGGCTTCTGCGAGTATCGAGTGGCAGAAGTTCAGTGGTGCTCCGTGTCAGGAACAGAGTGGATGGTCTCGACCAGGAACACATTTACATCTGTAGGGCATGTGCGATCTGACAAATACGAACATAACTCTGCAAATATAGTCATACAGAGCAAATATTTGAAGAGGGATTGTTAAACACAAAAGGAAGACCAACTTTCGGTCAAATATCTCTCAATATATTGCTTTCCTATAAGTATCAGGCCATATGTATTGTACGATCCAGATGTTAATAGGAAAACAATCACGTTCTATAACTGAGTTGCTAGCGTTTGCACTTAGTCAGAGAAAGGTGTCAAGTGTTTGGAAGTTTGTTTTGTGATTGGGTTGAAAACATAAGTCCAATAGAATTGCCAATAGTTTACATAAGCGGCCCATCAACTTTAAAATAAATACAGTCGTCCTTTGAAAGTAAGCCGAGTGGTCAACAGCGAGGGCTATTGGATTTGGTAATGTCGTAAAAGAAAACAGAAACATTCTTTAGCACTTTCCATTTTGAAATGAAAACATGCTGTTTCTCTTCTTGTCAAAGATTTATATGATATGGACTTATTTGAGTTTGGACTTATCTTGAGTGTCACGTGGTGGTCATTAATTTCATGTTCATGACCGTCGTTATTGACTTAACTTTAATTTTGCCGACATGATTGTCTTATTGTTAACCCATTCACGTCTGGAGCGTACCTATGGTGTGACAACTTCAAACAAAACTCACTTATTCTTTTGAAATATGAAGAAATTGAAGAGGTATTGTTAAACCCAACAAGAACAGTAACTTTCAATGTAATATTCATCAAAATATTGCTTTGTGATCAACATCTTTACAAATATGTATTACCATGAGTATGCTACAGATGTTAACGGGTTAAGAAACACCGCCATCATAGGCAAACTTAGGCCTTAAGGAAGATCAATATTGGTCTATCATATCAATGAGTTGTAATCAACCCCTCTACTGTTGGTGGAACTGGCTGAATAGAAGGTCAACATTGATATAAGTGGTACCAATATTGACTAGGACATACTGTCACAATATCCATAGAGAAGCCCTCGCATCAACAATAGGGATGCATAACAGTCAGCCAGAATTTTAACCCTTCTGCTGCTGTAGGCTAATTTGGCCTATACAAAAGATTGAAAAAACCCGATAAATGACTAAAACCCTGGCAAATGGGTATTCATCTGAGAGTACTCGACGAGAGCTTTCCAATGAATACCAAGACGACAGGGTTTCAATGGTTTTTCAAGAATCTTGCATTCTTGTACTTTGGACGAAAGTAGTCTCAGCATTGGAAGGGTTAACTCACTCATATCTGGAGCGACATTAAGGTCTGACATATATAGAAATGTCTCATTAATTAAGCCATATTTTGAATGATATTTGATATTTTTAGAAAATCATCCTATGCTCTGCTTGAAGTTTTCAGACAATGGTCCTATTCTAAAAGGAAATGAATTGAGCTATAGAAATTATCGATTGGGCTAAACATTTATCCGTTGAAAATAAAATTGCAATGCGTTATGGGCATGTTGTTTAGAAAGAGCGCAATATCAAATGACAATATCATTACATCATCATCATCATTACTATATCATAATCATCATTGATAATTGCCTTATTATTTACTAGTAGCGTGATGTATCTCCTGATATTCGGAAGTAAGGAATCTTTCTTTATTATGGTAGCAATACTCGAGAAATGAGGTCCCAAGGACGACAGTCCCAGTGGTACACGAGCTCATCTATATGGAGTCTTGTTTTGCTTCTTAATTATGACATCGAGAGGCAGCTAATTTATCATTTCCTTATTGGCATTAACTATAATGCAATGAAACAGATGACTAAATGAAATTATCTCTCATATCCATAGCTGTCACATAATATTATCCTCACAATAATGCATTCTGCTATCATGCAGGGGTGGAAAGGAGTAATCTGAGGCAGGGGAAGTAGGGGTTAACCCATTAATAGATCTGAAATATGCACAACATGGTACGTCACCAATGGAGCTATCTCAGCTATAGACAATGCACGATGTTGTAAATATTTGGTTGCTGATTCTGTTGAGAAGAAACTAAACCTCACATATATATATATATATATATATATATATATATATATATATATATATATATATATATATATATATATATATATATATATATATATATATATATATATATATATTTATATGTATACTTGCTCTGTGTGTGTATGTGTGTTACCCCTGGTAACCCATTTACACGTCGTACCATCAGTAATTGTAAGTGTCGAGTGCTGTAGTAGTGCTTCTGGTCGATGTGTCCAAACAAGATAGGTTACTGATGCAATCTAGTTGTGATTTCAGTCCCAATAAGGCATCCCCCAGGGATACGTCTTACTAATTACATTGCTCATTTGTAGGCCGCCTAACACAATGATGGCCGATCGATAACTGTCTAGTTTGACCTGTAATGCTGTGTGACAGCCGTTGTAAATGGGCTTGCTGTAGAATGTAGGGTACAACTTCATTTTACCCCATTCACCTCCGGAACACACAAATTGTCCAAAACATTTACAAATAGTTTTATTTATGACAGAAAGTCGATCCGTTCTAAGGTTCATCAATCCTTCTTCAAGTATTTTTCGAATGTTCTTGTACTGTATAATTGTTGTTCTAAATTGCCTGACACCATTGAGTAGTGCCTAGTCGGGATTTAGCTTCATATGGCAGAACAAAAGTGACGATGAAACAAAGACCACCAAGTGATTTCTTTTTGATAACTTAAGGTTAGTTGGTGGTTTTCCCGGGTAACCTGATTTCCTCAACCATTACCTACTGGCTAGTCACGAGTTAGCCTTAATGTGGCAAGAAATTTGACGATAGACAAAATTCAAAGATCTAACATTTAAGATAGCAACCATAGGTTAGATTTGATATGCGTAACAGACATATCACGAAGCTATTCTAGTACCATTCCATAATCTCAGAGTATGAATTCACATCGGAGCATGCGAGAAAGTTTCCAGTGACCTGACCATGTTAAGCAGTGGCTTTCGTCGGGCACTCCGGTTTCCTCCACCACTTACAACTGGGTAGTCACAACTTCAGCTATAATATGGCAGAAAAAGTCACGATAAAAATATTCCAAATTTCTATTTATGGATTCGCATCTCGGTCAAAAGTTTGCAGGCGCTATGACCTGCTCCCTATGACAAGACACTCCACTCATTGACCCAAGAACATAAACGGAGAATAAATTTTCTCCACAGGCCCATCCTTCATTAAGGAAGCGCTAGATCTGATCTATCGACCCGATTGGGCTTGCCCTATTAGTGGATATGAGAAAATTGGGCTCCAGGGAGCACCAATCTGGTCATCAACTGCACAACTCTACAAATATTGGAATTCACTACAGGGAGATGCCGTCTCGAAGTTGGTTTTCCGCATTCGGAAAGACCGCTAATTGTAACAGCTGCCGCGCCGGGATCCTTAGCCATCCCCGGTATCTCTTATAGGGCACCATATATCTGGCAAGTACTAGCGAGAGAGGCCTACAGCAGCACCCTTCTTGACTAACAATGGATGTATCAAAAGTATTCATATATGGTCAACTTGTCATTTTTAGATGCCACCATCTGCTTTGTAGTTGCATTTATTTTCTAATTGTAGAATAGAAATCATTCCAAGTAGTATAACTATACCTATCTTAGGGAATGTTTGGGTTTAGTGCCCTAAATTTAGATAACAAGTATGTAAATAATGGATAACCGAAATAAATCATAAAGAGAAAATACAAATCACATTAACTTTTTTCTTTTTTAGTAGTAAAGAAGACATCGATCGTTGACTTAATATGCACTAATGTCTAGTATTGACATGGCATACTTTACAAACATAACAAAACACACTGGTCCAAAAGATATACTAGTAACCAAATTAGTAAGGTCAATATTGGACAACTTAGGCATGATTGGGTTAAAAGATTATCCTTTAAATGAACCCGATCTTTTCCTGAGAGAGAGAGAGAGAGAGAGAGAGAGAGAGAGAGAGAGAGAGAGAGAGAGAGAGAGAGAGAATCAATCACTTCATGTACTTCGTACAGTAATCACAGCTCAAATTTAACCCATTTGCATCCGCACTGCACAAATGGTCTGACAACTTTTTATTTAACTCATCAATTAAAGTGAAACTTTCAAAATATTTGAAGATGGATTGTTAAACTTGGCAGGAACAGCAACTTTCCATTAAATATTTCTCAAAATATTGCTTTTTTATCAATATATCCCTAGATCTGTCATATCGCTGTTCGCTCCAGATGTGAATAGGCTAAAGGATTGACCGAGAAACTGGAGATGGTGTGACTACCTAGAACCCTACAACTGGTAATCAATACTTAATGTAATTATATAAAAAGTTGTTAAGGCAAGAAACCGTGTTTCCCTCTCAGGAAAATTGAAAACAACACGAAAAGGACAGGGCATCTAGCTTTTCTCCTCTTAGATACCGCCATCCTTACCAAAAGATGTTGGAATCCTATCTTCTTCTTTCAGACCGAACCGCTCTGGTTCGTTTTATCGTTATTAAAAAAACTAGTATACTAAGTAAAATACCTGAATACATAAAACTACCCGGTACGGTCGATGGATTCAAGTGTATGATAGACTCATCTCTACTAGTCTGTTATCAGGGTCGACTGGGTGACTGGTCAATCAATCTCTTCGTACAGGGATGGAATACTGAGTCTGTAGCCTGCATTCTAATATAAATGGGTCGACCGAGCGCATTGTCAATAGCTCGTTTTAAAAAGGGATGGAATACCGGTATTGTAAACTTCATTTCTGGATAAATTGGTCAACCGGGTGCCTGGTTGTTTTGAACAGGGATGAAACACCAACACTGTAATTTGCAGTCTAGATTTAGCAGTTCACGCCGGCAACTGGCCAACCGGTCGTTTCCTGTAGAAATGTGATACGGTACTGAAGCCTACATGCAAGGTTAAGTGGGTAAATGGGTCATATTTGGACGAGTAGTGGAGATCTGTTGGCAGTGATGATGGGGATGATGGGCCTAGGGAGAAGCACTTGGTCAACACTGTGTTTTCCTTACCCAAGTACACTCTGACCAGCGAGCCAGCCGTCAGAAGTGACCGCTGCCCGCACTCCGGCCAGCCAGCACCAGCAGCACCTGTCCAACTGACCAGTGGGTAGCATACGAGGGATACAGGATGGTCAGAATGACAGCCAACATAACTGTATTTAGCCCTTCCAATGCTGAGGTACAGCATGCAGTTAGTGGCAAAACCTAAGACCACTCAGCTATCGGGGCCTATCCGCGGATGCGAATCAAAAAGGCCTGAATATTTCTTCCTGATAACAGCATTTCTGGAGAAAATTATTCTGACAAGATATTCAATAAGTCCTCTTTATTTTGGCCTTTTCCGTCACATTCCTAATTCATATTTCTAAATAACACAAGGTCAGACGTCACGTTATATTAAATGAGAAGGGAATTCTTCCCGGTCCTAGATTTCTATATCATTGCAATTTGACCAAAGTTGCTATACGCAACATAGATCCTTACAAACAAACAAGCAGTTTGCTTGCTGTGAGTAACGACTTGGTGTGTTTGGAGTCAGCCAGGCAGCAGAGGGATCCATCAGAACAGATTTGAACAGACAACTAAATTGAATGTGTATGGCTCGCGGCAAACAAGCGCGCATTTCCTCGTAGGGGGACGTAATAAGATAAGACCTTAGTTGATCGACCTGAGAGCGACATCGCCTCAGTACTGACGACATGTTGACTACACAGGTGGGGTAACTGTGGGGGGTGGGGCTTGACAGACATTCACCTCCTTTGTAATATGAAAGGAAAATGTGTAAATCGTCAACATCATGTTTTCTGCCAATCTGGATAAATCGTCATTTACCGTTATTCATTTCTTCATGTAATCATCCCAGAGAAATTAAACCAACTGTTTTGTTCAGCAGTAACTCGACCTTAACTATAGTCGTGATGCAGTGAAGGGATTCCACTGATAGCCGAGTGGTCTATGGAGTTGCCACTGACTGCTCGCTGTTTCTCACCACCGCAGGGGTTCGAATCCAAGCCGGTGCATGTGAGTTACGAGTGACCTGGGGTTAGGCAGTGGTTCTCCCAGGGTACTCAATTTTCTCCCAACATATACATTGCCTAGTCATGATGTAGGCGCAATATTGCAGAACAAAATGACGATAAACGAAATTCCAAAGGTAAATTCCTTAACGCAGTGAAGTTGAATATGACATCATCCCTTGAATAGATACATACAGTGGCATAATGCAACATTGACCGAAGGTATCCGGGTTGGTTAGCAAACAAGTGTAAACCAAGAGCATGTATTACCTCATAAGGCTTTCACTCATACTTAACCCATATGGCCCAAATAAACGTAATGCATTTATGCATACATGTATATTATGCAGCCTATTGTATCCAGCATGGATTAATGTACCCCCGTTGACTCTAGATAGGAATTTCTGAGAATTGACTTATAATGGGCTCTGATTGGGTGAAGACAATATAATTACCATCCATTATATTAAGCATAATCTGAGCTTTTGTTTACAAATAAGCGCAGTGGAAAAGATCCATGCATTCTGACCTTTTTATATTCGTTTAATGATATAAATGTAACCACTTCGAAAACGGGGTTGATTTTTTAAAGATAACTCACGTACGCAGTAGCAATTACCTGAAGGTGTCAACATGATATGCATTTATACAACGGCCAAAATGAGTATTTGTCGTCTGTTCAACTTTCAATTATTATTGATTACCATGCTATTTCTGGTGAACTATGCACCCGATCCAAACTTATAATAAAGCAATCGCGTGAGGCCCAATACGAAAATGTAGACATAAACAGATCAGATTTCGTGCATAGTTCTGTGTAATCAAAAACAGAATCTCGTTTACCTCTGTGGTATTTCATAGTGTATATCTCATAGTGTAATAACAACTAAGTACGACAACTAAGTTATCGACATAAGTATCACGAAATAACAAATTCCAATAACATTACCAGGGCATGGTTAATTGTGCATTCCCAGATTGTTCCGCTGATCAACAATACACCTACACGTACAATACCGCAAACAGCCATGTGCATTTTGGAGATTACATTTTAAAAAGCATATTTTCTAGTCCATTACTTCAACAGTACATATTTTACCTTTCTAGCTATACTAACTCACGATAAGGGCATTGATAAGAGATTGATGATAGATCTCGGTGCAGGTCTAGGGCGGGGAACCCTTCTGCATGACTGACTCGTTATTTCAATCCTACCATCTGATGAAAATGTATTGAATAACAGACCTTGAAATGATACATGATACATACATACGTTCATGCATGCATGCATACTTATATACACACACACACACACACACACACACATATATATATATATATATATATATATATATATATATATATATATATATATATATATATATATATATATATATATATATATATATAAATATATATATATATATATATATATATATATATATATATATATATATATATATATATATATATATATATATACGTGTGTTCCTTCAAGAACTTTCCTTTAAGAACAATTTACTCATCCATTCAGTGATCTTTCTTTATAGGTTGGAATATAGACATTAAGTCTTGCACTTTAGTCTAATTCTCGACAAACTCGCGGTGAGTAGGTGTTTTGAGTTGATCGAAAGAGACTTCGAGTAGCAAGGAAGAGCGACACTTTTATCTCCAGTGTCGACAGCTAAAAGGTTTCAGAGCACATGCTGTGGTAGCACATAAGGGGATGATGTATAGTTTACACGTAAGATGTTTGTTGACTTTGTTAACAACAGAGGCGATACTGAGCGACAGCTAAAAGGCTTCCAGACAGGGATGATATGTTGACAACTTAATTGTTTGTTGACATATAGTGATACCGTATGATATACTATACCCTTTATGATCTTATCAAGTCTGACTTAATACAACTGACACGATAGGGGGTCAGACTGTCTATGAAATATGATTTACACGTTATATGTATATATATATATATATATATATATATATATATATATATATATATATATATATATATATATATATATATATATATATATATATATATATATATATATATATATATATATATATATATATATATATATATATATATATATATATATATGTATATGTATGTATCTATCTATCTATCTATGTATCTATCTATCTATCTATCTATATATATATATATATATATATATATATATATATATATATATATATATATATATATATATATATATATATATATATATATATATATAATGTATGTATGTATGCATGTGCATTTTCTCTCACATGCATTTATATAGGTTGAACTGCATAGTTAAGAAACTTTGTAGAATGCAAATGATATAAATAAGAAGTCGCTACCTTGACTTAAATAGATAGTGATCTAATCAGTGCATTCCTCGCATTTCATTGCCTGTCTCCTGTACTCACAATACTGTTGCATAGGAATTCCGTCTTCACTACAGTTATTAGCAGCGACAGTTATGCCGTTACATAGGAATTCTTCCCTCACTCTAGTATGCTGGCTATTAGTAGTGACAGTTATGGCGTGCACTGACTGACACTTACTTCTACTAAGTGTTTTGGATTGTTACTTCCTCCGCACTTTGGCTGTCTCGTCGTGTTATCATAACGTTTCAATATGTGTTGTCACCTTTTACACTTTTTGGAGAGGGGGAGGGGGGTTAACACATAGTTTGTTCATCCCCTGTCTCCCACACCTTCTTAACCACTTGGCTCCTGGTAAGAGAACAGCTTGAAGACAATGACACAATAGGAATGGCAGCCTAAAGTCTCGGCTAGGTGCAGTCTAGCCTAGATGCATGTAGGTGCAGTCATGATGTGGGATACGAAGTTACAATGCCTGCATCTGACTGTCTAATTTATGAGAATTTGCCAACTTTCCATTAGTACCAAGTAAATATATGTGTACCGATATGGTCGGGGCTGCAATAACTAACTAGTCACATAGATTTATTGAGTCCAGCATCTCACTATATTTATCTTTTGGCGCATGAGTAATAGGCTTCCTGTAAATGGAGTCGTGTGGTCGATTTGTTACCACTCGGTCCATAACGGCAGAGCCATCAAAACAGGCACCATTGGTTAATTGTAGGAATCGATTCCAAGTCGAGGCGAGAAGAGAATGGGGAGAGAAATAGACCAAAGCTCAGCACGGGTTAGAACGAACACAACGATTAAGATCAACAGTAGTAGTAGTAATAATAGTAGTAGTAGTAGTAGTAGTAGTAGTAGTAGTAGTAGTAGTAGTAGTAGTAGTAGTAAAAAGACATTAATCTGACGTAAATGCACAGTATTTGAAATTATTGTTGTAACTTGTTGCCGTCGTTGCTGCTTTTGTTTTCTTTATCAATTATGATGACCGTGATGGTGACGATGACCATTACGATGGTGATGGTAAAGATGATAGTGATAAGGACAATGGCGGTGGTGACGTGTCTAAATTATTTTTCAGACACTTCGTTTGTACGCCGCTTTTCATGTCATCTGAACTTGTTATTTTGCTCGCTGGCTGGGGGATTATTATTATTACAGCAGCGAAGATGAAAAAGCACTGCCAAAAATTAAAGGAATCCCCTTCATCAGGAAACCTTTACTGCACAGTAGAGTTTTTACAAGTGTGATGTGGCACCAGCAATGGTGGTCCATTTACCAGTTCCGTCAGTAGGGAAAAACCTAATGGCACTTTGAAAGGTCTTCCTGTGATCTCACAACTAGCTCCCTGACACGCCCAGTTCTGACGAGTGGTTTTACACACGTTGTTGGCCACAGATCAAGCAGTTAGTTTTGAAGTGACAAACAACATGCTGTTTAACTCATTCACACCTGGAATGCACACTTTGAACATAACTCACCAAATTTGGTGATATTTGAAAAAAAAATGGAAATAGATTATTAAAGCAAACATATACACTTTTGTATTTGAATTTATCTTTTAACATTACTTTCTAGTTAAGATATTTGCAAATATGTAAAGTAGTGTGTACCCATCAGATGTGAATGGGTTAAGAGTTATTTGTTATGAAGTGGGGGCTAATTGGGCACTAGTCGACAGGACGATACGTGCTGCTCTGTCAGAGAAATGTCACGTGTGGCTGCTCTAAACGTACATACAGTCTGACATTACTCTCCCAACAAGAGTTAAACAGACATGCGTTACGTAAAGCAAAGTCCGCAACATCAAAGAATTTTGGGCGTGATTTGGTGAAATGGCAATCTAATTCAGTAGAAAGGTCATCTACAAGGCATCGGAATAGAAGTGTGGGTTTATCAACAATGATATCGTAGTGTTGTTGCAAGTGCTATTATTTTCCGTTGCCATTGTTGTTAGGCCATCCTTGTAGCTGTTGTGCTATTGTTGTTGCTGTTATTGTTTTCGTTGGTTGCTGTTGTAATAGTTAACTGCGATGTGAATGGTGTCTCAGGGTTGGCTGCTGATGGTGCCGTTCTTCAAGAATTGCAGGTATTTTCCAACGATTGTTTAAATATTCTTTATTTCTATTTCCATAACGCTGATTGTAGAATTGGGGTTTAAATGGGCGTGGCCACAGCCAATACCTGTTATTTTCTAGAAGTTAATACCACAGTTCAAGCAACTTGCCATCGACATTCTAATTGGCTTTCATTGGAAGGTTTTATCCATATCTTCTGGTTGGCCGCAAAATTGATTTCAATATTGAACTTTCAATTTGATATGGATTATAATTGGAATGGCGCATTTACTGACTGCGCCATGGCGTAGTGGATTTTACAATACACTGCAATTAGACTAATGTAAAGTTAATCTCTCTCCAGAAAACGATAACAAGTGATGTAGCTTCAAGCTGTGAATAGAGAAAGATGGGATTGATATTAACCTATGTATGCTCCTTTTGAAATATTCGTCTGGATCTATGATACTTTTGCAATAAATTGGAAAATAAGAATGATTTCACAAGTTTGAAAATCTAAAAGTTATTATCAAAAATATGTCACATCCAGACAGCAATTTCGACAGGAACAATAAAGCCTCACAGCTTGGTGTAGTGAGGCTTTATGGGTTAAACTACCTCCGCCGAAATGGAACCAGCGATATAGGTCAAATCACAAATCAGATCACAAATCAAACACCTAACTAACTGAGTCACGTGAAGCGTGATATGAAAGCACGATTATAAAGTGTATAAAATCAAAGTAAATCTAAAAAAGAAGAAAAATAGTCGAGAAGATTGCAAGCTAAATATATCTACAAGGACAAACGGAATAGGACTAATTTGAAACTGCGCTGTTCAAGAAATGTTAGCTATGAAACATCAAATTCGGTTGATATGATATATGTATCGATTGCGTTCATTGGAATGACAGGATAAGTTTATTATATCATGAATAATAGCTTGATGTCACATTTACTAATGGAGATACGTGATAAGAAAGCAAGAGTACACTAGTACTGCTACAGCCTACGGTTAGGGGGTGCTAGGACCAATTGCTCTGAAGAGGTGGACGTGCTCTGAGCACAAGGGTATAGCTCATCTTTACAACAGCCAGGCATGTATACACTTACAGACACCGAAATCAGACATCTATACAAAATCAAGATAAGGATGCCCTTATCATTATTACAAACCAGACATGGATACCCTTAAACAACAGCCTGAAATATAGGTTGATATTCATAACAAAAAAATGAAATGTAGACAGTGATATATACCTACAAGTATATAATGAAATGTATAGACGTTGATGTTAACCAAGTTGCCAACCATTAAACCTTAACATTTGAACGTAGGCTAGAAAAAAAATCGAAGCATCCCGATAAACCCGTATAAGCAGTAGCCCACCCTCCCTAACTCAGTGTTGCAGACCACTAACTTATAGCGAACACCCAATTAAAGCTGGTAGTCTCATTATCTGGTCACTGCACCTCCCAGATCGTGGCGTCCATCCTTCATCTGTCAGGCACCAAGCCAGAGTACCCAGCATAAACCACGTCCTACTGCGGGTAGAGTTTGTAGGTTTGGGGGACATTGATAACTAGAATTTGGAATTTCGTTAACCGTCACATTCTCTGTCATATTGGGGCTTAATTGTGAAGAGCTGGCTGTTCATAGTGTAGGAGACCAGCGTACACGGGAGGAACCCCAAGTCACTGACAACTTTCTCAATATGTTCCATGTGACTTTCCTGCCACAACCCATGCCCTCAGTAGGTAGGTATGTCCTTATAGTGATATTTTAGGCAGAGTCCGCTGAAATCGCCCAATAATCCGAACTCTCCCATGTGCCTCGAGAATTATGAAGACACTGAGGAATCTGTAGATGTTCTGCTATGGAAAAAATGGAGTGGAGTTTTGATTTTGATTATTATCACGTCATCCCCCATTTTAGAAAGAATCATGAAACATGGGTGTTGCATGAATTTCTCATATGCCTCGAGCGGGTGGTACATCTAAGATATTGTGCACACGCTGACACACAACAAGCGGTCTGTGTGCAGTACCCTGGACCGCTCGCCCACGGAGGCAGACCAGACGTCGTTACCAAAATGAGGGTTCTGTGGTTAAAGGAGTACACTCCAGCAGGATTATTAATGTAGCCCACAGCTAAATAGCAATTAGTCTTAATTTAACCGCGGTACCTTCTACGTTGCCTTTTGGGGATTAACAAATTGAGGTGTCTCAATCATCAAACACGAGATAACCCACTTGCCCTTCACGTAGGAGCTAACACATCACATTACGTATAGCTACAGACAAGATGCATCCCCTCAGCGGCACACTTAGTGGAGTATGAAGTAGGCCGCTACCTAACCTATAGGTCCAGGGAGGCTGCTCTGTCATCTACCAGTTGTTTGCACGCTTATAACTGTCACTACAGCAGGGCAGTGGTGTATCTCAAGTTAGGGAGCTTAGGCGTCCAAGGTTTTAAAAGTAGTTTCGAACCGAAATCTCGGCCATCCTTAAAATTATGTCATAGTAACTTCCCCAAATAGAGTAAGAAGAATATTTCTTTTGATGCAATATATCTTTAATCTACATTAGTATTGACAACCCAAAGCCCTCCCTAAGCCCTGATCTATGCTAATGTCCTTAGCCGTGCACTCGCTGGCCCGGTGTACCCGGCGGTTCCCGGATTGCCGCCGGCGGTCAAGGCCGAGCGTACCTCTAATTCAAGATACCTCCGAAGCAGCATTGCGCCTACTGCAAATGCAATGTCAACTTGGATTTCCCCAGGTACTCCAGATTCCTCCGCCATCAACAAATGGCTAGTCACGACATAGCCATGATGCGGCAGAGAAGTAACAATGTACGGACTTCTAAATGGTTGTTTTGATGTTTTGAGATTTTGTTTCAATATACTAGTATTCAAAGTGATGGTTTTATCAAAAAGAGCAAATAGATTTAAGGTGATCAGTATATGCTTGGGTTCTACGTCAATAAGTCATGTGCTCCACCCCATTTATGCATTCCTATTCATTGAATAGGATGTGTATTTGCATAAAAGTATAGTACACAATTCACTCACATACAGCCTGCCTAGCGATGTGTATTAGACATAGGGAGAGTGTAACCGAAACTATTTTGACTCGCATTTCAAACATTTGTACGTAACAATCGATATTGCACACACAGGGCAAATTGATGTTTCATTGCCCAGTGTCTGACCAGTGGTCAGCCACGACAAACACGGCTATTATACCACTAATGCCTCCTTACAATGTAATGATGCCTCCCCAGAGTCAGTGATAAATATTGATTTAGTCCACTCATCCTGCTTCATTCCTTCCATAATGTATCTTAGGCCCCCGATCAGTCATCCGATTATTAGTGGCTGCAACTGGACAGTCCAGTTGCTGACCAGGCAAAAGGTCAATTAATGATTTCAATCTTCAGCAGTATCTAGGAATTTGGATATGTTAATGGCCACTTTCTGCCATATAGCCGCCAAATCGTGCCCAGCGAGTTGGGAGTGTGGGAGAAAACTGGAGTACCTGGTGAAAGCCACTGCCTTACTTCAAGTCACTGCCAATATTCTCACATGCACCGACCGAGATCCGAACTCGGGAAGTAGCGAGGGACATCGAGCAGTTAGTGGCAATGAATAAGACCATCAGCATCAGCAGTATCTATAAAACGGTCTTAATATGGTATCTACATAGTATACAGCAATTTCACGATAAGGGTCTATCATATAGCAGTGGAGATGGTGATATGGAGATGTTATTTATGTTGATGATACTGAAATTGTAGTTATCTCCTCGACGGCTCAGGTCATATCTCAACAAGTAAGAAACCATGCCAGGAGCGGGGTAGAATTTCCCTTCTTTTCACGAACAGTATCAAGAAGACTTTCAGTCGCAAAGGTAGCATGCAGAGCACTTCACAAGAGTGATGGTATGAATAGTGACGGTATAGCAACTAGGCTATAAACCCGCTAATGAGGATTCAGTATACTGTTCTTACAATATCGTATATCATCAAGCTCTATGTATAATGTTTTATCATCAGCTCCACTGTGATACTCGCAGCTGATTGGTCAATTGCTGTTGGGTACTGGATTGTATTTCATTGCTTCTCATTAAATGGCAATGTTAGGATCCGGATAAGTGTTTTATCCCCACTCTCAATGTTTTATCCCACTTCGCCATGGCAACTATGGGTTTGACCTCAAGTTTTACAGGTCACAGCCTCGTTTTGAACCCTTGACGACGAAAAAGAAAATGGCGGACATTCCTCTTCACACCGCCGCCTGACTCGATTCTTTTGCCGTTTAAAACACTATTTGCGCATGTTAGTCTGCCGACATGGTGTATACATGGAAATAAAGATGGCAGAAAGTAATTAACATGGATTTAGGTTGGTATGTTGTTCATACATATGAGAAATAATTGCAGGTCAGGTCTGACGAAAATCTCCGTTGCTACATAGCCTGTCGGACTCGAGTCTGGCAACCGCTTTGTTCATTTTCTTTGTGACCAATCGCTCGAATTTGCCATCCAAACTTGGCAAATCCCTTTGGAGCACTAAGTTGTGTATAGATGAACGTACGTTTTGTCTCCACTCTGCATAATGTTAATTTTACCCATTAGGTCCCATTGTGAAATTTGCCCATTGGCAACAATACAAGTATGTTGGGAGGCTTGGGGGGGGGGGGGGGGGGGGGGGGTAGTAGGGGGGGAGCTGATGATAAATTCGTTATCCTCCTTGTAAAAAAGGGATACGGCCTGGTATCTGCGTTCAGCCAGTCGTATCGCACTCGGCCTCCGGCCTCGTGCGATACGGCTGGCTTCACGCAGATACCAGGCCGTATCCCTTTTTTACAAGGAGGATAACTAATAATATTGCAAATATAATACAACCCTGAATTACCGAGGCAACACATGGCACATAGTTAACCCATGAGTGCATGCAGTGATCCAAAAACAGACTGAACCATTTGGGTGGTATGGCCACCACACAAAATTCGGGAAAAATGAAAGTGAAATATGAATCAGATCCCAACCGAAAACTAATGCAAACGTATTATGAAGTTCTGCTGTATTTCTAGATTATCTCAAAAGATAGAACTCTGAGCATGAATAGGTTAAGACACATGAGACAACATATCCTTTTCAGATCATAGATTCTGGAAAAAAACTAAATATATGAGAATTCACTGTACCCTTTCCTGTTCATGACGACCTTCGAGCACTCGCGATGATCTGTCGTTTTCAAATGGTAAGAAAGTTCCTATATAGCAGAAACGTACACGAAAGTTATTCCTCCTTATTCCGCGGCTGGTTCCTATTCTGACATTCTGCCGTGCCTCTGTTCTGTTTTGGTCTACATCCCAAATAACACGACGTGTGAAAACCAACAAACAGAAGGTCGACCGCTAATATATGCTTTTGTGTACGCATTAGTGCGTTGCAAAAATCGATGCTTGTGTATTGAAAAGTGTGAAAAACATAAATTCCATTCCTGTTGATTTACAATACGGTCTGCCCTTAACCAAGCCAGGAAAGGCAACTTTCCTTTTTTTGCACAAACAAAATTCAATACTATGCACGGTGTGTTTTCGTTCTATTTTCCAGTACTTCGTGGTCCATTAGTAAAGGGCATGCATATTGTCTATATATATCTTATTAAAAGTATGTTATCGCGGTTCACATATAAACAACAATGGGCGTGTGAGTGTCGAACTCAATGCTCGCACAAGTGGTAGAGGGAGTTCATGTATGACTGAACTTCACACAACAGCATTGTGCAAGCCAGGTACATGTACAACGTAGTCAGGAAAAACTTCATCACCCCAACCCCACCAAGTTGGGACCTCCCTTAATTGAATACCTACCAATTACCTTTATTCTTTAAGTATCTGATGGGTTACAAGTCAGATACATTTTCCGGCTCCACTTATCCAAGTAGTTGCCAGTGACTTGGTGCTCGGCGATGGTTTTCGGTGGGAACTCCGCTTATCCATGATGGCCAAGTGGAGTTTCGGATACATTATGGCTTCACCCCCCTTACAGACAGATCAAAATGGTGATGTTCTTGCTAAGAATTGTCACTTTTCGTTGATTCTGCTTAAAATCAAAGGGGTACATTTACTTCTTCAGTTAGAACGAAGCCCTAAACAGAAATCCTGGGTCCTTGGTCTAAGGCTCTATCACGGATAGCCTACTGTCTCTCATCACTGCAAAGGCTCGAATCCAGCTTAGGGCATGCGAGAAAGTTGCCATTGACTTGGGGTCAGGAGGCAGTTTTGGCAAGATATTACTATTCTCTCTACCATTTTCAAACGAAATTAAAACCTTATCCAGGTTCAACTGTAGATACCATTTCCTCAATTCCTTCCGCCCCCCCCCCCCACCCCCGTGGGAAGGGGGAATAGACATCGATTTCACGGTCCCGTTCCCACCACCTGCTCCCGTGATCCAGTCCCCTAATCAATATTGCCTAATAAACCTATAAGTCAAATCCAACGTGACATTTAAAGCTTCATATTGAACGCTACTACGCTCAGAACCATATACCGTGACAGCGACCCATCAGCGCATTCAAGATGGCCGCCAATCTAACCACAAACGAACACGGCGCCTTAATGAATGCTTGTTGAAGAGAAAATTAGGGAGTAGGAACTTTTATCATTGAGCTGCAGGGAAATTGTTCTGTTGATGTAATTAGTAGAGTTGAAAATGGAACTGGATCAAAAGAAATTAAGCTAATTAAGCGTAAGAGTAAGATGCTTTCATGATTTACGTGCGTTTAATGGCTTATCCTTGACCATATGGATACATAATGTATTCCTCAAATTTGAGTTTGTGTCTGCCTTCATAGCCGAGTGGTCTAATGTATTGCGTTGCGACTCATTGTGTCTCAACACTTAACCAGTTCCTGGGTTCGTGTCCCACGTGCGAGAAAATTGCCAGTGACTTGACGTTGCCCGTAGGTTGCCATGAGATCTCGGATGTCCACCGCCTATGACAACTACATGTAGTTAGTCAAAATTTAGCTTACATTTGCAGAAAAAGGTGACAAAAACAGACATCCATTCCATTCAACCGAGTCTAATTTCGAAAAAATAAAAAGTATTGTACATTTTTCTTAGCGTTAATCAGTTGGATTTATTCTTTAAAATGAGAAAAGAATACTTCTGTTTTTCTGTGTGCCTATAGGTGATGATGACAACGCTTAACCACTGTTAGGTGGAAACAGCACTGAACGTAAGTGGCCACACTGCTAGATTGGATTTCACACTTGTGTGTTATTGCTGATATCGCCACAGCGCTGTGGGGGATACGTGATATAAGACCTTCGAGAAATAGATTTATCACCTGGCAGCTCCATTGAACTCGCTGTGGGGTGTGACGAGATCCATTTCCCCGCCTCATATTTCTCCGGTTACTTTCTGATAAAAAGCCATACATATTAATCCGTCACTGTAAAATGAATCACACTGCTTTGTGTTGTTACAGAAATCCATGAATATGATTATTCTGCAATATGAAGCTTGCTAAAATATAGGTCTGAATTGCAGACAGCATAAAAAACAAACATGGCTAGGGACAAAGTAGCTCAGTTGGTTAGGCGTCGGACTAGTAATCAGAGGGTCGCTGGTTCGAATTCCGGCCACTCCGGGCACTTTGGTCTGTCCTTGGGCAAGACAGTTTATTCCATATTGCTTCAGTCTACCCAGCTGCAAAATGGGTACCTAGCATAGATAAGGCAGTGCTTAGAGCGTGTGCGCTATATGCTGCCAGTTGCTCTGGAATATCCCCCGGGGGATTGAAATGGTTTCCGTGTGTACAGGCCTGCTAGGGGAGGAAGGTCGTATGAGCGCTTCGGTGGATACGAGACTATAAACCGAATACCTTTAGTGTGGAGTCATTAATTTGAAATTTTGTATTTCAGTTTAACGTCATTTTTTCTGTCACATCAAGGCTCACATGAATACTTAGTAGTAAGTTGTTTACCATCAGCCAATCAAACATCTCTTTAATCTTTGGAATGACTATCACTTTGACCACCCAAGAATTGTGTCAAATCTATAAAGCACTCAAGTTCTTGGAGTAACATCTATTTCAATAAAGTGTCAGGGGTCGTGCAGAATGTTCCTCTCCTGTACACAATGTGCTTGTGTGTGTGTGTGTGTGGTACACCATGAGCTCATCAAAAAGTGCACAATAGCCTACAACGAAGACTAGGCTCCTAGTCCCTGAAAGGTCAGCATTCCCTTATGTTGACCGACCAGTGGTGTAGTACCAGCATTGACATAGGGAGAGCACCACTGGGTCCTCCCATCTCTAGTGTCTCCATATTCAAACAGAGTCCTCTCTTCACCTGGTGAGATAAATGTGAACTAATTTGGCTACCCTAACCACCTTGAGCATTTGGTGCCTGGTAATATAAAAACTTGAAGACAGAAAAATACATATGACAGCCTAGAAATCTCGGCTAACTCCATGTACAATGCTGCGCTGTCAGCACAGCGTGTGGTGTCTGGTAGTGTTTTCATCAGCGGTGGGGGATATTTTTCTTTCATCAACGATTTCAACACCTACCGGGAGATTCAATAGCAGATACCGTATTCCATTATAATTACATAATGGACAGATAGGGCTAAGATTATTCTACTAAAGGATTATGTTCAAGATATTTATGTGGCAAATAGTTGCCATCCATTGAGACCATCTGAAAAAAAGAGTCATTGATGTATTGCACCAATTAGGGGCTTCGAAAAGTGTGTGATATATGGCATGATGCTCACTTTTTGGGTCGTTTTCTGCTTAAACCACGAAGGTGTTACCCTGATGGCTTGGTTTGTGAGAGCCCAGTCAGACCTATCTTGGCCTGTGATGGGCTGACGCCGCCTATGCTACTGGAGACAGACAGCCCATCATGTCTCACGACTTGGTGGTTTTGCTAGGTGCCATCGTTGTTTTTCGTTTTCATCATTAACTGCCTAATCATGGTTTAGCCTTTGCATGGCAAAAGAGTGACCATAAGTGAAATTTCATCCCTCTCGCCTGCAGGAGGATATATCTATGGCTGAGAAGCTCTAATGAATGCATTGCACACACCCTGCTAGGGGCTAGTAGGCTTGACTACTGATTTCTATTCTGTTAACCCTTCCGATGCTAAGGCTATTTTCTTTCAAAGCACTAGGACGCAAATATTTTTGAAAGCCACCATAGGATAGCTCTCACTGAGTACTCTCATATGAGTACCCTTTGCCAGGCTTTCAATCATTTTCGGGATTTTTACATAATACTATATTGGTTAACGTAGACACCAGCAGCATTAGGGCTAACAGCCGGACAGTCATTGCAAACAGGTGTATTGCTCGAATTGCAGAATAAGTGATGATAAACAAAATTCCGAAATTCAAACAAACAGTAGGATAGCTGGACATGTTTTGTCTAGGAATTCTTGAAGGATCTCTGTACAGTTGTCCAGCTGTCCACACGTAACACGTGGACATCTGTTTACACTGCGGACTTAAGTGCTTGTCTACAGCCATCAGCTGTTTGTGTACAGAATGTGTATCAGTTCATTACACTAGCCAGTGCTTTGGCCACATGGCAACGAGTAGGCCAGTAGCTACCTCCTTTGGTTTACCATTCTGTTCCAGTTGCTCCATTCGCAAACCATGAACACACCATATGGTTAGAAAGCATCACATGGTGTAATGTGTAAGGGTTATAACTCTCTTGCTTGGTCTGAGAAAGTGTTTAATGTATGAAAACGAGACCTCCTGTAGTCATAAACGTTTTATGTAAAGAGTAAATCTGCACTTTTCTGCATGTAACAGTTGGCAGGTGAGGGTATGTTTCTCTTATGACACACTCTCTCTCTCTCTCTCTCTCTCTCTCTCTCTCTCTTCTCTCTCTCTCTCTCTCTCTCTCTCTCTCTCTCTCTCTCTCTCTCTCTCTCTCTCTCTATATATATATATATATATATATATATATATATATATATATATATATATATATATATATATATATATATATATATATATATATATATATATATGCCATTAAATAAACATTAGTTATTCGCTATCTACACTTCTTAAGTAGTGTGCATTTAAAGGTTACATATCTATCTGACAAACTTAAAGGTGTAGCCGCATGCCTTGTCTCGTTTAAAGGTGGTTGTGTAAAAAGCGCACTCATTACGTCATAGCTATGCGACCTTATTCATCTTTAAGATTCCGTCATGTAGACATGACAAGGGCGAGGTGTTGTGTTGTTGTAAAAACTACACAGTTACTTCTCGGTATACTTCCTATCCTAACTCGTGCTGTCTTTCTGCAAGTATAGATCGCCTTGTTTTTCACCACGCAAAACAACCCTACTCGCATCAAAAACAAATATTGACCCAGTTCTCGTACAGAAACGGGTAACAAATGAGACGTATTGTTTTTCGGTAGACTTCAAACACTTATTCCTCTCATGTATTGAGTAGGGAGTCTACAATCAATGCTATACGAATATGTTTGAATAATAGTAAGGTCTCCCCACAATGCATTGTGATTGTGACGCCGGGTGTGCTTTATTGCTAGATAGATCGCTCGAACACTAGCCATACCGAGGTAATATACGTATGTTAACCCATACATAGCTGGACATACTTACGGTATGACACATATATTGGCATATCTAGATAGCAAAGTACCATCTTAACAAAACATTTACACACACACACATGTATACGTATATATATATATATATATATATATATATATATATATATATATATATATATATATATATATATATATATATATATATATATATATATATATATATATCCATATATATATATATATATATATATATATAAATATATATCCATATATATATATATATATATATATATATATATATATATATATATATATATATATATATATATATATATATATATATATATATATATATATATGGTTTATACCACACGTGCACTCTAGATGCAAATGGGTTAATGATTATTCCACAAAGCAACAGTGGTGTGGATAAAAACCTATTGATTTAAACCTCACAGTAGGGGGTCTTGTGCTAACGTTATTGTGCAGAGGCCACTTTCACATGTTTGTCCCAACTAGGAGACTTCCTGGGTATTGAATCCATGTAGTTTATTGACCATATCAGAACATACAAAACATACGAGCGCAACGTGTAATTGGTGTAAAGAGATATGCTTAGACAGATACTGTGCTGTAGGGGATTTTAGAGAAAAAAATAAGCTCTTCCCATAATGACGAAAGGCCGCCTAAAGGCAAAAAATGACATACATCCTCTCATACAACACTTGCTACTGCCTGGATCCGAGCACGGATCGGGCATGTGAGAAAGTTACCAGTGACTTGAGGTTAGGCCCAGGTTATACCTGAATACTCCAGTTCCCTCGACACTTAGCAACATAGTTCTCAATATTTAGCCTTATTATAGCAGGAGATGTGTGGATTTATTAAATTCTAAATTCTCCATGATACACTTTAAAAGGGAGAGCTCTTGGCAGAGTTATGCTTGCTTTCTTATGTCTTCAGATCCACTACGCCGCATAATCCAACTACATGAGATGCTTGAATCAGTATGTGTAAGTCTGGCAAATATAGAATGTTGCCAAAAGTATGCAATAGATTGGCACGGGAAAAGGCACATAGTAATTACCACACTTTATGTACAATCCGTCCTGAAAAGTAGGCACTCAAGACCCTCTACTGAGTCTACTCCTAGTTGGCAAACAACTCAAGTAGAAGTGCATATGCACACTACTGCCTGGCAATTGAAGGGAGATATAGATTATTTCTACATCAGTCTTTTACATCCTTCCTGTATCTGTTACACTTATTAGCCCTTGTTGTGACACGTGGGGTCTGTCGCGATAGCCGAGTGGTCTAGGGTTTGCCACTGACTGACTGCCACCACTTCCTGAGCTCGAGATATGTTACAAAGCTGAAAGTGCCTTGGGGCTTGTTTTGTTTCCCCTGGGCTCTCCGGTTTCCTCGACCATTAAAAACGGGATGGTCACGTTTTCGCAATGATATGGCAGAAAGAAACAATAAATGGAATCCCAACTTTAGAGGGGTGAGCAGTCCTTACTACGTTGGCATATGGCAAAGTATCACATAGCTACTGCTGCAGCATATACATTTAGCTAGTCATCGTATGTTTGCGTAGGTATGTTTATTGACTGAAAATATATAATATGTATTTCGCTAGACATCGTATGTATGTTTACTGACTGTAAATATCTAATACCAATATGTATATCGCTAGCCATCATCTGTATGTGCGTGTTTATAGACTGAAAATAGAAATACGAAATAGAAGGTACGTTACGTTAGCCTTTCTGTATTAATATAGTCGGTACCATAACATTCATGGTGAACTACAAAATTGACTATTTTTAACGTGAAAATACGGTATTGAGTAAATTATTAACGAAAGGGAACCCGATACGGTAATTCACACTTACGTGCTATGATTTGCAGTGTGCATAATGGAGCTACATTGTAGAAACTGGTATCATGCAAAGGTCAAGCATTAATTATTACGAAGCAAATAAGCTATTTTCTACTATTTGCTTAGATAAGAAATGGCTTATAAAAGATGCATCGGTTCTGCCTTACGCCATACATGTAGGCTTGGGACCATATCGCTTTTGCTGTTCCACGCTAAAAGATAAGATAAAGACATCAAACCTATTGGAAACTGTGAGTACTTCTCTGCTCACCTACTTATGGGACATGGTCTCAAATTTGCTTAGCTACTAGGCTTATATTTTACAAAAACAAAAAATAAATTAATCCATTCCCTTTCTATCACTTACACAGGGACATGTGGCCTACACGTTCTAATCTAATTTATAAAATGGCAATACAAGGGGGTTGTACATACTTATTCACAACTACCCGCATTAGCATTCTGCAGTGCCATCTATCCACAAGGGTTGACATCTGATTCCAGCCAGAGAGCCAGGCTAGAGTTAAATGAGGTCCCTGAAAGTACCCCCCCCCCCCCCCCGCGGAGATTATTGAATGTGGGGAGATATGTAAACAGGAAGTGTTACTTATAGAGATGCCCCCTTGTCAGTGTCAATATTGATAAGGGAACATATCCCTATTCACTGTGTGACTTGCCTGAGGCTCTACTAGGGTGTCTATGCACACAGTATGACAGCATGTATCTCCTCCACAAGGCCACGCTTCAGGTATGGGTGGGGCTGCACGCTATAAAGTTTTCACGGTCACATGCACGACCTACCATTTATAGCACATGTTACGAATTTTCTCATCAGTTGTGCAAGCATGCAGGAGGTATTTCCTTTTCAATAAATCAAAGCAAATGTTTGGGTTTATCTATTGTGTATAGAATTTGAATTTCTTTAAATGTATGTATCGTCGTTTTTATGCCATTCAAAAATGCCGCACAGTCCAGTATCTAAAGAAACTAATGCACGTGGATAAAACCACCAGTCATCTTGAAATCATAGGACTCTTTCTCATGTGCTATGCGCTTGAAGCGGGACTTGAACCAACTGGTTGAACCAACTGGCTATAAGGAATATGAAATGGCAATGAGCTGCATTCCTTTACGTATCTCCTCAGTGTGCAACTGTGGCGTTTGAGTACTTACAGTAGGATTCGAACGAGGAGACCATTTAGTATTTTGATAAATCACATATAAAAAGCGGCAAGTACATGGCACCTAATGGGGTCACGCATTATAGCTCAAACACCATCATGTGTGTGTCTGTCTATCTATTTATTTGTTTGTGATAAATATGATTTTCGATCACGAAGAGGGGATACCAAGTCGCTATAAAGCCATGTACAGGGCTAGGACAATTACGCAATCGGTTTAGATTAAAGCGGCCAGAATATGGCCGATTTAACAAACGGAATGTTTGTCGCTGTACGCCTTAGAAACGATGTGACGTTTTGATTGGAACTTCTGAAAAGGAAGCCTTTGGTCAAGAGCTGAAATTAATCCAACTGGACTAATAGATGAAAATCCTTATCGCAACATTATACAAATGGTTAGTTACATACATACTTAAAGCAATCTACTACTAATGTTTGGATGACATTCGATTGTTCAAGGTCTGAGCCCAAATGAAGGGTATCTGTTGACATACCAAACTTAAATGGGATTCAAACAGTCTAATGGGTTAATTTTCTTTTCTTCCTTTAATGCAGTGAGATAAGGCTTTGTCAGTGTTGACAAAAGAATAGGGTAGCTAAGTCGCCAGTGGCGACCATGAATGATTTTGGCGACCTATATGAGAACCGCAAGAATAAGGCTATATACAGTATGAGCTTCCTCGAATTCTTTGGTCACTTATTGTTTGACTGGGTAACCATCGTTCATGTTAGCGTACTGGGCCAAAAAAACTGTCATAAGTTGCGCCCATTTCCTGAATGTGTTGAGAATATATGAAGAAACTATTGCTACTCAAAAACAAAATGATATGATGGTATTTAAAGCACTTAGAGAGTGACAATACAGCCATTATATAACTTGCAGCAGCTTCAAGATGATGCTTTCAATTGAAAGTAGCTTTTTGTGAATAGCATACTGTAGCTAGACATGCAGGGTCCGCCTTGAGTACGCTGGATATTTGATATTGAGAGTGCTCCAAATAACCACCAGACCGTGTTGGCCTTTCCTATTAAAATACACCTGTAGATTACGTGCTGCTCTCACCGAAAGAGCTATGTGACATCTTCCCCCATAAAGTCACCGCCATAAACATCCTAACCCAAAGCTACCAAAATACGTCCTCTCTATTTCGACGAAAACGTTCTCATTAGAGTATTCTAAAAGAGTATATTTGAAGGCATGGTTTATCCAAAAACTCTGCTTCTAATAAGTTCAAACGTTGTGATGTATTACATAGATCAGATGATACTTTACCGAGACCTCAGGAATGAAAAGTTTATGCACCTGCATATACATGGCGTGCTGCTCCAATGAAAAGAGCTATGTGACAACTTCTCCCTATAACGTTACCCCATAAATATCCTAGCCTAAAGCTGCCCAAAGACGACCTCTATATTTTGATGACAACTTTATCGGAAAGCATTTTAAAGAATATGTTTGAAGGAATAATGTTAGGCATGATTTAAACCTAAATCTCTCACTCATATAATTTCAAAGTGTGTGCTCTATAACACTGATATGCTCAAAATTACCATAGATCCAGACAACACGTTTTACGGAGAACCCTTAGTCGTGAGAGCGTTAAGACCCTCAGGTTGACTTCAAAGGAAACGTGTAGGTGGTTCGTCTGGTTGTTGGCAACCCTTAGATATCAGGTATGTCGGACAGACACTGGAGGCTTGTGCAACAACAGACAAGGAACTCCCATTCACCACCCTGATACACTCACGTAGGGTAGGGATTAAAATAGACGTTTATATATTGTCACTTTTTCTGACAAAGTAAGGCTTAATCCATATCCATACACTCCCCGGACTAGAGATTCGGATCTGGAAATTCGTCTATCGTCACTCTTTCAGCAATATAAAAGTTAAGTCATGGCAAGTTATTTGTTATTATCTGAGTAATCGGAGTTTCTAGGGAAAACACCGGCTGACCTGAAATCACTGAGAACTTTCTCACATGCCACCAGGCGGATTTGAACCCAGGACCTTGAGCGGCGGTGTGAGACAGCAGCCCGCACCTGGTGCACAATGCCTGAGACCAATCGGCAGATCATTCATATTGTGACAATGGCTAATCTACAACAATATTTGCTATGACCACTCGCTCGACTATGGGGGAAACCCCGTATGCTATGGAAAAAAGCCATATGTTTAACGTGAATGCTCAAAGGTACGAAAAGCAATCAAACTGCCTAGTCTTCTGATGCTAGAAGATTGGAAATAATTGAATAGCAATATATCTTTAGTTTGTCTAATTCTTTAAGAATATTAAAATCTGACCAATAAAATGATCTAGGTGGATGTGCTTCAAGCAACATTCTAGTTCATACGCTTTTGGGAACAGTGTGGCCATCATTAGTAACCAGCAGTCAATTAAAATTCTGTTTAAAAGCATGGTTAGGAACTTTTTGAAGGAGAAATCTTAATCAGAAAACTACCAACTCCTCGTGAAATATTTTGTAAGACCCTTCTTTATTCTTAAGTTATTATCAAAAGTATCATAGATCCTGACGACAATTTCTAGGGCATGTCTTTCATACAGACGACACTCATACAGTAGAACTCGGAGTATGGGTTAAGGTGCTTCAGCTGGCCTCGACCCCTGACCTATAACAGAATAAGGGCACTGTTGGCCATTCCACATCAATGAACACTCTCAATTCCTCGTCCTGTTCGTGTCTGTTGAAGATGCCTTTAGAAAGAGGATTACCTTTAGACCTGCCATGTCTCATGTGGGAACGAGGAGTTGAATAGAAATTGCATAAGTTCACAAGATGTAATCCCTTAACAACTTTCCATGAGGTAGCTTTCTATACATAGAAAACCTCTGTTTCTAACATAGGAGACAGGGTTTTAAGATAGTTTCAGAGGAGTGGGAGGATTCTATTCCTTTGTTGGGTTCATGAGCCATACCTACGTCTGAGTAGCTTTCTTTCTGTTTAGAGTATACTAGTAGTATATAAACCTGCTGACAATGAACATGGCCTTTGTAGGCAAGTGGTGTTTATGGACAGTTTATAACTTTGCAGTGTTAACAGTACTCTTTCGCTTTAGCCGTCATCGATACCAAAGCCATGGTAAGCACCACCCAGAGAAGAGCTGTTTAAGATATCGTAGGATTTTGAGGGTGTTGCATGTAGGTCAAGCCCCTTCTATAATCCTTTACCAATAAGTCTGACCTAAAGACTATGCCACAACAAGTAAAACAGCACTAATATTATCGTGTATGTGCATGGTGCCGAGCAAACGATGTGCATTGAAATACAATATCCACCATGAAAGAGGAGTGATAGAAACCCAGAAGTGGTCTTTTGAGACAGGTGGGTTTTGCTAGCAGGTAGATAATGCATTTGCAATAAAAAAGGAATCTTTGGCCGGTCTCAGTAAACATGTGGTATCTCTTAACAGGTGGTGCCGTCAGTAGGTTTGCCTGTACCCATTTTTCAAATGCCTCCAGATTGGGGTCGTACTTCAAGAAAAACAAGTCATCAATAAGAAAAGCACGTAAACACGTACTGGTGAGCGAGACGAAGATGGGCGAATGAAAGATGCTTTAAGTGTAGTAGTAGTAGCAGTAGTAGTAGTAGTAGTAGTAGTAGCAGCAGCAGCAGCAGTAGTAGTAGCAGCAGCAGTTGCTGTTGTTGTTGTTGTAATAGCAGCAACAGTAGTAGAAGTAGTATCACTAGTACTAGTAGTGGCCATGTTTGTTTGCGATGATGATGGATGGGTCTAACTCTAACAGGTGTTGTACTAGTTCTAGTAATAGCCGTATGTTTGGATATATCCTTACCTGAAGTGTCTGACGTTCCTGCATACGGGTTGCTCGTGAGCCTCATGCTCGTTATCCGGCATTAGGCCGTCCGTCAGCTCGTCGCGGTCGTCCATACTCTCCGTGAACTCGTCAAACTCGGCTAACTTGGCCTCTAGCGGACGATCAGACCCCTCGGCGTTGGGTGGGGTGTCCCAACAACCTGACATGCGGGTACGGGTGCGTGGGGTGCTACTACTACGCCGCACAAGGTATGGGTATCACCCTTGCGAATCCGGATTGTCACTTTAAAAAATCACGATCCTTGATTCCTTTTCGCTGGATGTTGAGTGGTATTTTATGAATGAATCCGCCTACAAATACTGTGTCAATGTGCAATATTACACTTATTCACCTGACGAAAATATATCACCACTGTGGCTGTAAAGCTGTTCTGATAAATCCGCAATGCTTCCTTGTTATTTTAAGAGGTTAGGGGATAAGAATGCAGAACTATTCACCTAGATACTGCAGCACTGTGTTGTGCTGCAGAAAGGCGTTCGTACAGTTGTATTCCTATAGGACAGTGAGGTATTTCGGTCCGTATGGGTTGATCCTATCTATCAACAATCTCTGGTGAAGTCAGGCAGGGCTACCACAATGCTGATGCTGAAGTTATCCCACGCGGCGGGTAGCAGTTCCAAAATAGACATGGAATCGACGTAATCCTTGGCAGACCAACTCCTTGTCTCGGCAGTCACACGATAAAGTGAGAATTTCTGATTTACTATCAAAGAGATCTCCTGGCGAATATTGCCATATAATCCTTATTTTTGTGCGTTTGTGAAATGTGTGCTGCTCTAGTTCAGTGACCTGGTGCAATGGTGTTTATTGTATTAGATGATACGTTCTGCGGGTGAAGTTATTTTTAACCCCAGGGATGAACTTTCCTGATGACCCGTCTATCGTACGCTGTAGTACTACTACGAGATGCCCGGACTGAAACAGGAAAGACTGAACAGCCGGTCGGTTACCTGAATTTGACACAAATCCTTGTATATCCACGAAGGAGAGATAAGCTGTATCACAAATGTCGCCGTGTTGTCCCTGGATAGAACTAAGTCAATCCTAGATGCGCAAATGCAATATTCTATTTCTCGTATGACAAATAGAATTTCGCGTGCAGTGTGTAAATTGCCTTACGAGTGTAAACAATGATGAGTAGGCCAATGCACCCTGGGAGTGCGCTGGATGAAGTAGGACTGAAATGCTCGCCTCTGATTGGTTGGCCAAATGCGCGTGCAAACTAACCACGAGAAGACCAATCACCAACGTGCAATTTGCTGCATGCCCGGCAACCCATGTCAACAAACAGAGGGGTTGGAACAGTGACGTCACTTGACTCAAATCAATACTGTTTGAACAATCACCCAGAGAAAGTGATATGAAAGTGTCTCTAAGAGTTGAAAAACCAACCACAATGCCACCTTCCTAGTATATCATAACAGCGACAGGTAAACGCATTAGATGCATGAATAATCCACAATGCACCAAATCAATACAGATTCCCAGGGGCAGATTTGAGTAACACAAGGAGACACTAACCGAGGTTCCATTTTTTATCGTTTCAGAGCTATAAGTGCTCTTAATTCGCGGTGTGCGTTGATGGGTGAACTATATTGACATACTGTTCATATTCAGCCAGTTTCGGTGCTGATCTTTCAGAGAATGCGAGAATTTTTACTCTTTTGTTTGCATACTTGTTTACTAGCACAATAACCATTTTGTCGCCAGCCGGTTTAACCTTGAACACAGAAATTTCATATCTCAGATATTTCCGACCACCCAGCACTCAATGTCAGTAAGGCTAAAAGAATGTGCCTACAAGTAAACTTGTTTGTATATCTTGCGTAAACGTTGAAGGATACCTCATCAGTTGGTTCAGTGCGCATATGAAACCACGAGGGGATTTTACATGATATCTGAGAGCTGTTGTTGTTGATATTGTTTATGTTATTGATATTGTTGTTGTTGTTGACATTGTTGGCAA
The DNA here is from genome assembly GCA_963942565.1 of Maea johnstoni. Taxonomy (NCBI): domain Eukaryota; kingdom Metazoa; phylum Annelida; class Polychaeta; order Spionida; family Magelonidae; genus Maea; species Maea johnstoni. Next base: position 36,855,379 of record OZ012690.1, read on the forward strand.
GGATGTTTTGAGGATCAGTGGTGTTCATTCTGATGGTGATGATTATGTGGCTACTGCTGTTGTTGGCGGCGGTAACGTTAGGGATGAAGATGATGATGATGAATATATAAATATATATATATATATATATATATATATATATATATATATATATATATATATATAATAATAATAATAATAATATTGTCATTTGATATTGCGCCCTTTCCATATAAACATGCTCAAAGGCGCATTACATTCCATTGTCAAAGGATAGATGTTGATATCCACATAGTTAATTGATATATACATCTTTGAACAGATGTGTTTTCAGTTGTCGTTTAAAGATTGCCACACTCCCAGCTGCCCGAATATTATCTGGGAGCTGATTCCATAGTTTTGGGGCACAGGCACTAAACGATCTGTCACCGTAGGTTTTCATGTTGTTTCTTGGCTCGCAGAGTAAGTTCTTGGATGTTGATCTCAGTGTCCGGGGTGGGACATACTCTTTCAGCAATTCCCTCAGGTAAGAAGGTGCAGTTCCGTGCAAACACTTGTACGCCAGTAGCAGAATCTTGAATTCAATTCTCTTCCTGACTGGTAGCCAGTGCAGCTCCTTCAGTACTGGAGTGATGTGGTCATACTTCTTCGTTAGAGTGATCACCCTGGCAGCGTTGTTCTGTACTCTCTGGAGCTTACGTATTAGCTCTTCAGGTATTCCACAGAGAAGTCCATTGCAGTAGTCAAATCTTGAGGTTACCAGGGATATGACAGCACTCTTAAGGTGAGGTTCCACATAGAGCTGGCTGGAAATTCGACCAGTTTGAAAAAGTTTGAAAAAAATCGCTAAAAGTCGAATGCGACACGTAAAATTGTCATCGGGTTAGGCATTTTTAGGCGTGTCGAATGCGATGTGGAATCGCTAAACGTCGCTAAACGTCGCATTCGACGTGTTCGAAGTCGAAAGGTCGAAAACGGTTGTGCGAACGCACGAAACACTTGTCGAATACGATTTTATGCAAATTACCTGGTTGATTGACAGGTTAGGTCGAATGCGACTTTCTAAAAGTCGCATTCGACATGTTAATGCGCATTCGACATTTTAAAAGTCGCATTCGATTAGTTGAAAGTCGAATGCGACTTTCATAAATTCGAATGCGACTTCCAGAGTTTTGTCACATTCGACCTTTTCAAAGTGGAATGCGACATTGGATTAGTCGCATGCGACAATTAAATGTCGAATGCGACCAAAAAAGATGTCGCACGCGACATTATTTCTTCGCATTCGACATGGAACTGGTCGCATTCGGACTTTAGATATGTATCTATTTATCTATATATCTATCTAGATCGATAGATATCTATCTAGATATTTATATAGATATCTATATCGATTCAACATTTTTTTTTTTTTAATATTACATATCAGACATGAAAGCAGTAATAGCAATAACTTAAACTTCATAGGTAAAGTTAAGTATTGATATTATTTCCTTCATGTCTTTTCTCAAATGGAAATCATTTTTTTATTATGAAAATGATAACATATACAAAGTTATATTTTTATTTTTCAAAATTAAACACAATAAAAAATTTTTACAAAAGATACAAATAAATATTATTTATTTACAAAAAATACAAATCAAAATTAAAAGTTTTTTTTACATTTTGATGCAATCAGCCAATATGCTGTGCACCTGATATTTATTCAAAAATCACAAGGAAGAAGAAACATTACCATACATGTACTGTTGACGCCACATAACGCACAGTATATTGAAAACAAAAGCAAAAAGGCATACAATCAGGGGGTAGACCTTGACAGGTCTTGTGTACTTTGTAAAGTGATACAGACAATATATACAGCATTTGAGATCTGCATAGAAAAGAAGTTTTTATATGTTAATACCCTTCCATATTGGGGCCCAAAAACCCCTAAAAAATTTCAATTTGCCGGTCTTTTCAGCATTAAACTTTTCAATGTTGAATTGTGATCTTAGCATGGCTAGTATTTGATGAATCGTTGGTGGATTTTTTTTTTTATTCTTAAAAATGGCAATTTTTGCCGTAAGAATTATTCGGTTGATTACTGGATCAAGATTCGAGTCCCCAAGTATTATCTGAGAATCTTTGAAATACTCTATATTGCGGCCCTGTTTTTTTAGCCAGTCAATAATATCTTGCCATATTGTTGTTGCCAGATCACATTCACAGAAAAGATGCTGAATTGACTCATCTTCAAGTCCACAGTAATTACATAATGGAGAGTCAATGATCTTATATTGAAAAAGTTTCTTATTTGTTGCAAGAATACGGTGTAATATTTTGTACTGGAACATTTGCATCCATTTGTCCTGATTGCATGTTTTTAAAAGCATAAAGGTTTTGTTCCAGAAGCCAGAATCCTCCGGTATCAGTAGCACTGCTTCCCACTTTTCAATTATAGATAGGTGATGTTTCCTTTTGAGGAATTCATGTTTAATCATTTGATTAGACTTGGTATCACCTAAAATAGTTAGAACATGCTCCTGACACCAGGGATTCATTTCTTCTCTGTCAAATTCTATGTTTTTGAGTATAAAATCATTTGGTATTGCTTTTATTAATCTTGTGTAATCAATAAAATTGAATATTATTTTGAAATCATCAGATAGTTTTTCTCTTGTTTTTACCACACCATGTTCCTCAAATATATCTCCCAGACATTTCAATCCTTTGTCATCCCATTTTTTCACATAAGAAATATTAATATTTGGATTGAACCATATGGGAGAGTGCATAGATAACTCAGGTTGGTTGTGTATAGAAAAGTTTACATGGTATGATTCAAGCGCTTTGACCACTGAGATCCAAAAGGGGTTTTTTATGTGAGGCGAAATCTTATTGTAAAATTTAATTCCATAGCCTCCAATTCTATCAATCTGATGACTTTCAGGAATGCGCGACCATACCTCATTACAAACTAAAACCTTTTTCAGCCATTTGGTCTTCAAAGTTTTTTCAAACAATTCCACATTGACCATTCTTAACCCTCCATCTTTGAAATCCAATTCAATAGTTGACTTCTTTATTTTTGGGGGTTTTCCCTTCCATAAGAAACGATAGAATTTCTTGTTGATTTCTCTAAAGAAGTCTTTAGGAGGGGTTGGAAGAGCAATGAAAAAATGCACCAATTTGGATAGTGCTAGGCTTTTAATGATCAGAATCCTGCCTATAAGAGTGGTATTTCGCCTACTCCAATTTAGCAGGATTCTGTCCATTTCGGCCAGTTTCTCAGTGCAGTTTAAAATAGTCACATTTTGTAAATCATGGACATCATATTGGATACCCAACGCAGTAAATTGATGGACCCAGTCCAATTCTATCTCGTGGCAAATCTTTGATTTGGAGAACCTCTCAGAGCCTACCCATACTGCCTTTGTTTTTGTAAGATTCATTTTTAGGCCAGAAGCTTCTTCAAAAGTTTTTAACACTGAGATGGCTTTTCTTAGTGATCTTTTTGATCCATCAAGAAAAAGGGAAGTGTCATCCGCGAATTGTGTTAGCTTCTTTTCATGGCCTTTAATCACAAATCCTTGAATTTCGGGAGCGTTGATTATAGCCCTATTGAGAAATTCTGCACAGAGGATGAAGACATAAGGAGACAGCGGGTCTCCCTGTCTACATCCTCTCTGCAGAGTAAATGGTTCCGATAACCAGCCACATTGTGTAACTCTAGATGTTGCGTTTAGTTGCATCATCGAAACCCAGTCCAAAATTGTTTGAGGGAGACCAAACTTCCCAAGGGCGAAGTGAACGAAATCCCAGGCAAGCGAATCAAACGCTTTTTCAAAATCAATCAATAGCAACATGCCAGGGGCCTCGCTCACCTCATATTCAAAAAGAAAATCGTATATCTCCCTCGTACATTCGGCTATATTTCTCCCCTTAATAAAACCCTTTTGCTGAGACTCAATTACATGGGGTAGGATAGGTTTTATTCTGTTCGCAATGCAAGAAGATACCAATTTGTAGGATGAGTTTAATAGCGAGATGGGACGCCAGTTTTTGAGTTGTTTTCTATTTTTGTCACCTTTGGGGATGCAAGTTATCATCAAAATTAAAAGTTATCCTTCTGTCGAAGAGTAGGGGTTGCCATCAACCATCTCCATCTCCAGTTGTTTTGAGAGGTGTGCTGATCTCGTGGCTTTTGTTGTCTTTCTTCTTCTTGGGTGCAGGGCCCTTTCCTTTGCCTTTTCTCTTCTGTCCAACTCGGTAGTCCACTTCTTCCTCCTCTTCGTCATCTTCCACCCAAAGAAGTGATTCTGCATACTCTTCATCCTCTTCATCGTTATCGTCCTCTTCATCCTTATCATCCTCTTCATCCTTATCATCCTCATCATCCTCTTCATCCTTATCATCCTCTTCATCCTTATCATCCTCTTCATCCTTATCATCCTCTTCATCATCGTCAACTACTACCACCCAAAGAACTTGCTCTTCTTCGTCTTCTTCGTCTATGGGTTCTGTGTCTGGTGATGGTGGTGGCGGTGATGCTGATGGAGGTGGTGGTGTTGGTGGTGGTGGTGGTGGTGGTGGGGATGCTGCTGTTGCTTGAGATTGAGCTGCAATAGGCCTCGTTGTTCTCTTGGTGATTGCCATGTCTACTGGAGATGTTTGCTTGTCGACGGTCAGTTGCGGTATGAGATATGAGCTAAGGACTTCCTTTTTATAAGCTGCAATAAGTCGTATTCGACTTATAGTAAGTCGAATTAGACTTTTCGTATGTCGAATTCGACATGTGAAAAGTCGCATTCGACTACTGAAAGGTCGAATTCGACATCCACTTTGTCGAATGCGCACTTATAAATGTCGAAATCGACTCTCTGAAGTCGAATTCGACATTACAAAGTGCGCATTCGACCTTCAAGGGCGTGGGAAAACTTTACCAATTTGCGTGCGGAAATAAATGGACATTAGTCGAATGCGCATTTGAAATGTCGAATTCGACATTACTGAAGTCGAATTCGACATATATTAATCGCATTCGACCTTTCAAATGTCCAGTATGCTTTTAATATGTAGAATTCTATTACATTTTGTCGAATTCGACATTTCAAATGCGCATTCGACATTTTCATTGTGGGGAAATAACCACCATGATCAATTTATCGAATGCGTAAGTTTATTTTACGCATTCGATTTCAAATAAGTCGAATGCGACTTTAAGAAAGTCGCATTCGACTTCCCAGATGTCGCTTTCGACTTTATGCAAATGAGGAAATGGGAGTTAACTCATTAGCATATCGGAAAAGTCGACTCCGCGCGAATGCGCCAAGATAACGATGTTGGGGCCTTCCCAACCGTTTGGAAGGCCCCAAAATGCGAATGCGACTTTTGATTTTTGAATTCGACTTTTCAAATTTCGCGCCAAAAACAAGGTCGAATTTGATTTGCCGAACTAAGGGACAAAAGTCGATTGCGACTTTTTCTAAACGTCGAATTCGACTCAAAAAACTCATTAGCATATCATTTGCATAAAGTCGCATTCCAGCCAGGTCGATGTGGAACCTCACCATTACTTGATTCTGCAGTCAAGTATTTTCTGATCCTTCCGATGTTTCGCAGGTAATAGTTTGCAGATTTGACTGCCTTTGACACATGTGCTGCCATATTCATGCTCGGATCAAAAACAGAGCCCAGATTGCCGATAGGTATATTGAGAATCTTGACAATCTCACCATTTACTGAGATGCTAGGCACAGATATTTTGGCTCGCTGCTTAGGGGTACCTAGCACAAGGACTTCCGTTTTGTCTGCATTCAGTTTTAGCTTGTTCTGTGACATCCATGTATATATGTCAGTGAGGCAGCCCTCCAGCCTAGCAACTCCTATATCCACAGCTTGTTGAGTGATGGGTTTTATTGCCAGATAGAGCTGTGTGTCGTCTGCATATATGTCAAGCTCTAAACCATGCTTTCTGATAAGTTTTCCAAGGGGTAGGAGGTATATCAGGAACAACAATGGTCCTAACACTGATCCCTGTGGTACGGACCACAGAATGTCCTGTAACTCAGAGAACGACTTGTCAATCTTGATGCGGAGTGTGCGACCTGACAGGTAAGACTTAAACCAAGCAAGTGCTTGACCCGTAATACCTAGTCTATTTTCCATTCTGCTGAATAGAATATCATGG